>OZ012741.1:133264590-133552090 GCA_963859935.3 Lathyrus sativus | reverse complement strand
AGTTGGGTACCAGCAGATTCGTCGGTTTGCGGAACTGGTGGACAAAAGTAGAATTTATGATGAGGATAGCCAAGCTCAATCTACTCACTACAAGCAACTGAGTGAGAAGAAATAGAAAGGACAATATATAGGGAAACCGTACGTGACTTCTGGTGATAAAGGGAAGAAGAAGACTTCATATGGGAAAAAATCAAGTGGGGGAGTGGCTACTGCTTCAAGCAAGTGTGATAAGTGTGGCGAGCAAGGTCACCGTGCTGAGGTTTGTAAGGTGATGAGATGTCATCATTGTGGTAAGAGAGGTCATAGAGTTACTAACTGTAAAGATGAAGCTTCGACTTGTTTCAGCTATGGAGAGAAGGGTCATATCAGTACCCAGTGCCAGAAGCCGAAGAAGACTGCTACTGCTGCTCAGACGAATGACAGAGTGTTTACTTTGAGCGGTGTAAAAGAACCCAAGACAGATAACTTGATCAGAGGTACTTGCTTTTTTAATGATGTTGAATTGATTGCTATGATTGATACTAGTGCTACCCATTCGTTTACTTCGCTTGAATGTGTTGCGAGATTGAATTTAAAATAATCTTCTATGGTTGGGAGTATGGTTATCGATACCCTGTGTAATGGTTCTGTGACTACTGCATTAGTCTATTTGAGCTTCTCTTTGAATATCTATGATAATAATTTTATGATGGACTTGGTCTGTCTACCTTTGCATCGAATTTATGTTATTCTTGGAATGAACTAGTTGGAGTTCAACTATGTTCATATCAATTGCTACGGCAAGACTGTGAGGTTCCCAGAGTTTGGTGATTGTGGATAGCTGATGTTTGTATCTGCTAAGAAAGTAGAAGAACTTTTAGAAGATGAGGCTCAAATGTTTGCATTATTTGCATCACTTCAAGTCGATTATGAAGCAGTGAGCGTGGAGCTACCAGTTGTTCGAGAATTTTTAGAAGTGTTTGAGAGTGACTTACCTCCTGAGGGTGAGGTAGAGTTTACTATTGATGTGATACCGGGCACTAGTCCTGTGCCGATGGCTCCTTATTAGATGTCTGCATCTGAGTTAGGAGAATTGAAGAAACAATTGGAAGAGTTGCTTGCAAACAAGTTTATTCGACCGAGTGTTTCTCCGTGGGGTGCTCCTGTGTTGTTGGTGAGGAAGATAGACGGTAGCATGAGATTGTGTGTGAATTATCGACAATTGAATAAAGTGACGATTAAGAATAAGAATCCACTTCCGAGGATTGACGATCTGATGGATCAATTGATGAGTGCTTATATGTTTAGCAAGATAGATTTGAGGTCAGGTTATCATCACATCCGTGTGAAGCCTGATGATATTCCGAAGACAGCATTCTGGACAAGGTATGGTCATTATGAATATATGGTGATGCCGTTTGGTGTATCTAATGCACCTGGTGTATTCATGGAGTATATGAATAGGATTTTTCATCCTTATTTGGATCAATTTGTGGTAGTATTCATTGACGATATCTTGACATATTCGAAGTCCGAGGAAGAACGTGTGCAACATCTAAGAGTTGTATTGCAGGTTTTGAGGGACAAGAAGCTTTATGCCAAGTTGTCCAAGTGTGAGTTTTGGTTGAAGGAAGTGAGTTTCCTTGGCCATGTGATTTTTAGTGGAGGGATTGTTGTTGATCCGTTCAAAGTTGATGATGTGTTGCAGTGGGACACTCTGAAGTCTGCTACTGAGATTTGAAGTTTCCTTGGCTTATCTGGTTATTATCGTAGGTTTATAGAAGGCTTTTTGAAGTTGGCGTTGCCATTGACTCAGTTGAATCGAAAGGGTCAAGCTTATGTGTGGGATGTTGCATGTGAGAAGAGTTTTGTAGAACTCAAGAAAAAGTTTGCAAGTGCTCCAGTGTTGATCTTGCCGAATTCGAGTGAGTCTTTTATGGTATATTGTGATGTGTCAAAAATGGTTCTTGGTGGTGTACTGATGTAGAATGGTCAGGTTGTTTCTTATGCTTTCAGATAACTGAAGGTTCATGAAAGGAATTATCCTACACATGACTTAGAGTTGTCCGCTGTGGTGTTCGTCTTGAAAGTTTGGAGACAATATCTTTTTGGGTCCAGGTTCGAAGTGTTCAGTGATCACAAGAGCCTGAAGTATCTGTTTGATCAGAAAGAGTTGAATATGAAGTAGAGGAGATGGCTTGAACTTCTGAAGGATTATGATTTTGAATTGAGTTACCACCTTGGTAAGGCTAATGTTGTGGCTGATGCGTTAAGTAGGAAGTCCTTGCATATGTCGATGCTTATGGTTCAAGAGTTAGGACTGATTGAACAATCCAGAGATATGAGTCTAGTGTGTGAAGAGACTCCTAACAGTGTGACGTTGGGTATGCTAAACTTGACTAGTGGTATTCTCCAAGAAATCAGAGAGGGTCAAAAATCTGATTTGAGTGTGGTGGGTCGTTTCGCGTTAATCAACCAAGGTAACGGGGGTGATTTTCAGGTTGATGAGAATGGTGTGCTAAGGTTCAGAGATAGAGTGTGTGTTCTAGATGTGCCAGAAATTAAGAAGAGTATTCTTGAGGAAGGTCACAGAAGTGGATTAAGTATTCATCTGCGTGCCACAAAGATGTATCAAGACTTTAAGAAATTGTTTTGGTGGCCAGGGATGAAGAAGGAAGTAGAAGATTGAACATTAAAGATCGTTGGGTCTGATGCAACCATTGAATATTCCAGAGTGGAAATGGGATATCATTTCTATGGATTTTGTGACAGGTCTATCGAAGACTTTGAAGGGATATAATTCAATTTAGGTGATTGTCGATAGATTGACCAAATAGGCTCATTTTATACCGATGAGGATCAATTATTCATTACAGAAGCTGGCCGAATTGTATATTGATGAGATTGTGAACCTGCATGGTATTCCTTCAAGTATTGTGTCTGATAGAGATCCGAGATTTACATCAAGGTTCCGGAACAGCTTGCAGACAACTTTGGGTACTAAGCTGAGGTTGAGTTCTGCTTATCATCCGCAGACGGATGGACAGACAGAGAGAACTATCCAGTCTTTAGAGGATTTGCTGAGAGCTTGTGTGTTGGATCAAGGTGGATCATGGGATAGTCATTTTTCGTTGATTGAGTTTACCTACAACAACAGTTACCATTCTAGTATCGAAATGGTACCGTATGAGGCATTGTATGGTAGGAGATGTAGGACTCCTTTGTGTTGGTATGAATCAGGCGAAAGTGTTGTACTCGAACTTGAGATTGTGCAAGAGACGAATGAAAAGATCAAGATGATCCAAGAAAAGATGAAAACGTCGCAGAGTCATCAGAAGAGTTACCATGATAAGAGAAGGAGAGCACTTGAGTTCCATGAAGGAGATCACATGTTTTTGGGAGTTACGCCAGTAACTGGTGTTGGCCGAGCTTTGAAGTCCAGAAAGCTCACACCGTATTTTGCTGGTTCGTATCAGATTTTGGAGAGGGTGGGAGAAGTAGCATATCAAATTGCTTTACCTTCGTTGCTTGCGAATTTGCATGATGTGTTTCATGTGTCTCAATTGAGGAAGTTCATTCCAGATTCGTCACATGTGATTCAGATGGATGATGTACAAGTGAGAGATAATTTGACTGTTGAGGCATTGCCAGTTTGGATTGATGAACGAGAAGTGAAGCAACTGCAAGGTAAAGAGATTTCCTTGGTAAAGGTAGTTTGGCGAGGACCAGTTGGAGAGAGTATGACTTGGGAGCGTGAGGATCAGATGAGGGAGTCGTATCCGACTCTGTTTCCTTGAGGTAATTTTGAGGTCGGAAATTCTTTTAAGTAGGGGAGAGTTTTAACACCCCAAATTTATTGGAATATTTATTTAATTTATTTAAATATGAATATTCGCATTTTTGGTGATTTTTAGTGGTTGGTGTGAATATTGCAAATTATGGATTTTGAGTTATTTATTTAAATAATAGTATATAATATGAATATGTTTGTATTATTATTATTAATTTAAATAAATATAAATAAATTAAGGGCAAAGTGGACATTTGAGGAGGAGTTAGTGAGGGTGACGTTGGAAAGCCCAATTTTAAGGTCCAAAGTTAGGTTTAACAAAAAGGAATTTTGATGGAATTAGAATTCATTCTTGTTAGACCGTGAAAAGGGAAGAAATAGAGGCCAGAGCTCTAAGGAAGAGGATTGAGGTAAAAGTTTCGCGAGGTTTCCAAGAATCAAGGAGAAAGCCTTAGAGTTGGCAATTAAGGTATGAAGAGTATTGCCTTCATTGTTTTTAATATGTGATTCAATGTGTTTAAAGTTGATTTAAGGGTTTAGAGATTTTTAGGTATTGGATTGTTGTTGCCTTTCTGGCGATGAGTTCAATGAGTTTGATGGATTTGAACTGATGGTCTGATAGGTTTGAGGCTGATTTGGGAGTGAGGGAAATTAGGCCTTTGTGGCCAAAATCTGTTGTTGAGGTTTTAAAGTATAGGATAATTGATTGTGAGGACTTTAATGATTGTGGGGTATTTGTAAGAAATTATGGGAATTGGAGGTGTAAATATGATACGGGATTGCCCTAATAAGTCGTAGATTTTGTGCCTTTGTCGCTGTAATACCTTAGGAATTATTTAGGGATGTTTTTAGGGCATTGGGGAAGGAAATCGTACAGGTTTTTGGGCTGGTTTTGGTGCTGGTGCGTAACAGCGATTTACTGTAATCGCGAGTTGGCACAGTGAAGAATCCTTCACACGACGAACATTCGCCCCAGACTCGCACAACGAACTTGCTAGTGAACGTAGTAAAGGGATGACTTGACTTTGTATCGCATTTTTTGATTCATTTCACGCATTTGTATCCGTTGTTTTATCGAGTCATTGTCGTATTAGTTGTTGATTACTTATGTTTTCTTCTGTTTTACTTGACAGGTGTTAAATCGGCAACATAGAAGAAAAAGATCGAAAGACGAGCTAAACAATGAAGAAAACCCTTCAAAAAGTCAACTTTTGGCCTCCTCGGGGCAATGACGCTTGCCATGGCCTTAAGAAAGCAGTCGCTGTGCAAAAAAAAGGAGGGAATCCCCAGTTTGAAGTTAATGGCGGTCACCATTAAGCACACGGCGGTCGCCGTTCAACGCAGGAACAGTTTTGGGCATAACCGTTTGGCAGTTCTGATGGATTTCAAATTCAAAAGTCTTGGAGCCATTTCCCCTCTATATATAGGCCCTTGTAGGTCAATTTTAGGAATCCAAGGTACCCGTGCAGAAGCGCTGCAGAAATTTCATCAGACCTTACCTATATGCTCACTTACCAAAGCAGTAATTGCTCACATTGAGTGATTGTTGCACCATTATAATTTTACATTTTGTTGCTGATTGTACGCTTAGATCGATATTATAATCTATTTGAAGTTATTTCTATTCGGTTTGTCTTAGGTCATTTATATTTTTTCTTTACTGCATTTCTTTATTTTTACATTACTTGTGATTATGTATGTTTTAATTTACAGCATGGTAAGTACTTTAGATTTAAAGATGAACATGTCTGAGTAGTTCCATTGGAGTTCGTAGTCTGAGTACTGTCACCCGACGGGACTCTATAGGAACCATCAGTGTTTAACTTAGTCATTCTAATTCCGGTTTTTGGGTCTATTATGAATTTAGTTAGTCTTGTCGCGAGAGCGAGAGGTTGGTTAACAGTGTTTCATCACGAGAGTGAGAAGCACACCAAGGCGTGTCCGATAGAGTGAGGGTTTGAGGTGATCTTCAAAGAGTAGATACCGAGCACTGAGCCTGAACTCAACGAGAGCGCTTTAGGTTTCAGTTAGGCTTTGCTAGTTTTCAAAGCGTTCGTTTTAACTACCGAGCGAGCGAGACCAAAATCCTGGGGTTATCAGGTGTGGTTGGGTCAATAGCGCGAGAGTGTGAGATCGAATCTTTAAACCAGTTTTTCCTACAAAATAACTTTGAGACCTTTGTTAGTACCCGAGATTTACGGAGTCCCTTAGGAGCACGTGGATCATTCTTTAGACCTGTTTCATTATCTTTTTCAAGTACCATAATAATTGAGTCCTTTTACCGCAAAAACCAAGCCTTAGGTTCGACAATCTTTTAAAACTACGCGATAAACTATATACTTGTAGTAGTAATTTGACCAATACGCAAAGTCGCAATCAAGTTTTTGGCGCCGTTTCTGGGGACTAATTTAGTCAATATTGTGATAATTCAGTTGCACAGTATAAACTAAGGCAACTCTTTATTTTATTTTCCATTTTTTCGATTAGTCGATTGTATGCCAGAAACTCGCTTGCGAGGTGAAGAGTTGGAACAACCAATCGACGAAATCGAACGTTACATACTTCTGAGATGCCGAATTAACGATTTCCTTCATAGACATAACATCCCGAAACCTATTATTCCTTATTCAGATTCGGAAACCGAACCAGGACTAGAACAAAACATGGCCGAAGGACCGAGAGACCGTCCTCTAAAGTATTATGATGTTCCATCACAGGAAGATCCACATAACAGCATTGCTGCCCCGGCTATAACCGTAACGATTTTGAGCTGAAACCTTCGCTAATTTCAGCAGTTCAACAAAACCAATTCTCAGGTAAAGCTACGGATGACCCGAACCTTCATTTATTAATATTTGTGCAATATGCCGACACTGTAAAAGCCAATGGAGTTAGTCAAGAAGCAATAAGACTAAGACTTTTCCGTTCTCATTGAGGGATAAAGCTAGATCTTGGCTCCAATCTCTACCATCCCATTAGTGAAAACATGGGACGAGTTGAAGAAAGCCTTTTTAGCCAAATATTTCCCACCAAGCAAGACAGCTATGCTGAGAGCTCAAATCAATGGATTTAAGTAAAAAGACAACGAATCCTTATTCGATGCTTGAGAGAGATACAAGGACATGTTAAGGATATGCCTGCACCATGCACTTGAAGAATGGATGATAATATATACCTTTTATGGTGGGCTGTTGTACAACACCAAAATGAATCTTTATGCAGCTGCAGGAGGCACTCTAATGGATAAACTGTACACAAAAGCCTATGAACTCATAGAGACTATGGCTCAAAACCATTTCTAATGGGGAGGTGAACGCGTTGGTGTAGAGAGACCAACTCCGAAAGGGGGAATGCATGAAGTCAACAGTATAGACCGAGTCAAAGCTAAAGAGGACGCCCTTGCTCAAAAGATCGAAAGTTTAGCAATAGCACCATCACCAGCCACCGTAGTTGCGGTGACTCCGAATTATGAAATTTGTGGAAACCCTGGGCATACAAACGCTGAATGTCAAGTGTTGGCCGGTACTCCAACCGACCAAGTAAATTGCGCTCAAGGAAACCCATATTCAAACACCTACAATCCTAGTTGGAGAAATCACCCAAACTTTTCATATAAGAATAACAATGCTTTACATCCACCAAACCCAACATCCGTTGTTCCACCCGGATTTCAGAAAGGAGCCCAATCTGCTCCACCACAGCCACCTAGGAAGTCAAATCTAGAAATCCTAATGGAGAATTTTATGAACGCTCAAGCCCAGCAAAACAGGGATTTCGCAAATCAAAACGCTCACACAAGCGAGTTGGTGAAACAACTATCAAGCAAGCTTAATATTGTGGCTATTCATAACAAAATGTTGGAAAATCAAATCACTCAAGTAGCCCAACAATAATCAGCTATAGCAGCCCCAACTGAAGCATTTCCTGGCCAACCACAACCAAATCTAAAAGGTCATGCTAATGCTATTACTTTGCGAAGCGGAATAGAATACGATGGACCAGTCGATCCGAGAATCCAAAATTCAGCCATGCACCAGAATGTGCAAAAGGAAACCGAGAAAGGAGAAGAACCAAATACGGAGAAGAAAGATAAAAGCGGAGAGGCCGTAGAGAAAGAAACACCTTACGTGCCTCCGCCGCCATACAAACCACTTATACCTTATCTTCAAAGACTAGCTAAATCCAAAAACGAAGGACAATTCAAGAAATTCGTAGAGCTTCTAAAGCATTTGAATATAACCATACCGTTCACAGAAGCTACTACGCAAATGCCCTCATATGCTAAATTTCTCAAAGAGATCCTGTCGAATAAGAAAAAGCTAGAAGACAACGAAACCGTTATGCTCACTGCCGAGTGTAGCGCTATACTTCAAAATAACATGCCTCCTAAGCTAAAAGATCCAGGTGGCTTTTTCATACCTTGCGTAATTGGAAAGCCTGTCATAGATAAAGCATTATGTGATCTAGGAGCCAGTGTTAGTCTAATGCCCTTATCAACATGTAAGAAACTCGATTTAGGAGAACTTAGGCCGACGAAAATGTCTCTACAGCTAGCAGACCGCTCGGTTAAGTATCCAGTAGGTATGCTAGAAAATGTGCTAGTTCGCATAGGTCAGTTCTATATACCGATAGATTTCATGATAATGGACATTAGTGAAGATTCTAATATACCAATCATCTTAGGTAGACTGTTCTTAGCAACAGCTGGAGCCATAATAGACGTGAAGAAGGGAAAATTAACCTTCAAGGTAGGGGAAGAAAAATTGAGTTCATCTTAGCCCAATTCCCTAAAGCCCATGTTTTAGATGATACATGCTGCTCTCTAGATATTATCGACGAATGCGTGAAAGAAATGGAAAAGGAAGTAACAAGGTACATAGAAGTAATAAAGATTCTAGCCCCTCCAATATTCGAGGATGATAACTGGCGTGAGCCATATGAAGATGATAGTCTAAGAGAATGCCTAGAACTCACACCCGATCCAACGCCATGCCCTAAGAAACCATCTATGGGACTTAAAATATTACCCAAAGAGTTGAGATATGAATTCCTAGATACTGAACTTGAAAGACCCATGATAGTTAATGTAAATTTGGGACAATTAGAAACAGAGTTGGAAGTCTTAAGAAAATATCCTTTAGCTTTTGGATACAACATCTCTGACCTAAAAGGGATAAGTCCCTCTATATGTATGCATCGCATTATGATGGATGAAGATTGTAAGACGTCTAGAGAACATCAAAGACGGTTGAACCCTATCTTAGGCGATGTAGTCAAGAAAGAAGTGCAAAAGCTATTATAAGTAGGAATCATATACCCGATATCTGACAGTAACTAGGTAAGCCCAGTACATGTCGTACCAAAGAAGGGTGGTCTTACGGTTGTGACTAACGAAAAGGGCGAGTCCGTAGAAAAATGAACTTAAACTGGATGGAGGATGTGTATAGATTATAGGAAGCTGAATAAGGCTATTAGAAAATATTATTTTCCTTTACCCTTCATAGACTAGATGCTTGAACGACTAGCCAGGCATTCACATTTCTGTTACTTAAACGGTTACTCAGGATTCTTTCAAATACCTATCCATCCTAATGACCAGGAGAAGACTACATTTACTTGCCCCTATGGCACATATGCATATCGACGAATGCCATTTAGACTGTGTAATGCTCCCGCAACATTTCAGAGATGCATGATGTCGATCTTTGCAGATTTCATAGATGACATAATTGAAGTATTCATGGACGATTTCTCTGTTTGTGGGGGACGTTTCGAACACTGTCTGTCGAACCTTGAAATGGTACTTGAACGATGCGTTAAGGTAAACCTTGTGTTGAATTGGGAGAAATGTTATTTCATGGTATGATAGGGCATAGTCCTTGGACATGTAGTATCCGATAGAGGTATTGAAGTAGACAAAGAAAAGATAGAAGTCATAAAAAATCTACAACCTCCCAAAATAGTTCGAGAAGTACGAAGCTTTTTAGGATACGCAGGTTTTTACCAATGATTTATTAAATACTTATATAAGATCACAAAGCCTCTGACTGGAATACTAATGAAAGAAGTTGTATTCATATTCGATGAAGAATGCTTGGGAGCATTTGAACATCTAAAGAGTGCTCTTATTACCGCACCCATCATGCAACCACCTGATTCAAGTCTACCGTTTGAAATAATGTGCGATGCTAGCGATTATGTTGTGGGCGTTGTCTTAGGAAAAAGAAAGGACAAAAAGCTACATGCTATTTACTAAGTAAGTAGAACCCTGGACAACACACAGATGAACTACACAACCACAGAAAAGGAACTCATGGCCGTTGTTTTCGCCCTAGATAAATTTTGTTCCTATCTATTAGAAGCAAAAATCATTATCTATATCGATCATGTCGCGATTAGGTACCTGTTGACTAAGAAGGATGCCAAACCAAGACTCTTGAGATGGATCTTGCTTTTGCAAGAATTCGATTTGGAAATTAAGGATAAGAAAGGAACAGCGAACGTGGTAGGAAACCATCTCTCTAGGATTGAGGGTCTGGAACCCAAGGAAGTGCCTATAGATGATGCATTCCCTTACGACACACTAGTAGCCCAATTGGAAAGCGAAGACGACTCAATAGAACATTCCTTGTTATTTAACGATGCAGAAACATATGAAGCAGTAGAAGCAATTTGTACTAAAACCACATTGCCATGGTATGCTGACTTTGTTAACTACCTAGCAGCCAAAGTGCTTCCACCAGATCTAACATATCAACAAAGGAAGAAGTTTTTACATGACCTCAAACAATACTATTGGGATGAACCCCTGCTATTTAAAAGAGGCGCTGATGGAATATTTTGTTGATGTGTCCCTGAACCGGAAGTAGCGGATGTCATATCCTACTGCCATGCAACAACATATGGAGGACATGCCACTACGTCAAAAACATGCACAAAGATATTACAATCAGGCCTCTTTTAGCCAAACCTCTGGAAGGACGTCCACATCGCTATTATGAACTGCGACTGATGTCAACACATTGGGAACATTTCTAGACGTGATGAGATGCCACAAAGGGGAATCATAGAAGTTGAAGTCTTTGATGTATGGGGAATTGATTTCATGGGACCTTTCCCATCTTCCTTTGGAAACAAATACATACTTGTAGCAATTGATTACATATCAAAGTGGATCGAGTTAATAACCTCTCCTACAAATGATGCACGAGTGGTGGTCAAACTTTTCAAAAACATAGTCTTTCCCAGATTCGGTGTACCAAGAATTGTCATTAGTGGTGGCGGTTCCCATTTCATTTCAAAAGTCTTCGGGAAAATATTACTTAAATACGGAGTAAGACACCGAGTAGAGACACCCTACCACCCTCAAACAAGCGGACAAGTGGAGGTGTCAAATAGGGAGATCAAGCAAATTTTAGAAAAAACAGTTGCAATCTCTAGGAAATATTGGTCTACTAAACTTCATGAAGCTCGGTGGGCTTACAGAACAGCTTACCACACCCCTATAGGAACCACACCTTAATAACTGGTTTATGAAAAATCATGTCATCTACCCGTGGAACTTGAGCACAAAGCTTATTGGGCCATTAAGACCTTGAATATGAATTATAAGGGAGTCGACGAGAAAAGGATTTTGGATATCCATGAACTAGAGGAACTAAGACTAGACGCATATGAAAATTCCTGAATATATAAAGAAAGATCCAAGAAATGGCATGATAAAAGAATAGCGAAGAAGGAGTTTAATGAAGGAGACATAGTTCTTCTATTTAACTCCAGACTTAAACTTTTTCCTGGAAAACTGCGTTCTAGGTGGTATGGTCCTTTTGAAGTTACAAAAGTCCTGCGGAGTGAAGCAGTTGAAATTAAAGGAAAGTCGAATGAGACGTTCACCGTGTACCACAAAAGACTCAAACAATACCACCTAGTGGAAAATAAGGAATTCTGCATATTTTACAAGTTAGAAGAACTTCCCACTCTTCTTGACTAATGATGCCTTTTTCAGATCTAATGTAGAGCTTCTGACATTAAACAGAGCGCTTTGTTGGAGCTAAACCATGATCTTTAGTTCTTTCTATTTATTTTGTTAGTTTTAGGACATTGTATGCATGATTAGTATAGAATTTATCTCTTTTGCATTCCAATGTTGTCGCTATTATTATTTTATTATTAGTATCTATATCTTAACTATACTAATGCATAGTAATATTATTTCCCTAATAGTGTATTATTTTCTTTTGATCTCCAGGATAACCCTCTCTAGGATACCTTTGATCCGAGACCATGCAGAGACGTCGATTTGAGGCTTTGTCTCAAAGAGATTTTGGTCTGTCCATCTACCCTGACAACTCTGCTATGCAAACCCTTAGTATCCAGGACAATGTTGTTTACCTTATGAGCCAAATAGGTTGGACCCACTTTGCCTTAGAAAAGAAGTTCAACACCTACCGTAACCTGACCTTGGAGTTCCTCAGTTCTCTTTACTTCGACCACAACCGTGGTTTCGCTTTTGGCCGTAGACTGGCTACTTTCAGGTTGTTTGGAAACAAGTATAGGTTCACACATCACAAATTTGCTGACTTGTTGGGCTTTCCTAATGAGCCCGTTGCTGTAACCAAAACCCTTGTTGATGCCTTTACTAGTTTTGACCTTCGATAATTCTGGGGTACTTTATCTGGAAACGGTAATGCTGAACTCGATGTTATATTCTCTGAGAGTATCCACAACCCAGGATGGCAATATTTTCATAAGATTATTTCTCACACTTTCTTTGGCAAGGAAGAGAACATCACCTCTGTGTCTAGGGATGAGTTGTATATCATGCTTTGTGCATCCCAACGGAAACCTGTCAATGTTGGCCCGTTCTTGCTTGCAAATTTTAGCCGTCTTGCTTGTGATTCTTTTGAGCCGATCTTAATAGGTGGGTTAGTAATGATGATTGCTGATGCAATTGAAATGAGGTATCATCTAAATCGTTCCTTTGCTTTCGGTGGCGTGCATTTGATGGACATTAACTTTTGTTTTAATCGGCAAATGATTGCAAATCTTGGTCCTGTTGAGTTTGAGCTACTTATTGATAATGTTGTAGTTCATACTTTTACCCTGCCCACCCATGAGAAAACAAGTGTGCACAACAAGATTAACTGGCTCTATGACTTGGAGATCTACGATGAGTTTCTGACTCCCCCTAAATCTCCTCAAGCTTACAAGAACCATGATACTATTATGTCTGCCTCTGCCACTCAAAGTTCCGAGATTAATCGCGCTGATCCAACTATAAATGTAGTTGCCGCTATTAACTGCATCTAGTCCGAATTAGATTTCGTTCAGAACGAGATTTCATCCCTCATAATTGATTTCATTGGACTTATGGATGTTGTCCATGAGGAGTTGGACCATTTGTTCTAGATGGTCTATTTCACTGCACATCACCATGGATGACTGCCAGACGCAGCTTTTTTCCTGTTTTTCTTAGGATAGTTTATTTCTCTGTATAGTGTTTCCCATTTCTGTATTGTATGTACTGCTAATTTTCACTTCATTGTATACCGTCGGAATGCCGACACTTAGTTGTAATATACTTCAGTTTCGTCAACATGAGTTTCCTTTAAGTATTTTTGTTTTTAGTTTTCTAAAGCCTTTTTAATTTATTTTAGTGTAGCATTTCATTTGTGTGTAAGAGAAAACAAGAAAACCATCAATAATGTGCAGGCAGAACAATATTCTGCCAAGCCAGAACCAAAAAACCGTGCCTGAGGCAAATGGCGGTTGCCATATGCCTAACGGCACTTGCCGTTTGGTCCTGGGGGAAGACCTGTTTTAAATTTTAAAAATAAGTTTTGCCTCTTCATTTTTCCACTCTTACCACTCTTGTATGTTCCCAATACAACATTAATCACCCCACAAACTCCTCATTATCCCACATTAACTTCTAACCACCTAACTTCTCTATTCAATCCTTATTTAAACCCATTCACTTCACCCTCCTCTTCATCCCTCTCAAAAACACCATTTGCCATTCTTCCACCCATTTTAGAAACTCAAACAAGCAACTAGTATGGAAGCCAACCAAGAGATCGATTACATGGGCATCATGTTCCCCGAAGGAGTGCTCGGAAACACCATGCGTGTAAACTTTCAGACTCTTCAAGAGACCTCTCTATGCGACAAGGTACCCTGACCTGGACACTATTTGCACCTTGGGTCTCTACCAAAGCATCTCTTGGATGCTCTGAAACCTCGGTATGACTCGTTTCTGTTCTATGTTGAATGCTTCTTCCGTTAGGCTTACATATGAGTTTCTTAGTTCACTCAGGTATGTTCATGATCTTTCCTGCACTACCAATACCATTCACTTCAGAATGTTTAATGCTAATTATTTGTTAACTCATGAGTAGGTAGAAGAATAATTTGGCTTTCCCACCAACGAAGGATTTTCTACCCTCACACCTCTAGAAAGTGATTGGGAGGACAGAGCCTTTCAGTTTTGGAACCAAATCACCAACATCACAACCAGCAAATGGGAAGGCCTAAAGGCCACTACCATCCACAATCCAACCATCCAATACCCCATACTTGTAGACGCACTACTGACACACCTGGGCCTAGCTCCCAGGAACCCACTGTACCTTTTTCTGATTTTGCAGGTATTCGCTCATCGCTGGATGATATCTTATCAGAGCTCAGGAAACAAAGAGAAAGGGACGCCGAGCGTGACGCAATGATGCATGAGATGCAGAGGCGCCAATATGAGTTTATGGATAGAACTGAGTTGGACTTATGAGACATTGTCTCCGACATGATAGGCTTGCGCAGAGAGGTGAACCATATTGCAGATTGTGTTCAACATGTCCCACAGGACAACCCATCTATCAACCAGGACATACACCATCGTGGAGGCCGTGGGTGCCACCACTAACTCCTCCAGGTTCCATCACTCTGTCTTTCACCTTAGGCTAGGCCATTGAGGATAATGTCTAGTTTAAGTGTGGGGGAGGATCCGTTTACTGCTTTTATTTACTTTCTGTCATTTCCAGTTTTATAGTTTTAGTTGTTTTCTTTTTTGAGTCATATGCGCGTTTGAGTCAATAATTGCTTTACATTTTTCGTAATGTCTATTAACTCCCCTATTTTAACCATAATTTAAAGTTTTGACTCGTGACACGACACTCTGAAAGTATATAGATTGCTTAGGCTATGTTAGATAGACTTGGGAAAGTTTTAAAAATATTGGTACCATTCCTACACCTTAGATTCCCTAAGTATGTAATATTGATTTAAATATACATTATGCTAAGACCTTATGCCTAGTTTCTTAGAAGTAGCCTCTTGACTAGTTTATACTAGCAGTCAACACCATCCTTGTGTACAAACTAAGTAACGAACCGATGCAAATATGTGTTAATCTCAAAAATTTTAATAATGCGATTTTTATAGAGAACGAATGAAAGACATGATCCCGTTAAGTTAGGTGGTCCTCACTCGACCATTTAGCCTAAAGGATCGGACTCTTGAAATTCGTAAGCAAAAGAAAACATTATGTGCAAAAAAGTAATATTTTTTTGAATGTAGAGATCATATAACACAAACAGGTTCGCTTAACATGTAAGTGCAAGGGATAACAGGCTTAATGTGATTGCGCGAGAATGAAAAATAGGTGAAATAGGATCAAGGATATAGGTCTGGTCATAATTTCATGTTTTGAATTGGTATTGCATAGGAAGGGAGTATTTATCCGCAAACATGGAGATGTGTTGTTACGATATCCTTGTTTTTACTATTTAGTACCTATCGATCGAACATTAGCCTAGTAGCCACGTATGATTATAGTTTCTTGTACCAATGTTTCAGACCATGCTTACTTTCCATTTACCATTTTAGTCGATTGCTTGACGATAAGCAAAGATCTTAGTATGGGGGAGTTTGATGACTCGACTTTGTATAACACTTTTTGATTCATTTCGCACATTTTTATCCGTTGTTTTATCGAGTCATTGTCATTGTAGTTGTTGATTACTTATGTTTTCTTCTATTTTTACTTGACAGGTGTTAAATCGGCAACATAGAAGAAAAGGATCGAAAGATGTGCTAAACAATGACGAAAACCCTTCAAAAATTCAAATTCTGGCCTCCTCAGGGCAATGGCGCTCGCCATGGCCTGAGGAAGGCGATCACCATGCAAAAAAAAGGAGGGAATCCCCAGTCTGAAGCTAATGACAGTCGCCATTAGGCACACGGCGGTCGCCGTTCAACGCGGGAACAATTTTGGGCTTAACAGTTTGGCAGTTCTTATGGATTTCGAATTAAAAAGTCTTGGAGCCATTTCCCCTCTATATATAGGCCCTTGTAGGTCAGTTTTAGGAATCCAAGGAACCCGTGTGGAAGCGCTGCAGAAATTTCATCAGACCTTACCTACATACTCACTGACCAAAGCAGTAATTGCTCATATTGAGTTATTGCTACACCGTTGTAATTTTACATTATGTTGATGATTATACGCTTGGATCGATATTGTAATCTATTTGAAGTTATTTCTATTTCAATTTATCTCAGGTCATTTAAATTTCTGCTTTACTGCATTTCTTTATTTTTGTACTACTTGCAATTATGTATGTTTTAATTTACAACATGTTAAGTACTTTAGATTTGAACATGTCTGAGTAGTTTCGTCAGAGTCAGTAGTCTGAGTATCGTCACCCATCGGGACTCTGTAGGAACCATCGTTGTTTAACTTAGTCGTTCTAATTCTAGTTCTGGGGTCTATTATGATTTTAGTTAGTCTTGCCGCGAGAGCGAGAGGCTGGTTAATAGTGTTTCGTCACGAAAGTGAGAAACACACCAAGGCGTGTCCGATAGAGCGAGGGTTTGAGGTGATCTCCAGAGAGTAGATACCGAGCACTGAGCTTGAACATAGCGAGAGGGCTTTAGGTTTTAGTTAAGCTTTGCTAGTTTTCAAAGCGTGCCTTTTAACTACCGAGCGAGCGAGAGCGGAATATTGGGGTTATCATGTGTGGTTAGGTCAATAGCGCGAGAGTGTAGATCGAATCTTTAAACCAGTTTTTCCTACAGAATAACTTTGAGACCTTTGTTAGCACCCGAGATCTACAGAGTCCCTTAGGAGCACGTGGATCATTCTTCGGACCCGTTTCTTTATCTTTTTCAAGTCCCGTTATAATTGAGTCCTTTTACCGCAAAAACCAAGCCTTAGCTTTGTACCGCAAAAATTGATCACTCTAGATTGATTATTAGTCCTTGTGGGTTTTACAATCTTTTAAAACTACGCGATAAACTGTATACTTGCAGTAGTAACCCGACCAATATGAAAAGTCACGGTAACAGAGTTTCGCGAATTCTGATCTTGTACAGTGATGTCTTGATGTTTTGATGTTGTTATTTCTTTGATGAATTACCATGAGTATGCCTATGATTCTTCTGAGACTAATACATGATTATATGATGATTCCTATGATTAATGATGAGTTATGATGTTGATTCCATGAGTTTTTAATGATTATATGATGACATGATTATTATGATGATTTTGATGAATGATGATGCACCTAATGAGTTTATTATAAGGATGATATTGACGTGTGCATCATGCATTCATATGCATTCTGGGCTTCGGTCTAGGAACTTGATTCTTGTGGCTTCAGTCCCATTATGCGGATGTGAGGTATTTTGTTGTGCTCCGGTTCTCGTATAGAATCGATCCTACTATTGTGGATCTATGGTGGGTTGACGGCCCAGTGTCCATCGAATTTTGTTGATTGGTACCACATGCATGAGTCTTGTTGCATTTGCATTTATGTGACAATTTGGTGTAATTTATAATGTTGTGGCCTTTGATGTTCCTTGATGATTTTGATGATGTTGAATATGAAAATGAAGTTGCTTTATATATTGATTCCTATATTGATTATTATGAATCACTTTACTCACGTTGCCTATTTGAATGTTGCCTCCACGTGGGTAACATGCAGATGACCAGGTTTAACCGTGGATGCCGTTGAGGACTTTTTAAAGTTTTTGGGTCATTGGCCATTTTGGTTGACTTAGAGGGTCTTGCTATGATAGTGTAACATCGGGTTGGGATTTTTGAGTTAAACCATGTTTTATTGATTATTGTTATTTTGATTATGTTGCCGCGCAAGGAAAACTTTGGATTTTTGCCTTTTTGAGTTTCGCTTCCTTTTGAGTAATATTTTTTAGTATTTTTGGGAAAACCCGTTGTTTACGGAGCATTGACTATATTTGAATTATTGAGAAATGTGCGCCCTTTTAAGATGATTTTATTGCGTTCAATATTTTACTCTGATAAATATGATTGATTTGCCATTATATTTTTGGGGTAGAAAAGGGTGTTACATTAGTGGTATCAGAGCAGGTCGGTCTGTCCGGCCAAGTTTTTGTGTTGATAGTCCCCTGTCAGTCAATAGTGTGAGAACACTGTTGGATGAGTTGTTTTCTTCTAACCATGTTGGTGGTTGCATCTTAAACAACAGCTCGTCATCTTCTATACACAAAATTAGCATTGAAAACCAAACTGATCGCTCAAAACCAGTCCATGACGATCATAAGGACCAGCTCGTCACCTGGGTGACGACCAACACCCATCCCATCATTACCCCGTCCTCACAAACTTGTCACCCCATAACAATCTCAGCATCACCTTGGTGATGACCGTCATCTGCCTTAGACGGATGATGGGCAACCTGTCACGCTCGTGACAACCGTCACGCAATCGCAAAGACCATAATCTACGTTTTTACCATGAGAGCTCATTTGAAGCTCCAATTTCAACCCGTAACATCTCATATTGCACAGAAAATAATAGATACATATTATACAAAAATCAAACCATCATATGCATATCTATTAACATCCAAATGTATCAATTAATCATAAATTCAAGAATTTATTCGTCCAACCAAATACATAACAATGGTGATAATAACATTCAAATTCATATCGATTCACCAAACATACAATTCAGCAACACACAAGGCACAAGTTTCATATCACATACATTGATTATAATAGGTTTCACATGATTCTATTCAAAAACTCATCAAACATGTAAATGGAGAAAAACCTAGAGGAGAGTGAAAATCCCTATATACCCTTCATGCAATAACACCTATATTAGTGTAGTTCCCCCATACCTGAATTCCTAGAAGATAAACAAGTTTAATTATGGTGTTCTTCTTCTCCCTCAAGCCCTTGTTCTCCTTCTCACACACTTGCATCTTTTTCCAATTTGCACAACTTCTATGTATCAGTAACTTTGCCTCCCCTCACATATTCTATTTATTTTAACCTAAAAATATAACTAACTAACTTTCACACTTTTGCTCCTCAATTCACCTATACTTTCCCATCTTTCCCTTATTTTTCCAATAATTCTACTTTCTGCCCCAATATCACTCTTTCTCTTATTTTATTATTATTATACTATTTTAATCAAATACAATCAACTAAATTCTAATTAATTCCTACTAATCTCTATCACTCCCACAAAGTCACTCCTAATTTACCAAATTATCACATATCACATATTGTCACTAAAATAAATAATTTAAAAGCATTTTAAATCACTTAAACAATTAAATAAAAGCAATAAAATTCAATTAAGTAAATTAATTGAATTCAGAGTGTTACATAAATCCTGAAGGTGTTGGTTGTTTAATTATGTTGCAGAGATCATCAGTTATTACTTTGTCCCCCACAACTCCCTCAGTGCCAAAGAGAGGGATATGAAAGCTGATTTTATTTCATTGTTTGAATTGTTGATTAGTGAAATTTTAGGTACCAAACAGTGGATGTTATGATATCCACTACTGAGCAGACTATAGAACATGACAATAAACAGGAATTGAAAGCAGTAAATAACACAGAGAATTCTTGACCCAGTTCAGTACAAATCACACCTACATCTGAGGGCTACCAAGCCAGAGAGGAAATTCACTATCAGTAGAATTAATTCAGAGTCAAACAACCAGTTTGTACTCTTCACTTAAGACTTACCCAATGACACTTCAGTCTAACACTAGACCTGAGTTACCAACTCACTCCCCCTCAATCACAGCAGTGATATCAACGAATTCAATTACAGATAAAATTGAAGTCATACTTCAAACACACCTTGATCTATTTCACAGCTTTGATCAAGAGACACAACACTCGTGCTTAAAAGCTTAGAGTGACACACACATAGTACAACTCAAAACACACTAGTCCAATGCAATCATCCAAGAGATAATTTCTTGGATCACAAGTAATCCTAAGACACAAACAACCACGTGAAGATCACAGTACAAAGAATGAATCCTTCACTTACAAACACTCTGTACTCTCTGTCTCAAAAGCTCTGCCCAGGACCTGCCAAGAACTGTCATCAATTAGGATTGCTACTTTTGTATTTATAAACAGCAGAAAGATCTTGGGCCTTAGTGTAGAAATTAGGTTTAACCCAGTTAAGACCTCTTTTCATTAAGCTGCGCACTAACAGTTTGGTCCTAGGTTATCCTCAGTCATGCCTGGCATTTCGCCTGAGATAACCAAGCTTCCTAAAATGTTTCCTGAAGTATAGCCTAAGCTTCCTCAAGCACTATACCAGAACCTAAAACACGCGCTCAGCTGCTTGATGTCATAACATCCAGCATGACATCCAACATACTTTGCTCTTAGCAATCCAAACTTACCCTGCAGCACATTTATTATGTATGTCATAACATCAGTCATGACATTCACACATACATCAATGTTTTACCACAAAATACAGCCAATAAAAAACATCTACAATTAGTACCCAGGACATTATGGATGCAAGTTCTGCTGAAGATATAAGGATAGTTTTTGGTAATGGATCTAATTATAGCATGTTTGATTGGTGCTGATTCATGTTCTTCTTATTTAACAATTTTTTTTACTTTTTAAATTATATGAAAGGAGAAGGAGCTGATGAAACATCATTTCACTAGTTTCTCCACTGATGGAGATACTCACTCTCCTCGCAGAGGAGATTACAAATTGAAGTAGTGTTAGTGTTGTCGAGACTATTTCAACATTTTTTTGAGCAAAAAAGTAAGAAGAATAACAATATGACTATCGCTTTAGTTGGGACTAATAGGAATTATGACATGAACCTGTTTGAGAAAAAGCTCCATCAAAGAGACTAAAGTCATCTAGACATGTTGCAACCTCCATTTCTCTAGAATACTTTGAATGGATCCTCCTGCCCAACTTCGTAGTATGTTCGGATGTTGAATTCCTCGTCCTGATTTATAAGTAAGAGTGTGTGTATGTGTGTGCCAATGATTATGCTTTCATCCTTAATCTTTCTAAGACAAGAAAGTTAGGGTTACTAGCAAAGTCATCCTTCTAGATATTGTGGGAAGCTTCCAATATGACTTTAGTTGTGTCTAGTCATGGGGGAATCTTTGCACCATGAACCCTTCCTAATAAGACTAAATCTTTGAAGGAGTAACATGACCTATACAACTCATAAGTGCTTCAACCCAATGAAAGGGTGTATAGGCTTCAATAGGAGTCTGATCAACTTTTTTTCCATAAAAAAGAGGTGGGCAAACACGGAATACCTGCAGAATTTATTGGCAGGGCGACTAATCTGTCAACCACACTTGAAGATAAAAAGAACGTTTCTAGTGAAACAAAGTCTTCTATGGAAAATTTTCCTTTAGGCGCCATGACAGTTGAAAAAAAGCTTATAGAAGAGGAAGAGGCTCACTCGTTGTTAGACGATAGGCTTCGATTTCGAGGGAGGGTGAATAGATCACAAATTTAAAACCAAAACCTCTTGGCAAATATTTTTTTCAAAAAGTATGGTACAACGGAGAAACAACCCAAATCGAATCGCGTAACCAAACATACTATCGAAAAGCTATATGTGCAACATAAATCTTTTAGAATAATAATGAATACAGATCCTTCAACAATTATCAACTCGTAGATTAATCAAATGTAAAGCTATTTGTAATGGTTATTTCCAATGAACACAAAGCAATGAAAATACCCACAAATAATTTATCGAACACTTTGTGCGCGATTGATCACGTTTGAAAATTTGCATTATTTTGTTGATGTAAAAAGTCAATCACAATTAAAGTGATTGTGATTATATCAACAACAACCATTCAAAATAAATTTGAAAACAATTTCCAATAGAATTAATCGAAACAACAACAAAATCAATAATTTGCAAGAACAACAATTAAATAAAAATAAAGCGATAAAGAGACACAAAGATTTGTTTAGGCAGTTCCTTAATAGGCCTCGCTATGGGCATGTGTGCCCTGAATCCAAAATCAAATTGAGATACTTGCAATTAACTTTTTCTTTGCAAAAATGTTTATACAAGAGGTGAAGAAATCTAACCCCACAAACCTTATTGTTTATTATTGAATCAACCACCTCCAAACCCTTGATCAAAGCTTGATCAAGTCACCAACAATGCGGCTATAATTCTCCAATTATCCCGAGCACGCACTTGTTGAACCCAAGATTCCCGAACACGATTCAACGTATTGCGATACTCCCTTGCAACGAAATCACCTTGTCCCAAGGCCTTCACTCGGTCGAATCCGTGTTGATGTGATCTTATCCAAAACCTTCAAATCACACTGATCTTGAAGGAACCCCCCCCCCCCCCCCCCCACCTTGGTTTTCTTATTTGAAACACACAAAGATCCCAACCCAATATTCTCGGTTACACCAAGCGTAATTAAACATTATCAACCCTAATCTAGATGTTCACCCTCGAAAAATGATTATATGTAGTTCAATTGTGTATATGCATAGCAGAGAGGCTGAAGATGATGGGAATGCTTTGTAATATGGTTTATTATAGGTAATTCACTAGTACCTTACTAGATAAATGATGCATGTATGAGTATATATATGTATATGTGGAAATATGCAAAAAGGATACAAGAAAAATAAGATACAAAGTAAAATTTTTAGTTTTCAAGGCTAGAAGTCGGCCTATGAAAGCAGTAGGTCTGCCTGTAAAAGTGTTCAGGTCGGTCTGAAGGAGGCGACCCATGGACAAAATCCACAGGCTTCATTCTTGGAGCATGGGAGCCGACATGTAGTCGTATGTTCTGGCCTGTACTGAAGCAAAAGCTTCTACAGGTCGGCTTGAACATGCACAGGCCAGCCTATGTAATTTTGTTGACATTCAAACTTGATTTTTGATAAAAATGCAATGCCTAAGACCTTTCAAATCACTTCAAGAACACTTGTATGCATCCTAAAGCTATTAATGATCAATGCAAATCTAAACTTATGTTGATATCACCCAATATACAAAAATTCTACGTTATACTACTATTTTTGACATCATTCAAAAACCTGGTTGAATTTGTAGATAGCACTCACATACTCCCCCTTTTTGATGATGGAAAAATGTGAATATAGCCGATGCATTTTTATTTGGTACACTGAATAGCTCCCCCTGAATTTATGCAGTATCCTTGATAGCTCCCCCAAATTTATGCATTACCTCTTTATTATCTTCTCCCCCTTTGACAACATCAAAAAGAGAAATAGAAATTTGTTATAAGCATCACGTAGATGCATAATTCTCATATATCATATACTACACTGAGATGATTGCAAAGAAAAAGTGGTGTACTCTGTCGCGGTGAAATTTGGATACCAAGCTTTTGATGAGCTTGAATCTTAATTCATTTGCAACCAAACTTTGATTTGTCCAAAGGAAGGGATAAAGATCGAAATTCCCACAATGCAATGCAAATGCAAGCTAGAGAGTTATAGGTTCGGGGGTTGGTTAAACTTAGGGAAGGTGCTAGCATCCTAAGTTTCTGTAGTACTCTACAGGAACCTCTTGTTTTACGTTGTTTATTGCTAAGGGTTATCTGCTTAAGGATAAAAGGCCTAGGGGTTTATTTCTAAGTATACTCGATAAGATATCGCATCTTATGCCTACATATCCTTACGGGAGTGGAATCAGAGTATCTGTAGTTCCCCTAAAGGGTTCAAGGAATTCTTTGACTGTGGTCAAAGTTCCTATGGGATAAAGGTAGTTGATTAATTGATTTTAGGAGAAAAGATGAGTTGTCATTTTAAGGGAGATTACTTGTTTTAACCACCACGACTTTGTAGGAAAATAGTCTTTGCATCGTCTTAACAAAAGGGCTCAAGTACTCGGATTATCAACAAGTACGCCTCTATCTCTCCTAAGGCAAAGTCCCTACATATGGATTGAATTGTTATGGGGTAAGAGTTTTATCTCGCTTAAGATGATTAACATCTTATTCTCTAATATGTTTGAATAGTTTGAATTGACTTGAATATGGTTTAACTAAGTTATAAAGAAAAAAGGTCCTCCTTATGGGGTAGGATCTAAACTTAGGAGATCGACTTGAATGGGATCAAGGATCAATGGGGAGTATGATACAAATGAGATGCATATGCACAATTGTTTAAGTTATGTGCAGGTTCTTCCTTTGGACGCTATGTAATGCGATAATATAAATTGCGGTAAAGATAAATTGCGGAAAACAAAGGCATATAAGTAAATCCATACACAAATGCATGAAAGCGCTAGAGTGTGTGAATGGTGCATATGTGAGTGGAATTGATGCGGGAGACGTACGTGATTGATTAAGGGTGAGATGTTGATTTTTTAGTCGAGATTTTTATGAGAAAGTGCATTAGTTTTAGTAAGATTATTTTTAGATTAATTAGATTTTAGCGGAGTTAAATTTAAGAGGATAATGAACTAAAGGGTGAATTAGATTTTAAGTAAAAGTTGCTTAATTATCTTAGTGAGATTAATTTTAGAAAAAAGTTGGAAAAATTAGTTTTATTTATTTAATAAAAGTTTAAGTTATTAATTAATTAAATCGTTTATTTATACATAAAAATAAGTAAATGATAAAAAAAGGGTTTACCTGTGTTATCATAATTTTAATTTAACAAGTGAGTATAAATTATTTGAATCATGAAAATGTTTTTCTTATAAACTTGTTTTTTTTTTTTAAAAAAGGATTGTTATTATTGAAGTCAGGTTATTTAAAAAGGGTTTCTTTTACAAATAGTTTTTTTTAATTTAACAAACAAATTAAGTTATGAAGAAATAAGTCTTATTTTAAAAGAAACGAAATTATGATTAAAAACGAATATTAAGTTGGCGGAGTAAACTATTAAAATTGAATAACTAAATTTAATTGTTAAGAAATTTTTTTTATTAAATCAAATAAGGAAAAGATTAATTAAAAGACTTAATTAAAAGTTTAATAAAAAAAGGATTGTTATGTTAATTAAAAAAGTTGATTTAAAGTTAAATAATGGATTAAATAAATTAATTGGTTGTTAAGAGGGTAGATTAAGGGTTTGATGGATTAGAACGTTAACGAGGTGGTTAATGAAGGATTAGAGTCTGGCGTAGATCGTGTGCGGTGCAGGCATATGGTCTTATCGTGGGTATGCGACGTGAGGGACGCGTGATAGGATCTATTGGAGATCTGTGGTGATGTGTGTGAGGGCGTATGGTTTCCGCGTGGGTGTGTGTGCATCAAATTACATCAATACAAAATTATAAAAAAAACAAAAAGGAGGAACCCTAGTTCCCAAATCATCCCTAATCTTTCCCTGTGTCTGTCGCTACTGCGAAAATCGGCGCCGGCTTGACAGGAGAGTCGCCACCGTGCGTTATTTATCCCTCAGAGCGGGAAAGGAAACGCTCGAAGTAAACCTCGCAAAGACGGGAAAAGGTATGGTCATCGCAACCAAAACCTGGATTCGGGAGTCGGTTACGCAAGGGGAAGGTATTAGCACCCCTCACGTCCATCGTACTCGATGGGATCCACGCTTGGTGTTTATAGGTAAAAGGGTGTGTTATCTATCTACGCTAATGGCTGGTCTAAAAAGAAAATAAAAGGACAGGACTCGACAGAACATACGGTGTTCTGGGCCTACGTATTCCCTCGTGCAATGGGAAAGTCAGAGTCAACGTAGTTCGACTTCCTATGTCTAAACGGGGGAAAGGTTGCTCGCCAGGACATCGCGTCCTGTGCCTACGTACTTTCATCGGGAATGAAAGATCAGAGCAAACGTAGTTCGGCTAACTACGGGTAAACAGGGGCTCTCACACAACAGTGAGAAAACAAACTGGTCTCTAAGGCTCGGGAACCTACAACTACGATCTGGTCTCAAATGCACTCGGGCAAGAGAAAAAGGGATAACAATTAGTCGTTAGCGGGAAAGTCTCGATCGCACAGCCGCGAGAGAACAAAAGTTAGTCGTTAGTGTGCTCGCTAGGATATCGCATCCTATGCCTACATATCTTCGTCTGGAACGAAGAATCAGAGCAGCTGTAGTTCAGCTAACTACGGGTCAAGCTACTCAAAAGCTCCTACAGAAAGGAAAGGGAAACCCTAGAACTATAACTGAGAAACAGGGGAATCTATATACTGCTATCACCTGGCTGACCATCCTAATGTCTATCATAACAACTCCGCAGCGGAGAAGTCAGAGCTCCTAAGGGATCATGGCAACAGGGTTAAACCACAAACAAGAAACTGCAACGTAAAGAATACTGAAAATATGCATGAATGCAACAACTAGACGAACAAGGCACAGAGGCAAGGGAGCTCAGCTCTACCAAATACCAACAAGCAAAGCCACGCAATAACAAACAAGCAGAAGGAGGACCACCTCAACTTCTCATGCACACAAAGTCTACTTCTAAGATGCACCTACTCAGAACTATCTAGATGAACACCTAAGTCTAATGCAACACAATATCACACAAGTCAAACAACACAAAGAGACTAACCCTGACCAGGGCCTCAAACAAACCTGACACAATCTCCTAATAACTCTCTAAACAAAACTCTATACAAAGCCCTAAGCACAGGTCTAAGCAACAAATCTAATCAAAACCCTAAGCAAGGATCTAAACAAACTCCTAGGCAAGAGGAATCAATCCCATTCTCCAAGCTTCAGAACAAGCTTACCAGAGAAAGGAAGCTAAGCAGACAAGCTCATAGTGCCTCCCTCGGGAAAGCACTAAGAGGTTACCACTCAGGAATCGTATCCTATGCGGCTCGACAACTGTGATCAGTTTACATCCCTCCTCAGGAGAGATTAAACTCACATGAAGGCTCCGGCGTCACGGGATACTTGGGAAAGAACCTATATGCACTAAGGGAACTAAGTGAACAGACTCATAGGACTTTCCTCAGGAAAGTACTAGGAGGCTGACACTTAGGAATCGTATCCTACGTGGCTCAACAACTGTGATCAGTTTACATTCCTCCTCAGGAGGAATTAAACTCACAAGTTGGCTCCAACATCACTGGATACTTAAGAAATCCTAGACAAACTACTGGAACTAAGTGAATAGACCCATAGGACCTTCCTCAGGAAAGTGCTAGGGGGCTTCCACTTAGGAATCGTATCCCATGTGGCTCAACAACATGTGATCGGTTTACATCCCTCCTCAGGAGAGATTAAACTCACAAGTCGGCTCCGACATCATTGGATACTTACGAAAGAGGTGAGAAGGAAAGGTGAAAGTCATTCACAGTGCCTTCCTCAGGAAAGTACCATAAACTCCTTTCAAACTTCAGGATCTCGAACCTCACAAACAGACAACAAGCTCCTAGACTAAGCCTCAATCCAATGCAACTCTGCAAGCTCCAACAGGACCTCCATCAGCTCCCACCTTCAAGAAGAAACCACAGGCCAGCAAATTACAAGAGACTATCTCTGGAGTTCAACCACAGTTGAACTTCAAAGTCAGAAGTCATCAAGACTTCTCTTATCTTCAGGCTCAGACAAATCCTATCAGAATACCCTACAAAAATCTAATAAAAATCTATGGGAAACCTACATGGCTCTAGGATAACATACTGAAAAATCAAAACAAAATTCAATACCAGATGAAAGAATCAAAATCAGCAACACAGACATATCCACAGACCAATTATTCAACATCAATAACAGTGACAAAATGCAATTAAAATAAAAATGCATGATTGAGCTAATATTTCTGCACTATAAAATTCTACACTGAATCACGAGTCTACAGAAAAAAGAACGGAATTATTTGACCAATTCTACCATTTTTTATGAATTCTCTAATGATATGCATGCATTAAAATATAAAAAGCAATCAATTAAAAATGGAAAATATGCACAAAAATAGGAAATAAAAATAAAATGCCATTTTTATTTTGATTTAATTTTCTTAACATTTTTTATGAAATGGATGAAAAAAGAATTATTGAAAAAAACATTTATTTACAATTTATTATGAATTTTTAATATGAAAATATAAAAGAAAAATCAAAAATAAAAGAAAGTAAAATGGAGGGGGTTTAAACAGCAACAGATTCTAGTTATTCTACACTGGGCCCATATTCTGGGGGTACTAAAAGCATGAGGCGCAGGGCCCAGATTTTGTCAAAAAACCATTAGTGACTCAGAAAAAGAAAAACGCCAGGGGGGTGCTATGAGTGATTTATTTCAGTTATTTCTCACTACTGGGCTACACCAGGGGGGTGTCATTAGCAGATTGGGGCTTAAGGCCCAATTCAATCCACTAAGACTCCATACGCTAGGGGGGGTAATTGGACAATTTGGGGTGTGCGTGATCAGAAGACGCGTTTGGGCCTAAGCCCAACGTCAAACCCTAATCCAAACAACCTAATCAAAACCATCTTTCCCTCAAAATACTCTGGTACTGTTCATCCAAATACCTAGCGCCGTTCCATCATCTTCTTCCTCTCCCTCATTCTCTGCAACCTATCTGATCTCAACCAACTCTAACAAAACCCTAAACGAACAAATCCTCACCCAAACCCCTCAATCCCTCACACGAAATCACTACTCAAGATCTAGTCTTAAACCACGCTCCAACCGTGAATCTTAATACGAACCTACATTCAACAATTAGCAGCGATGAGTGGAAGAACGCCATACCTGGCTTGATGTATGAACGACACCGTGAACTATTGACGTTCGCTGAAGTAATCCTTGAAGACGTTCGGTTTGGGATTCGCGTTGAGATCTTGCTGGAAAGTTCTGGAGACGTTCCTTGAGGATTTGAACGCAGATGACGTTTTCTGGGAATATCGCTTGAAGATGAACGAATATCTGAGGATGATTCTGGAAATCTGGGAAAAGATGATAGCGTTCTGGAGGTTTTGATGAAGCTTGATGCAGTTTGAAGTTTCTGCGTTTTTCTTGCTTGAAGGATGAATGTTTATGGCGATTTCTGGAGAAATCTTGGATGAAGGTATGAAGGTTGAGGACGATTTCTGGAAAAGAATTGATGGAGGATGAAGGTGGTGCGAAGTATTCTGGAAATTCTGGTTGAAGGTGGATGAAGGTGGAAGGGAGGAGATCGGAGGAAGGGGATGAAGATCTGAGGATTCTGGGGAAAAATGGTTTTCCGGCGACGGTTGGTGGTGGCCGGAGTTTGTTGGCGGTGGCCGGCGGTGGGGGCTACGGCTGATGCATGGCCGCCGGTGGGGAACTCAGGCAATGATGTGGGGGCGCCAAGTGGCGTGCATGCACTGAGAGAGAGAGTGAGTGGGGGACACGTGGGATGCTGGAGGCTTCTCTGAGTGTGTGGTGGCGTGCAGAATGTGGGACGCGTGGGCCCTTGCTTGGCCAACACGTGGCGCTTTTATACCACTGAAAATGCCAGAACCTTCTGGAAGCTTCTGGGAGAAGATTGGAATTGCTGGACGAAAGGGACCTTTGCTGGACTTGGGCTGCGTTGGATTTTTTCTCTGGACCTTTACTGGACTCTTTTTTTTGGACATGCTGAGCAGACAAAAACCTGTGCTGGGCTGGATTACTGGCACCAAGGCCCAAACGAAAAAAATAACCAAACAAATTGTAAACTGAATTAAAACTTATTTACAACTAAATGAATCATTAAAGCCTAATTAACTGACTAAATCAACCTAATTAAATCTAAAACATGATTAACCTAATTAAGCTCTAAAAAATGATTAAGAACCTAATTAATTCTATATTATCCTAATTAAACTCAAAAAAATCAATTAAGCTAATTAAACTCTAAAAACAATTAAGCTAATTAAACTCTAAGCTTCTACTAATTTTCTATTAAAACTCTAATATTATTTAATATCTATTAACATCTATCATTAATAAGAAAAAACTATACTAATTTTCTATATTATCTAAAAAAAACCATTAAACCTATTTTAAAATCTATATAAAATTCTAAAATATTATTAAAAGAAAAAGCTATATTATTCTAAAATGATAAAACTATTTAAAATCTTATTTATTCTAAAAACCTATAAGAAAAATTCTATAAAATCCTATAAAGAGAATTAAAACATTAAAATATTCAAAAACCCTATTTAAACTCCAGAAAAATTCTATAAAGCCTGTTAAAAATTCACAAAAGCCTATTAAACCCTAAAAATGCAGATGAATGCAAATGACCCCCATAAAAGAACGCACGAGACCAGATTGAATCGAACAGAGATCCCCGGGCATCAGAATATCCCCAAAATCACTGAAAAATCACCGAGGAGCGCACAATTTCCCGAAAATAAAACCCCGATAATCTGGACTGGGTCTGCCATATCTGATAGACAAAAATCAAGCTGTAAACTCTGATATCCCCTGTTTTGCACAAAATCATACATCTGAGCTGTGAATATGAAATTAAACCATGAGTCAAATGGGAGAACCGGTTGGTCAAATTTTAGGGTGCAACAGCTGCCCCTATTCAAGCGACTTGGACCTGAAGGGTTTGAAGAGCGCTCAGCCTTCAAACATTCAGAGGTACGAGACGGTTGAATACAAATAAAACCCGAAAATTTGCCAACCGCGAGCATATACTGTAAACTGCTTGGAGAATAAAGTCCAGAAAACCGAGTCCAGTCATTACGGCACCAAACTGATTAATCATCTGATAAAGAACTCCTGATTGAATACCCGTTGCTTGTGATACCCCATGTAACAAACCCTGATGGTTGCAACAACATACCTGATTCTTTCACATCGCCTACTGATAAGCAGGAAGAGAAATATACTCACATCGTCCAAAGATGGACGGGAAGATACCCTGATTGAATACTCACCTCGTCTAATGATAGACGGAAAAACAACATTAATCTCCAAATTCACATCGCCTAAGGATAGACGGGATCATCCTGATTGATGAACAAATCAATATTCACATCGTCTAAGAGTAGACGGCATTATCCTGATCGATGAACAAATCGTTATTCACATCGTCTAAGGGTAGACGGCATCATCCTGATTGATATTCAAATCAATTCACATCGTCTAAGGGTAGACGGCATCATCCTGATTGATATTCAAATCAATTCGCATCGTCTAAGGGTAGACGGCATCATCCTGATCGATGAACAAATCGTTATTCACATCGTCTAAGGGTAGACGGAAAGACATTCATAATCTCCAAACTCACATCGTCTAAGAGTAGACGGGAAGGAATAATCTCCAAACTCACATCGTCTAAGAGTAGACGGGATCATCCTGATTGATGAAACAAACCATTCACATCGTCTAAGGATAGACGGGAAGAAATAATCTTCGTACTCACATCGTCTAAGGATAGACGGGAAGACACCATTATCTCCATGTTCACACCGTCTAAAGATAGACGGGAAGTCACCATAACGCAATTCAACACCATCCTTTGAATTTCAGAATCCTTCTGTCTACGGAATTTGATGGAAAGATCAATATCCTTGAAGGGGCCACATCGTCAGTATGGACCGACGGTAAGAAAAACCACCTTTTAAGGAACCATGTCGTCAATAAGAATCGACAATCACGCAAACTGAACATTCTTCGAAGAGCCTCGACATCAATAGGGATTGGTGGTCAGAAAAGTACCCCTCTTAAACGTCATCATATCCAATAACCAGAAAGATAACCGATATTCAAAATCATTTTGAAACCCCTCAACAACTAAGGATAGCCGGAGAAGACTCGCTGCGGAAACACCTCATCATATGTATGATCTGGCAATAAGAAACCCGCTGAACAATAGCTCGAAACTTCACATCGTCTGCTGACAGACGGAAAGGAAAGCTACTTATTAGAACAGTTCTATTTTGAGCTCCATTGAAAATCAACCCAAAACTTCACATCGTCTACTGATAGACGGTAAGAAAAGCACATCCTGGGGGAACCCCTTCTTGAAGCCTCACTGCGATCACCCGCAACTTCACATCGTCTATGGATAGACGGAAAGAAAACCACATTCATACTCAAGACGTCTAATGCTAGACGGAGAAATCCACTTATTGGGGGAACACATCGCCAATATGAATTGACGGGAAGAAAAGCTTGTCAACATCAGATGACTGCTTGCTTAAAGCACAATTGTTGTATGATCTGATACAACTAATCCGCTGAACTGTCTGAATACTGTTGCTGGATAAATGCCCCTGAACTGATCACAGAGTAATTCACGTGCCATATGAGGCTGATGGAAAACCTGACTTATGCTTTGTATGCACATGCAAATGCTTTAGTCTTTCTACAGCGTAATGCTCCATTTGGGATGGAAATGCTACACATTCTGGAAATGTCATGCAGGTATGATGCAAATATGATGCATGCAATATGTTAGCAGGCTCGAGCTGTTGGAGAGGGCCGGGTACAGAAAACCACTTCAGCAAAATAAATGCTGAAGGCGAGGCCAACTTTGCTGGGGATAACCCGGATATCACTGAATCGTCCTAGCAAAATAAATGCTGGGAGAGTGAAATCAACCCTGCTGGGGATACCGGGAACTTAACCGAACACTTTGACGAAGTAATACCCTGCTGGGGGAATGTAACTCCGCTGTGAAGTAGCAGACGTGCCGAGTATGATTAGACTCCTCTGGGAATAGCTTATCCATGCCAATGACAAATTGGTCTCTGCTGGAGACAATGGAGGGAGTCCTCCCGCGTACTGACGAAGCTCGGATCTGGAAATCGATGTGCCAACACGGATGGGTTTCACAGTAATCGCAAACATGGATTTGAGCTCTTAAGCTATCTTGCTGGGTCAGGTACACCTGACGCTGGAAAATATTCTTCCTGAATACACAGCCTTGAAGAGTCAAGGGATAGTGACACGACCTCCCGCATTCATCTCGCTCTCGAAAATCGACTGCATCTGCTCGAATAACCCTGAATGGCCTTACTGATACAGAGAACAACAATCCTTTCGCTTCTGATATGCCTCAGCCTACGGGACCTCTGTGGGGATAGCCCTTGAAAGAGAATCTGCAAATTTGTTGCCCCGATGGTCTGATATAACGTGCCTCAGCGTTCTGATCTTCTGAGATACTTCACCTTGAATGCTCCTCGCACAAACCTTTGCGCGCTTAAGGTGGTCCGCCCCTGACTGCAACTCCTTGATTATCTGATTCAGAGTAGCACCTCCTGACTACGGCGCATTCACCGAATCTCAACCTGATTGCCCCAGAATAACTGACTTTGAAAAGCTGACCTGACTGGGGATCACAATAAAGCTTGCCTCTGCTCTCGGAACATTCGGGCGCTCTTCCTTCTATCTTGATCATACTTTCCATTGCAGGAAACTTTTCTGCTGTCAAGCGCTTACTCGCAAGTAAAACAAGTTGTTATGCATAAAAGATGTATTAATGCAACACATATGACAGCTTTGACATCCAATCTGTTCACTGGGAAAAAGGAAAAACAGTTTATGGCATATGATGCACAAAACATTTATCAACATCAGTACCATCATGGTAAGGGGAACCTTTTTAAGAGTCAGAATCGACGCGACCTTTACCGGAGTATGCTTTCGAAACAACCTGCTTCAATTAGGACTTTTGAAGGTTGTAACGTGGTCAGGTTCATGGTTTCGAAAGAAAGGATAAAGGCTCAAAGTTTACTTTAACCCACCCCTTCTCCTTGATGTTCTCCCATCCTACGTTCAGCTAATTGGACCTTAGCGCTCACCTTTCAGAGGCTGAAAGATAGGAATGATAGTTCGAGAAACTTTTGGATTTTGGAATGACAGCCGCTCGCTTTTCATCTTTGACACTTGAGGTCACACGACTCGTATTTCCATCGAGGATTTTTCTTTTGATCCTTTTTATCTTTTCTTTTCATCTCCCTAACTTTTGCCTGGACTGACTCCTTTTGAGTTTCTTTTGATTTTTTTAAGTCCAGCGGGATGCCCTCATTTTTGCCTAAGTCATTTGTTTTGAATTTTTCTTGACTTAGCGGGCTTTTGACTTTTTTTTTTCATTCTTTTTCGAACAAGTCGTGTGACACTGGTTGTCTGACTCTTTGGGAAATGATGTGGCTGTCCCACTCCTGATTGAACCATTGTGGTCTTTTAGGCACGACCTCTAGGGATGTGATTGATCCTCGAACGGACACTCCTTTTGCAATTTGGACGCTCGGTCAAATTAGCTAACACCTACCCTGCCCCAGGTTAAGATTGAGGGTTTTTCCGTTCACAGAAAGAAACTCCTACTACAAGGCTCAAAGGGGTTGACAAGGGATTATCTTCCTTATAACTCCGGTGTTTAAGGGTTTGAAACAATGCCTGTACATCATCAGCAGGTTTTATTTCAAAAGCATACAATATCGGAATTAGCATATCGGTCATTTTCGTCATCCTCCCCAAATTCTACTTAACCAAGTGTTGGACATTTGCAAAACAGTTAGTGAACACGAATGGATTCAATCAAAACATGCACATTTATTTCATTATCATCAATTTGAATGAAAACAACGAGTTTTACAAACAAGTTTACAAATTCAAACAGGAAAGCAATTACAAATGTAAAGAAATGACAAGCTAAAACAAAGGAAATATGCTAGCTTCCGAGAACTGGGCTTTTGCATCTACCCTGCTGCTGAACCAGCTATCCTTATTAGAGGCAACCCAATGCTGTCCTGATCTGCTTCAACGACCCGGCCAAATTATAGAGCTCTTACTCCTTCATTCAGATGATGTGGGGACCTCCCGGCCCGAAGCTGATTGCTGCACTATCAAGCAGATCCTGCACTTTGTGCTTAAATGCTTTACAGTTCTCTACTGTATGGCCAGGTGCCCCGGTATGGAACTCGCAAGTAGCGTCAGCATCGTACCCCGGTGGTGGTGGTCCCGTTAAGGGAGCCAATGTCCTTTTACGCACCAATTGGAGCTGAAGCAATGTCTGCAGAAGCTGTGCGTATGGTATAGGAGGAGTTTCCAAATGACGGCTTGCCAAAGGACCTTGATTCTGACCTCTTTTATACCCCCGATTATTCTGTTGCTGAGGCTGCTGCTGCCGGTATCGGGTTGACCCTTGAGCACCCTTCGTATCAAATGCAACATCGGTTTCTTGATCTTCGATGTACTGAACGCTCTCCTTATGCTTAACCATTTTCTTTCTCAGATCTGCCCCAGGAATAGGCAACAATTGTGGGCCTGGAGATTCTGACACCATGGAGTCCAGGATACGCTTCTGACCCACTACAGCTTTGGAAACATCTGTCATCTTAGCATCGACTGAGACAGGAGCAATATGCACAGCTACGCCGCCCGGCGTGAATTCAATATCGTGCGAGTCAATCAGGTCTTGAACATTGTGCTTGAAAGCATGACAACCCTCGATGTCATGTCCGAATGCCCCGGAATGAAAATCACATTGCTTATTGGCATCGTATCCCTGAGGAAACGCTTTTGTTGGTGGTGACAACGTTCTTTTCTCAACCAGATTAAACCTCAATAAGATCTGCAAGAGCTCCGCATATGCCATAGGTGGTGCCTCAAATATTCTCCTTGGCTTCCCTTCCTGGATCCTCTGTTGAGCCGGATGCTTCTTCTGTTGCTGCTCAGGTTCCACATGCACAGACGGCGCGAGCTTCTTCATTGCGGCTTCAAATAGCTGATCGTCTTCTTTCCTAAGCACATTCTTGACTACTTCCATGATCAGGCTCACTTGGGTCTTCAGCTGACTGTTCTCCTCTTTGAGAATCTTCTGCTCCAGACGCATCTCTTGCATGTCTCTCATCATCTGCCCCAGCTGGCTTTGGACTTCGATCAATTCAACCTGATTCTGTTCCATATCTCTGAAGGAGTTCCTGCAACAAACTGGATGATGAAGAAATAAGACCCACGGTTCTGATATACCTGTTAAATGATAATGCAGCGCAGAAAGCAAACACACATTCATAACGAGATAAAGAGAAACCCAAGCTATAAGCAAACAGACGAACATCTCCCATAAATGTACAACCAACAAAATCAGCAGGTAAGCACAAATGAGTATGAATATAATGACCCCAGCCAACAATCCTGGTGGTGGTCGACAAATACTGATGCACAAAAAGCTGAACGGATTAAGCAGAGAAAACAGATGCGGCATCCGACGCGAAAACCTCTAGAAATTTCTCCCATACAACCGAACTTTCTGATTGGCAATCTTCAGAGCACACACTTCCTGTGGAGTCTTCCATGATATTAACTGACGAACCCCCACAACTAGAAGACGGAAAATCATTAATCTGAACACAACCTTGAGGAGTGATGCAAATACGGCTAGAGTCTAACAGATCTTGAATCTGGCTTCTAAGCACCTTGCAATCATTTGTTGAATGCCCCTGTGCCCCAACATGGTACTCACAGCGGGCGCTGGTGTCAAAACCTGGCGGATACGGTGGAATCACCGGCTTAGTCTCCTTTGGCACTATCAATCCGCTTTTGACCAGATCTGGCAACAACTGACTGTATGATACCGGTAGCTGAGTAAACTGCCTTTCAGGCTTCCTTGGTCTGCGTGGAGCGTGCTGACGCGATCGGCGGTAAGATGACCGTTGACTTGAAGTGTCTGAAAACTGATCCTGAGATGCTAGAGATTCTGAGGTAGCATCATCTCCTTCCCACTCTTCTTGAGAACTGACAACTGGCTCAATCTTATTAACTGGGACACAAGGAACACCTCGAAACTTTCCACTCCTGAGTCCTCGCTCAACAATCTCTCCCAGCCTCATCAGGCCCACAAAGTTTGTGCAACTGAACAATTTGTCAAAATAATGGCCTTTCAAAGTACCCAAGAAGATGTCAACCAGTTCTCTTTCCGGAAGCGGTGGCTGAACACTAGCAGACAATTCCTTCCATCTTCGCAAATACGCTCTGAATGATTCATTCTCCGCTTGAGACAATCCTTGCAGATCTACAAGACTAGGAGTCAAATCCAAGTTGTAATCGTACTGCTTCATGAAAGCTCTGGCTAAATCCACCCATGATCGAATCTGGTTACTTTCCAATTGCACATACCATCTCAACGATGCCCCAGTCAGGCTATACTGAAAGCAATGGATCATCAATTTGTCATTTCGCACCAACGAAGTCATCCTTCGGCAGAACATCATCAAATGCAATTTTGGACAGCTATCTCCTGTGTATTTCTCAAATTCCGGCATTTTGAACTTGTACGGCATTACCAAGTCAGGAACCAAACACATGGCTACAGCATCCAGGTTAACGGCATCTTTCGCTTCCAAGGCTTTCATTTGCTCTTCCAACACTCGGAGTCTTCTACCATAGTCAAGAGTTCTTGGATCTACTAACCCGGTCATTGGAATATTTCTCCGGTAATTCATTGCGGGGAAAGCAACGCATTGATTGTTAACAGGAGGACAACGTTCATTTCGGGCAACAAACTGCTCATGCTGATCTCGGTTCTCAACAGTTGGCTGCACAACTTGGTCTGCAGTAAGATTGTTTGCTTGCGGGAAGCCTTCCATAGAATCATACTGATGATTGGACGCCACAGCAAACCCTGCCTGGGTGTCAGGAAACTGGAAATTGCCTTCAGACATAGCCATCGATTACCTGTAACTGATTACACTGCTTGATTCTGCTCAAATCTGCTTCAGCCCCTTGGTCGTCTTCAACACTCCACTCTTGCCTCAAACAATTCCCCGAGAATCACTTTCTGGTGAAAACAAAGGCTGGATAAGTGCTCTGACCTGCTAGAGAAATGCTATGCAATATGATTTATGCAAACAGAAATACAAAAATGCTAACGTGCATGTGTGCATTGGAGATATTTTCCCTCCAATTCCAGTGTCAGTGGTAGCAAGACGAGATGAACCATAAAGACAATATTTGGAAAATCCCTCATATATTGATTAGAATAACAGTCTTGTCAAGAAGTTACATAACTATGCTCCATACAGCTGATATGACAAAGAGGATCCCAGCCAACATGCCTGGTGGTGATCTCAACATACAGAATACAAGAGAAATCAAATACGGGTACGGTTGCGGAAGTCTTCGACCATCTTCTTTGTCTCTGCATGATCTGGTTGATAAATCAAGCCTTCTATCAGTCGATCCCTCTTCCTGACAGTCCCCTGGATGTCTCTGACAAAGTCTTCCCAAGCCTTATCATTAGCACCATCCCCAGGTTTGGGTCTCTTGGCATCTGCTCTATGCTGGAAATCTTCCAAGTTCTTCTTGGCATCTATCAACTTGCGCTCGGCCTCGTATCGGCGACAGGCTTCTTCTTCAAGCTCTTCGTTCTTCACCTTGACCTGTTCTTCTAACTGAGCAACCTGTGTCTTCAGCTCTCCTTCTCGCTCCTTGCGCTTGGTCATAGTGAGATCCCAGTGTTCTCTGAATTTGGCTAGCTTTGTGTAGGCCCTTTCCAGCTCTTGCTTCTTGGTGGCCAACACACTACTAACTGAATCTACATCTAACTCCAGACGCTTCTTGGTTTCAGACAATTCCAATAGCGTAGCCTTCAGATGTTTCAGAGTTTCATCCTGCTGCTTAGAGATATATCCTGTCTCAATATTCTCATGCCGAAGCTTGGCATTCTCCTGCTCTAAAGCCTCTTTAGCCCTGGCTAGCTCTTCTTTTTCCGCCATCAGCTGCTTGTAAACCTGAATGTCCACAGAAGTAGGCTCCTCTACTGGAGGAGGATGCAATGGCTGAACTGCTGGATACGGCATAAGGAATTTCACAGCTCGCTCACGAATCCATTCTTCATATGGGCTAGGACCTCGAGTATCCCCTCTGTTACCTGAAAGCTTCCCTCTCTTGTGCAAGTTTTTCCAGGCTTTCTCAAGTTTGGTCAGCATCTCTTTCCCTATTGCCCCGGTGAGATACAGAGATTCCTGTATCTCCTCGGGCTTTGGCGCTCCTTGAGGTATGTACCCAAATTGCTTGATCAATAAGGAAGGGTTATAGTTGACACAACCTTTCCTTCCTATTAACGGAACATTCGGGAATCCTTCGCCTTTGAGTATGACTTCAGCTCCAAATACCTCTTTATTGGTCCATACCACATTCTCAGCAGTTAATCCCATTAAGCGCTCGGGCCATCCTAGAGAATTGATAGAGGTGACAAAAGGGCCCGACTTAGGCAAATGACTGGTGAACCACCTGCATAGGAGAGGTACGCAACAAGACACATTCCTTCCTCGTCGCTTTTCATTCTGGTAGTGGGTTGAATGGTGGATATCTCCCAGCAAAGTAGGAACTGGGTTTCCCGCAGCCAAAATATAGAAGGCATCTGAATCAACAAAATCAGGAATGTTCGGGAATAACACGATGCCATACACACATACAGCAAGAATGACGTCAAAAACATCCCATTTACCCTTCTGGGCACACTCTCGAGCCTTCTCCACTAAGACATCCAACGGAAATCCCCATACGTCTCCTCTTCTGATCATCTTCCCAGACAACTCAGACTCTTTCAAGCACAGGATGGCAGAAAGCTCAGCCAGCTTAGGCTCAGCGTCCGGATGATAAAAAGGCATTTGCTCACGGATCGGTATATCCAGAAGTGCAGAGTACTCCTCCAGGGTAGGAGCCAAAACGAAGTCGGGAAATACAAAACACCTGAGCTCCGCGTCGTAAAACTGTAACAGGGTATAGATGCCGCTGGTCTCGTAGGCAGATGGCTGATAAACGTAGGTCAGAATCCTCCCATATCTCTTTCTGAAGTCACCCATTCCTCTCTTCTTAGCAATAGCCATCAACTCTAACAATAGACTGATATTCGGCGACGGGAACTTATAGGGCAATACTTTCTTCAGGTTTTCCATGTCTTGCTAGGAACAAACACCAGAACTGGAAGGGAAAATATGTACCTGCAATACACACACGTTAGTTGAATGCAGATGGTAATGCAATGATGCAATATGATAAATAATGCAATCTGCGAACACAAGGGCTATGCTGTAGCCTGAAGAGGAATATCTCTGTGATCGAGAACAGAAAACCAACATGGTCACCAGAACCTCATGCCATTAACTACCATCTGATACTCAAAATATCAATCCCCTGGTAAGAAAACCATCTGAACCTCTGTATCTGACGAGAATACCATCTGATGATAGCCTCAACCTCAGATAAGAAACCCATCTGACCCAGACAACACACCTGGAGATGAATCAAGAACACCATCTGATAAAGATACTGAATCATGGTTTCTGAAGGCCAGTTTTCCTGCAATAACCCAGTCCCTCTCACAGGTAGGATAGACCTAATCCACGGACAAAGGTACGGCATCCTATGCGGTCGTCAGCGTCACAGACGTTCATGAGTGACGATACGATTCCCAGAAGGAGTGGCATCATCAAGTCATGAAGAGGCCTCACTTAGCTGACTTCCAAATGATCGGTCCCCAGAGTCGACAATCCTCACGTCTGGACTCCCCTCAGATCCTCAGGACCGGAAAGGAGCACCTCTGCAAGAATCTCGTCTGAGCGCAGATTTTCGTAGGGAACTGTGCCTGCTCAGCAGACAGGTTCGTCTACTACTTCTCCGCAACTATATCTAGGTGTGTACTCAAGCCCAGGTCCGGCTTTTCACTCACAGTAACCTCCCTCTGCCCACAGCAATAATCATGATAATATAATGCTGGAAAATAAATGCGGAAAGGTAAAGGTACAGAAAAGTAAAGTGCAGAAAAGGTAAAACACAATATGCACAACACCCAACAAATAAACACCCAAGCGCTAGGATTGACTCGCGTAGGGGATGGGAAACGGTCCCAGCATAAGGGATGGGAACAGGCCCTAGATGCTATAAGTCCCCAGCAGAGTCGCCAGCTGTCGCTACTGCGAAAATCGGCGCCGGCTTGACAGGAGAGTCGCCACCGTGCGTTATTTATCCCTCAGAGCGGGAAAGGAAACGCTCGAAGTAAACCTCGCAAAGACGGGAAAAGGTATGGTCATCGCAACCAAAACCTGGATTCGGGAGTCGGTTACGCAAGGGGAAGGTATTAGCACCCCTCACGTCCATCGTACTCGATGGGATCCACGCTTGGTGTTTATAGGTAAAAGGGTGTGTTATCTATCTACGCTAATGGCTGGTCTAAAAAGAAAATAAAAGGACAGGACTCGACAGAACATACGGTGTTCTGGGCCTACGTATTCCCTCGTGCAATGGGAAAGTCAGAGTCAACGTAGTTCGACTTCCTATGTCTAAACGGGGGAAAGGTTGCTCGCCAGGACATCGCGTCCTGTGCCTACGTACTTTCATCGGGAATGAAAGATCAGAGCAAACGTAGTTCGGCTAACTACGGGTAAACAGGGGCTCTCACACAACAGTGAGAAAACAAACTGGTCTCTAAGGCTCGGGAACCTACAACTACGATCTGGTCTCAAATGCACTCGGGCAAGAGAAAAAGGGATAACAATTAGTCGTTAGCGGGAAAGTCTCGATCGCACAGCCGCGAGAGAACAAAAGTTAGTCGTTAGTGTGCTCGCTAGGATATCGCATCCTATGCCTACATATCTTCGTCTGGAACGAAGAATCAGAGCAGCTGTAGTTCAGCTAACTACGGGTCAAGCTACTCAAAAGCTCCTACAGAAAGGAAAGGGAAACCCTAGAACTATAACTGAGAAACAGGGGAATCTATATACTGCTATCACCTGGCTGACCATCCTAATGTCTATCATAACAACTCCGCAGCGGAGAAGTCAGAGCTCCTAAGGGATCATGGCAACAGGGTTAAACCACAAACAAGAAACTGCAACGTAAAGAATACTGAAAATATGCATGAATGCAACAACTAGACGAACAAGGCACAGAGGCAAGGGAGCTCAGCTCTACCAAATACCAACAAGCAAAGCCACGCAATAACAAACAAGCAGAAGGAGGACCACCTCAACTTCTCATGCACACAAAGTCTACTTCTAAGATGCACCTACTCAGAACTATCTAGATGAACACCTAAGTCTAATGCAACACAATATCACACAAGTCAAACAACACAAAGAGACTAACCCTGACCAGGGCCTCAAACAAACCTGACACAATCTCCTAATAACTCTCTAAACAAAACTCTATACAAAGCCCTAAGCACAGGTCTAAGCAACAAATCTAATCAAAACCCTAAGCAAGGATCTAAACAAACTCCTAGGCAAGAGGAATCAATCCCATTCTCCAAGCTTCAGAACAAGCTTACCAGAGAAAGGAAGCTAAGCAGACAAGCTCATAGTGCCTCCCTCGGGAAAGCACTAAGAGGTTACCACTCAGGAATCGTATCCTATGCGGCTCGACAACTGTGATCAGTTTACATCCCTCCTCAGGAGAGATTAAACTCACATGAAGGCTCCGGCGTCACGGGATACTTGGGAAAGAACCTATATGCACTAAGGGAACTAAGTGAACAGACTCATAGGACTTTCCTCAGGAAAGTACTAGGAGGCTGACACTTAGGAATCGTATCCTACGTGGCTCAACAACTGTGATCAGTTTACATTCCTCCTCAGGAGGAATTAAACTCACAAGTTGGCTCCAACATCACTGGATACTTAAGAAATCCTAGACAAACTACTGGAACTAAGTGAATAGACCCATAGGACCTTCCTCAGGAAAGTGCTAGGGGGCTTCCACTTAGGAATCGTATCCCATGTGGCTCAACAACATGTGATCGGTTTACATCCCTCCTCAGGAGAGATTAAACTCACAAGTCGGCTCCGACATCATTGGATACTTACGAAAGAGGTGAGAAGGAAAGGTGAAAGTCATTCACAGTGCCTTCCTCAGGAAAGTACCATAAACTCCTTTCAAACTTCAGGATCTCGAACCTCACAAACAGACAACAAGCTCCTAGACTAAGCCTCAATCCAATGCAACTCTGCAAGCTCCAACAGGACCTCCATCAGCTCCCACCTTCAAGAAGAAACCACAGGCCAGCAAATTACAAGAGACTATCTCTGGAGTTCAACCACAGTTGAACTTCAAAGTCAGAAGTCATCAAGACTTCTCTTATCTTCAGGCTCAGACAAATCCTATCAGAATACCCTACAAAAATCTAATAAAAATCTATGGGAAACCTACATGGCTCTAGGATAACATACTGAAAAATCAAAACAAAATTCAATACCAGATGAAAGAATCAAAATCAGCAACACAGACATATCCACAGACCAATTATTCAACATCAATAACAGTGACAAAATGCAATTAAAATAAAAATGCATGATTGAGCTAATATTTCTGCACTATAAAATTCTACACTGAATCACGAGTCTACAGAAAAAAGAACGGAATTATTTGACCAATTCTACCATTTTTTATGAATTCTCTAATGATATGCATGCATTAAAATATAAAAAGCAATCAATTAAAAATGGAAAATATGCACAAAAATAGGAAATAAAAATAAAATGCCATTTTTATTTTGATTTAATTTTCTTAACATTTTTTATGAAATGGATGAAAAAAGAATTATTGAAAAAAACATTTATTTACAATTTATTATGAATTTTTAATATGAAAATATAAAAGAAAAATCAAAAATAAAAGAAAGTAAAATGGAGGGGGTTTAAACAGCAACAGATTCTAGTTATTCTACACTGGGCCCATATTCTGGGGGTACTAAAAGCATGAGGCGCAGGGCCCAGATTTTGTCAAAAAACCATTAGTGACTCAGAAAAAGAAAAACGCCAGGGGGGTGCTATGAGTGATTTATTTCAGTTATTTCTCACTACTGGGCTACACCAGGGGGGTGTCATTAGCAGATTGGGGCTTAAGGCCCAATTCAATCCACTAAGACTCCATACGCTAGGGGGGGTAATTGGACAATTTGGGGTGTGCGTGATCAGAAGACGCGTTTGGGCCTAAGCCCAACGTCAAACCCTAATCCAAACAACCTAATCAAAACCATCTTTCCCTCAAAATACTCTGGTACTGTTCATCCAAATACCTAGCGCCGTTCCATCATCTTCTTCCTCTCCCTCATTCTCTGCAACCTATCTGATCTCAACCAACTCTAACAAAACCCTAAACGAACAAATCCTCACCCAAACCCCTCAATCCCTCACACGAAATCACTACTCAAGATCTAGTCTTAAACCACGCTCCAACCGTGAATCTTAATACGAACCTACATTCAACAATTAGCAGCGATGAGTGGAAGAACGCCATACCTGGCTTGATGTATGAACGACACCGTGAACTATTGACGTTCGCTGAAGTAATCCTTGAAGACGTTCGGTTTGGGATTCGCGTTGAGATCTTGCTGGAAAGTTCTGGAGACGTTCCTTGAGGATTTGAACGCAGATGACGTTTTCTGGGAATATCGCTTGAAGATGAACGAATATCTGAGGATGATTCTGGAAATCTGGGAAAAGATGATAGCGTTCTGGAGGTTTTGATGAAGCTTGATGCAGTTTGAAGTTTCTGCGTTTTTTCTTGCTTGAAGGATGAATGTTTATGGCGATTTCTGGAGAAATCTTGGATGAAGGTATGAAGGTTGAGGACGATTTCTGGAAAAGAATTGATGGAGGATGAAGGTGGTGCGAAGTATTCTGGAAATTCTGGTTGAAGGTGGATGAAGGTGGAAGGGAGGAGATCGGAGGAAGGGGATGAAGATCTGAGGATTCTGGGGAAAAATGGTTTTCCGGCGACGGTTGGTGGTGGCCGGAGTTTGTTGGCGGTGGCCGGCGGTGGGGGCTACGGCTGATGCATGGCCGCCGGTGGGGAACTCAGGCAATGATGTGGGGGCGCCAAGTGGCGTGCATGCACTGAGAGAGAGAGTGAGTGGGGGACACGTGGGATGCTGGAGGCTTCTCTGAGTGTGTGGTGGCGTGCAGAATGTGGGACGCGTGGGCCCTTGCTTGGCCAACACGTGGCGCTTTTATACCACTGAAAATGCCAGAACCTTCTGGAAGCTTCTGGGAGAAGATTGGAATTGCTGGACGAAAGGGACCTTTGCTGGACTTGGGCTGCGTTGGATTTTTTCTCTGGACCTTTACTGGACTCTTTTTTTTGGACATGCTGAGCAGACAAAAACCTGTGCTGGGCTGGATTACTGGCACCAAGGCCCAAACGAAAAAAATAACCAAACAAATTGTAAACTGAATTAAAACTTATTTACAACTAAATGAATCATTAAAGCCTAATTAACTGACTAAATCAACCTAATTAAATCTAAAACATGATTAACCTAATTAAGCTCTAAAAAATGATTAAGAACCTAATTAATTCTATATTATCCTAATTAAACTCAAAAAAATCAATTAAGCTAATTAAACTCTAAAAACAATTAAGCTAATTAAACTCTAAGCTTCTACTAATTTTCTATTAAAACTCTAATATTATTTAATATCTATTAACATCTATCATTAATAAGAAAAAACTATACTAATTTTCTATATTATCTAAAAAAAACCATTAAACCTATTTTAAAATCTATATAAAATTCTAAAATATTATTAAAAGAAAAAGCTATATTATTCTAAAATGATAAAACTATTTAAAATCTTATTTATTCTAAAAACCTATAAGAAAAATTCTATAAAATCCTATAAAGAGAATTAAAACATTAAAATATTCAAAAACCCTATTTAAACTCCAGAAAAATTCTATAAAGCCTGTTAAAAATTCACAAAAGCCTATTAAACCCTAAAAATGCAGATGAATGCAAATGACCCCCATAAAAGAACGCACGAGACCAGATTGAATCGAACAGAGATCCCCGGGCATCAGAATATCCCCAAAATCACTGAAAAATCACCGAGGAGCGCACAATTTCCCGAAAATAAAACCCCGATAATCTGGACTGGGTCTGCCATATCTGATAGACAAAAATCAAGCTGTAAACTCTGATATCCCCTGTTTTGCACAAAATCATACATCTGAGCTGTGAATATGAAATTAAACCATGAGTCAAATGGGAGAACCGGTTGGTCAAATTTTAGGGTGCAACAGTGTCCGCCGATCCGCCTCCTTCTTCTTCATCATCCGTCCTCCACGATCGTCCGCCACCCCCCTTCTCTCGCCTGCAACGTATTCCTCCACTCTCGCCTCTATCTCACTATTTCTTCTCCTTCATTTTAAAACCTAAAACACAAACAAACAAATCAAAAGCTTCAATGAATTTGGCTCAAGCAGAGGGATTACCACGAGTCGTGGATGACGGAGGTTCGAAATAGTAACGGCGATGGTGGCGATGTCGAAGCTCAGATAAGTTCCTCAACTCTTTCTCCTTTTTCGTCTTAGAATTTCGTCTATATTTTGTCTATGATTTTCGGTGTATGTGAATGTGTTTTGTGTGAATCTTTTATGTGTATTCCCTCCCCTTTCTATGTGGATCCCTTTCTCTTATATAGGGTTGCAAGGATCGTTGTATATTGATGAATAATGATGGTGTTTCCAATCTCGCTCTAACATGTCGGGCCATGTTTTGAAAATCTGATTTGCTTTATCCTTTTGAAAATGAACTTCCAAATTTGTGTATTCCTGTTATGGCAAGTTTGAGCGGCTGCTTAGGAAAGTTTGAATTTAACACGTGTTCCTCTTTTATGCAGAATATCGATGCTATTCTGTCTTGTCTGTAGTTGTGTCGTTAATGCTATGTGCTGAAGAGAAAAGACGCTTTCTAATGTCTATTGTGGAGGGAGAGTCGGAGACGGTGGTGAGAGACCGGAGAGGAGTTTGGAGATGTATTCCCATGATTCGTCTGGTAAATATGGAGATGAATCTTTTAGTGCTACTATTGCATTCGGTAGAACAGATTGGGACGCTGGTGCTGCTGTCATTGTTAGAGGGTACTCTAATTCTCTAAAGTTCTTTGCTCGTTCGGTTATAACTTCAGCTCTATCTTAGCTCTTGTGTAACAAATAAATAACTAATTCTTTATCTTCTCTTACAGATTACGCAGGCTGCCACGACCGGATGAGCTTTTACTTATAGTTCTAATTTCAGCGATGTCGGAGTGTCGGAAACGCGACTTTAGGCTTCAAAATTTGATTTTGTGGAGAAATTCAAGACTGCAAATCGAGACCTTGGGTGAATGGAGAAGTGTCAGGGGTTGCAGCTTGCCCTGCTCTGGTATGGACAATACGATTTTGATAGTTCGAGCCAACATGCTCTGTATATCAAGTAGGAGTTACGGAGGCAAATGACAGAAACAGCAACAAAGTATGTCACATCGGGGCAGCGGTTCAACCGCATGCTGCCGCCTTCTAGTCTGCGAGGCCGCGTGTTTTCGTTGTAAGCTTCTTTTGACAAAGGTAAAGTTACCAAATGAATAGTGCATCTTCTACATTTCTAAAGGTTTTAAACTTTACGTCTTTATGATAGCTTAATTATTTCTCAATGGTTTTCGCCTGCAGGTGCGTGGATGCCGTGGTAACGGTGCTGCCCTTGCTTTCATGGTTGGCGCTTGTCTAAACATGTCTCTACGGTTTCTGTGGTTGAAGCTTTAACATTTGAACGGCCTGATTCTTCCACCTCTGCTGAGTTTGGCAATGTGGGGACATCCTTGTTTGATCTGTAGTTAAAACTCAACTCACCGCCTTCAGTAGCCTAGTACGCATACTCATTCCCATCATCTTCAAAACTACCCTTACCATCATCATCATCTTCAAGGCCACTGAATTGGTAATCAATGCACTGCAGTTCGGCAACCATCATAACATGTGGCTCAACAGCCTCCACTGACTTAAGTCCCTTCCAAAAGAAATTCAACTGAGCAGCATGGTGACAAGCAGCTTGTGTTAGTAGACTTTGTGACTGGCCTTGTCTCAGGGATTTTAACCGAAAAGCACAGAGTGTTGCTTCCTCTTCGTATTCATCGTGAGCAGCTTGCAAATGCTGTACAGTGATACTTTCACCCTTACCACTTTTTGATTTTCCTTTCTCTTTCTGTTGGGCAATCATGTATTCATAAACATCTCTTTTTTCATCACACTGACGCTTCATGTCCTCGACAGTTCTTAGTTCATTAAGAAGAGACTCCGATGGTCTGGTTATTGTCAATGCTACATGAGAACGATAGCTATCAACAAGTTTTTGAAGCTCAAGCTGCACATTTCCAAGCATCCCCAAAACTTTACCACTCTCTTCATCATTATTTAAGGCAGTTTTCTCTAATAGACAAGTACCCATCTCTTACAGTGACTCCGAAAATTCATAAGCACTGTTTTCAGTTGCAGCTGTTGTAGCAAGAAGGCTATCATAGCAATCTCTCATCTCTTGCATGTACTTAGCGGCATGAGCAAGCTCGGGAAAGAATCAAGGGAAAGATTTGCTTTGCTTTTCTGGAGCAATGATTTTGACTTACACAGTTTAAGTATCATCAATGTTCTCAATTTTTGTGCCTATTATAATGACATTACTTGGAAAATTCATCTATTTGTTTTCTTAAGCATGTTGCAGTCTTCAAACGGTGTAAATTCCTGTGTTGATCTTGGCTATTTTCATGATTTTTCTATGTAAGAACTGGCCATTTTAGATTATTGCATTTTTGTGACATCAGGACTTAACACATTCTCTCTTCATACCAGTAGTATAACAGGCCGCAACTTTATTGAGTCTGTGGGATAAAGCGACATTTCACTCTCGCGCTACATAAGGACATATGGGACGACTGAATATTGGGTAAGATTATTATATCTATGTATTGCCAAGGTGTTTAAGATGCGTTAAAAAATTTCTAAATCATTCACTCTTTCCAAGATTTTCCGTTACTGTGAAGTTGCCCCTATTACTTTCTTGTTTTGATGACCTGGACATAGATATGTCCAACATGTTGTTTTGTGGAAGATTCACGGCAGCTTCATTATTACAATTTCCTCGCACTTATGCTGACTTATTCAATTCTTCTTTTTTTGTGATTCCATGGAGCTTGGATTGGCAAATGGCGAATAATTTCGGTGCTTGCAGAGATTAGAATGAAGTTATGGAAACTCTGAAGTATGACGGTGAAGATCAAGTTCAAGTTTTGATTTAGAACAACAACTTCTAATTTCTTCCATGTATATGTAACAAAGTGAACATTGATGTGGAATCTGAACCCTTAGCTTTAAAGTAGTCTTTAGGATGGTTTGGTGCAATATGGATTCTGTAATCTAGCGTAAAGTTATAACAGAATAATCAAATGCTTTAAGGTTGAGAGTATTGTGATCAAGTCAAGTGTATATTTGTAAATCTTCTATTGTAATGTTCGATGAAAATTCTTGGATAATCAATCTTGTAATGATTTCCTATCTAACACTTGTAATGGCTTTTGTCTTTATTTTCAACCTGGCGAGTTGTAACCTTCTTTAGTATAATTATACTTATACACTTGAGTTCTGAACTTAATCTTGTAAATTGAATTATTCTTGAGCCTTTTATCTGAATCTCTTCAGTTGTGCGCCCTTGGATAAATTTCATCGTAACTTAAGATTATCACCAGTCAATTTTTCCTTGACGCTATATCACCCAGACTTCATTCATGATCTTTATCCAAACTTACCATGCGATGCTACCTCCTATGAACCAAGCAAAACCTCAAATATGTGTGCCCAATACCAATGACCAAAACAACTTGAAATTCTGGGGCAAACAAAGAAACTCCCGAGAAGCATTCGAGGAGACAACCAGTAGAATAATCCCAGGATCTCTAAGATCCAACGGTCACACTTTGAAGTACTGGACTGTAAGGATCTATACTCGACAGTACCGCACCTACGCAAACTGGTTAGTCGAAATAAGCATACATATAAAAGTAAAATAAAACAAGCAAGAAAATAAGCCCAAAAAGGCGGGATCTTAAGGTCAAAAATTAGGGTGCTACATACTCACATACAACAAATATGTAAAGAACACAAGCTTAATAAACAAACCACAATAATCATATTTATTAATGTTGATTAATTATAATACAAGCATTGCATCATTACATAAATCAAAGCAGTAAACATCAAACCAAACAAAATTAAAAAACATGGAAACAACAAAACAAAACAAACTGAATGCATGACCAACTAAAAAAAATAATCCTAAAACACATTATAGAAGCAACCCAATCTATGCACATTACTACCTTCTGTGACCTCTGAGTCTCACTCCATAAAACTAGCCTTGACCATCGGTTCCGAATTGACGGTTTAGAAAATTACACATTTCCTTATAGAATTGTGGGTAGTGATGGTGGTTTTCATTTTGGGCAGCAATCATATGATTAACCCTTGCAATGATAGAAGCTATTTTAGCATCCATTTCATCCCTCAAAGAGACCAGCTTCTCTGTGACGAAAGATGCAAAGGCCTTAATGTTTGCATCTTGAGTTCTCATGTATTCTTGCATATGTCGGAGTTGTGTCATCTGGCGTCTTGTTTTTGCAGCAGATTTAGAAAAAGCGAGGTGATGGAGGAATTGTCTTCACCAACACTATTATATCCCTAAATAGCTATATGTTCCACATCTTGTATAGTCTCATCATCTCCAACATGTTTCTTAGCAGTTGGATCAACAAATTTTGTAGGATCATCAAAACTGTACACCTTACGTCCATGTTTTCCTTGATGGTGAACATTCTAGATACGAAGTAGTGTGTTCAATTGATTCGAATATTTCGCATAAGGATATACACAAGATGAATTTTCACATTGTCCACTCTTGAGTAACCCCTTTTCTTCGGGCGCAAAATGTGGGAAACTAGCCATAATTGATTTCTTGGGACCATCTTGAGTTGGCTGACAGCTATAGCCTCATGGCAGTCTTATGGCCTTAGAGCCTTGAGCATTTCATTGAGATGGGTGTTCTACTCGAAATCCCTATGAATATGGACATTTGTTAAGGATCAGGTTCTTCCTCAGCATCAGGGTCACTAATAGTGATGTCAAATAGTCTCTTCCATATATTGTCATTAACCTCATACAATTTGTTCTCCAACGGTGAATTTGAAAGTAGATCCATTTTGATCGTGCAGTCCAGAATAGAACACCCAGAAGAGATCTTTGTTGTACTCTTGCAACAATTGCAGAAAATAGTTTATCTGCTGGTGTTTAAAAATTTGAACCACTGCATGAAGTTCCAAAGATCCGACAACTGTTGGCTTCCACACATTTTGTTTCATGACAAGGCGATGCAGAAATTTCTCTTTGAATTTTGCCACCCAGTTGTCTGAAACCAGAGACAACACAGTTTCAGGAATGGTTGATGATGTTGTAGCCTTATCACTTTTGTTTCTCGCGGTTTTGGGAGACATTTGGATTGCTAAGAGATTTTTTTATAGAAATGTGATGTTTGGAACATGAAAGAAAGAGATGCCCATTTATAGAGAGTGAAGAATGTAGAAAATTTATGTTATACGAAAGTGGAAGGTTGAATGATTTAATGGAATGAATTGAATAGTAATAGTGGAAAATTAAGGACACTAAAAGGGGTTACATTTTTTCACTGGAAGATGAATAGCAAAAAACTGATTCATGAATCAATCATGAATGTAGGATAATGAAGAATTCTGGTCAAATGAGCCATAATTCGTCCACTCACTGTCATTGGCCGACCTATACGAATGTGAGTCGACCTATACTATAAGTTTTGTGAAAATATACAAAATTTAATTTGCATTGGGCGACCTATACAAGGTCAGGTCAACCTATACTAAACCAGTCAGCATAAAAATTAAATTAAATTTACATAGGTCGACCTGTACTGATATGTGTCAACCTAAAGACTTCACAATTTAGGAAAGTGACTCAAACGGACTTCTTGACACACACAAAATGACTTAATGTAGATTCATGCATACTGACTTGGTTAGAGACGCATGCATATAATAAGGTTTGATGGTTTATTTTCTTGAATCATGCAACATATGATCATGCAAGCATGACTTGGTTTGAGATAAAGATGAAATATGATGGCATTCATGTATAGTTACTATAAACATATAAAATGAAACACATAATAGTCACATTTGATATTTTTGGAAGTAAACACATATCACAAATATCACACATATAGTTCATCATATATCTTCATGAAATAAACAGGTAAAAGAAACACTTATCTACGTAACAAGAAAAATCATTGAAACGATATCACCTCACCGTACACACGACGGAGGATGCACTTATATTCCATGAAGAAATTTTGAATGAAAGTTGAAATAAATGCAACATGTGCCATAAAACACAATCGAGACCAAAACGCTCTTACCACTTTTCTTCTTGTACAAGTATTTGAAGGTGTGATTAATTATGTATCCAATAGGTGATTGGCTTGATGATTATCCTTGATGTTAGAATCTCAATCTTATTCAATCATGGTGTTTATCTTACTCATTCTCATGGTTTATCATCTTAGGTTGATCACTCCTAATTTGATGCACTAGTGTATGTCTTCTTGAAGATAAACCTACATCAGTGAGCATAACACCTTTTCGACACTTCTCGGATAGAACATTAGTAATCATGTACACACTTTTGCCACTTAAAAAATAAAACACTAAATGTTAACCTGATTGGTAACACAGTCTGTCTTTTTAGTCGTAAAGATCAAAACAATAAGGACATGCCATCGTGTTGTTCCTTGATACTCCACAATAAACATCCCATACTCTCTTTCATAGAGTCAAGACATTTTTCCTGCATGATTAAAAAATGGTACTAGGTACCTAATCTTCATTGGATCCTTAGGGATTAGTAAAACTTTGGTTGCATCTAGGAAACCATTGAAAGGCACCATTAGGAACCAAAAGTTTCCTAAATTTGTTCTTAGCAATGTGTGGCCCTTTTGCAATAATAGTGACAATAAAGGTTAAGAGAAGACAATTTTTTTCTATTTGTTTCCTTTTTAACATAATTATACTTTCGATAAGGATTATAAGATGGTAAGTCATATTTATAAGTATCTATAGCAAAAGTAACCTTAGATTGCAAAACCTTGTCTAATTTAGCTTTAAGAGTCCTTGACTCCTTTTGCCACATGTGACAATTTTTACAACCAAACTATAAGGATTTAGGATTATCATCTCAATCATTTTGAATATCTAACATGAATTTCATTAGTGCTTCCATATACTTTTCATTTTTTGAAATCTTAGCTTCTAAATGCGAGATAATACGTTTATTCAAAGCTAATATTTTGAAAGCACTTATGACTTCCTTTTTTAGATTTTCAAAAGATTCTTGAATATGAGAGAAAGCTAAATCATGAGAAGCTTGAAGTTTAGAGTTACTTATAACATTTTCCTTTCCATTGTTTTCCATATAGCAAACCTTGGTTGATTCACCCCTTGAGGTTGAGCTATCATCACTTCATGAGTCGCTTTCATTCTCCCAAGCGGCATATGCTCTTCTAGATTTTCTAGACAAGTTATGATGACCCATTTCCTTTTCTTTCTTGGTTTTAGGACACCCCGACTTGAAATGAACGGTTTTACCACAGTTGTAACAAGTACTACGAGACTTCCCCTTTTAATTCTCATCTTCTTTTGAGGAACTTAAAAACCTTCTAGATTTTGTAAGTTATATGTATGCCTAAGAGGGGGGGGGGGGTGAATTAGTCTCTTAGACACTTTTTCCGATTTTTATGATTCTTGGATTTTTCTTCTTTAAATTTTTCTAGATGATGAAAAGCAATAAAGTGCAGAAGGAAAAAGGACACAACGATTTATAGTGGTTCCCCATACAATCCGAGAGTACTCCACTCCCTTTTCAACATGAAAGAGAATTTTACTATCAATGTTAGATTTCTACACAAGACAATCCTAACAACCAAGAACACCCTTCTTGGATTTACACATCATTTAAGTCCTACCGAGAATGAATATCTCACACAAGGATCTCTTGTATCCACAATCCGGATCACAAGGAAAACCCTACAAACTTATCTCTAAGAATAAGTTGTAGTCAATTCTGAATTTGTATATAAGTAACAATTGAATGTATATCAATATGAAATATTGATGTTCTTCTCGAAACAAAGATTACTCATAAAGTATACAAGTGTTCTTTATGTGAAAGCAAGTTGTAAAAATGTGAAAGTGTATTTCAATGGCTTGTTTCAAAAAATTCTGATTTGAACACTTTTGAAAATTTAAAAAGGTTGAAGACAAAGAGTAATTTTTGAAATTTGTTTCTTGAAGGTGTATTTGATTTTGAAAACTGAAATCAATTTATAAGAGTGAAAAAACCTTTTCAAAAAGGTATGATTATAGGACAGAAAAATAGCCAGTAAGAAAATCATAGAGCAATGCAATTTTCCATGATCAGTTGCTATTTTTGACTGTTGTTTCAGTGTTAATCGGTTAACCAAATGGGTTAATCGGTTAACACCTTTCCAACATTCAAAAATATTCAAATTTTACATGTGTTAATCGATTAACCTATATGGTTAATCGGTTAACACTGTAAGAAATTCCAAAAATCATAATTTTAACTTGTGTTAATCGGTTAACCCCACAGGTTAATCGGTTAACACTGAAAGTTTTTCCAAAAATACTTAATTTAAAATATCAAGAGTATTTTAAAAATAGTTTTAAACTGGTTTCAGTTAGTGGTGTAGTGAAGTGAGATTAAAGAACACATGCATACATAATTCTAAGTAAACAATGTTATACTGTGTCTTGAATCTTCAACACCACTTGAAACTCGATAGATGAAACTTGATCCATATTGATAAATGACTTTGCCTTGATCTTGATAATGTATTCTTGATGATATGCTTGCACCTCTTGCTTTCTGTGAGGAGTTCAGAATAGAGATGCTTCAGATTTTATCTTCAGTGTATATACCCGCACGAGTATATAGTATCTTGCGAGCTAAGCTGATATGAGTTGTCTTCATCAAAACAATAGAGGCTTTTGAATCTTGATTCTATAATATCCCCATTTTTGATGATGACAACTGTTTCTTTGAAAATCTTGCTTCATACTTGGTTTAAAAACATTTCTCCCCCTTAGTTGGATCTCCCCCTAAATACAAGAGAGATAACACTTTTTCTACACAGGAAAATGTTAGAACCACAATCCTTCTCCCCCTTTGTCATTAGCAAAAAGGAAGAGGGGAATTTAAAGATAATAGCAAATAATCATACATAGAAAACACAACACGCATAAACAATTATCATAGGAAAAGTCATAACTTGAATGAAAATAAGCAAACCATTGTATGAGTACATAAAAGAAAACGAAATTGAATTTAAAACTTAAACAGAATTATAGTCTAGAAACAAAAACATAGTATCAAATATTTTCTAAATATCCTCAGCCGACATATCCTCGTCTTCACCTTCCTCTTCTTCACTACCATCCTCTTCTTCATCCTCTTCTTCAATGTTTCCCGTGTTTGATTGCTGAGAATTAAGCACAAGGTTACGGAGAGACGTAATGGCTCGAGAGGTTTCGCGGTGATGGTTCATCATTGTTATGTAGAGGAATTCATTCATTATTCCTCCTTCTAGAATGGAGTGGGAATGGTTGGAAGCTGAGGAGCCTTCGTCGGCGTACTTGTAGATACCGTTGGTGTCTTTGATGATTCTGGTGTTCTTGACAATGGTGATCTCATTGAGTTCATTTGTGGTTGGTTTCATTTTGGTAGAAGGTTCACGGTTGAGGTCCAATTCTGTTAACTCAAGTATTCTTGAAATCAACCGTGCAAACGGAAGCCTTGTTGATAGAGACAGTTGTTGTTGCAAATGATACATAATAGTGAGAATCCAATTCACTTTTATCTTGTTCTTGATTGCAAACAGTAGTTGCATCTCCAAATCATTAATCTGAGAATGATTTGAGTCTTTTGGAATCAGAACATAACAGATAACATAGTGAAGCATTCGATCATTCACCGTCAGATTTTTCGCATAGCATAGTGTGCGAGCAGTCCTCTGGTTTGCAATAACAGACTCTTTTCGGAACCTGCAAATGCTATAGTAGTATTCCATCTTGTCGTAATTTGCCCACGGCCCATCCACATGGTTTACCCCTTTTCTCAGAAAATAGCCTCTGGATGGTATCTCTAATCTTGCAGCAATGTTGGACAGATATTCCTTCAATGCATAGTCCCGAATAGAAGTTTCCATAATATGCTCATCATCGACATTCAAGTACACGAATAGCTTATTCATAAAAACTTTGACCAAATCGAGGTAGCATTTCCCAGTATCAGACACAAACTTATGAATTCTTTGAAATTTTAGCAGTGCTGGAAAATCAAACGAAGAAGCCGGAAAATCTTTGAGGTTAACGTACTTTACCGGTAGAAGATGACGTACCCGGACCTTGAAGTCCATTTTGCGCTTCTTAGTGGTTTCCAATGGAGTATTGTCTTTATCAGATGCCGAGTTGTGTTATGGTAATTTTCCCTTTCCTCTGTTGATTGAAGTCGTGGATGAAATCTGAGAATCTGAAGGTTTGAGGTGTTTTGAAGGTTTTAGGGTTTGAGAGAGATGAAGGGGTTAAATGATACTAATATAGTGAGAGGGTTTTGAGTGGGTTTTAAAGTTGGAAGAGAGAAGCTCTTGTAGTCAAAGAAGAAGAAGAAGAGTTCTAAGGATAATGGTGGGATATTTAAATGATATATTGACCACACATAAGACACATTAAACACACATTTTACTAAAATTTTAATTAATTTTTCGTTTTTGATTTTTGAAAATTTTAACAGTGTTAATCGGTTAACAAATTAAAAATTTTAATTTTTGAATAAAAAGTATTAGTGTTAATCGGTTAACCCTGGGGGTTAATTGGTTAACACATTAAAAAATTAACTCAGAATTGAAAAATTAACAGTGTTAATCGGTTAACCCTATAGGTTAATCGGTTAACACACGCGTATTTTAGAAAAAAGCTTAAAAACAGAATGCAACAAGTTTGAAAACATACATCATGCACACATTAACTAAAGAAGAGATTAGATATCACCTTCATCGAGAATCACGAGTTCTCGTCGAATCTTGAAGAAAGGTTCCTTAGCCAATAGTTTAGTGAATATGTCGGCGAGTTGATTGTGTGTATCCACGAAAGTAACATCTACATCTCCATTAAGTACATGATCTCGAAGGAAGTGTTGTCGTATGTCTATGTGCTTTGTCCTTGAATGCATGATCGGGTTCTTTGTAATATTGATGGCACTTGTGTTGTCGCATCGAAGAGTAATGCAATCGAGATCCACAACATAATCGAGGAGTTGCTGCTTAAGCCACAGAATGTGTGCACAACAACTTCCTACTGCAATATATTCCACTTTGGTCGTGCTAAGTGCAACACATACTTGCTTCTTGCAAGTCCAAGACACTAGTGCAATCCCGAGAATGTGACACGTACCACTTGTGCTTTTTCTATCGGTCTTACATCCTGCATAATCAGCATCAGAATAATCAATTAAAGAAGAAGTACTACCTTTTGGATACCATAATCCGACGTTCTTTATTCCTTTGAGATACTTCATAATCCTCTTTACGGAGGTGAGATGTGATTCCTTCGAATATGCTTGAAAGAGTGCACACAAACAAACGCTAAACATAATGTCAGGACGGCTTGCCATCAAATATAATAATGAATCGATCATACCTCGATACTTTGTGATATCAATTGGAGTACCGGATTCATCTTGATCAACGTACGTTCCGGATCCAATACGAGTGGACATCACCTTGCAACTATCCATATCGAATCTTTTCAACAATTCCTTGTAATACTTGGATTGGTTGATGAAGATGCCATCCTTTGTTTGCTTGATTTGTAGTCCAAGGAAATAGTTCATCTTTCCCATCATAGACATTTCAAACTCGCCTTGCATCACCAAAGCAAATTCTTCACATAGATCTTTGTTTGTTGATCCGAAGATGATGTCGTCCACATAGACTTGAACAAGTAAGGTATTATCCTTTATCTTTTTAATGAATAAAGTCTTGTCTACCTTTCCTTTTTCAAAACCCTTATCACATAGGAAAGTGCTGAGACGATCATACCATGCCCTTGGTGCTTGCTTTAGACCATAGAGAGCCTTCTTCAATTTGTATACATTTGAAGGATGCTTGAAGTCTTCAAAGCCCGGGGGTTGTTTGACATAGACTTCTTCGTTGATGTATCCGTTTAAAAATGCGCTTTTAACGTCCATTTGGAAAAGTTAAAAATTCATTGAACACGCATAAGAAAGTAATAATCTAATTTCTTCTAACTTTGCTACCGAAGCGAACGTTTCATCAAAATCAATTCCTTCTTCTTGGTTGTAGCCTTGTGCGACCAATCTTGCTTTGTTACGAACTATGATCCCATTCTCGTCAAGTTTGTTCTTGAACACCCATCTTGTTCCTATGATGTGCTTGTGGTCCGGTCTTGGTACAGGACTCCAAACTTGATTCCTTTCGAATTGGTTGAGTTCTTCTTGCATCGCTACAATCCATTGGTCGTCGCCTAAGGCTTCATCAATCTTGGTTGGTTCAATTTGAGACACAAAATCCATGTTGAGACAAGCATCCTTAAGATTTAGTCGAGTTGCAACGCCTTGGCTAATATCACCAATAACTTTATCTATCGGGTGATCTTTATGAGTTCTCCATTCCTTTGGAAGATCTTGATATTCTTCAATGATTTGAGTGTCATCTTCTTGTGGTATTACTTGATCCTTTAACGTCTCTTTTTGTTGTTGTGAAGAATCTACTATATCATCATCATCATCCACAATAATATTATCCCATTTCGAGGGGTTAGTCTTATCAAAAGAAACATGAATGGATTCTTCAATAGTAAGAGTTCTTTTATTAAAAATTCTAAAAGCTTTACTAGAGAGGGAGTAACCAAGGAATATACCTTCGTCGGACTTCTCATCAAACTTACCGAGATTGTCCTTATCGTTGTTGAGAATGAAATATTTGCATATGAATATGTGAAAGAATGATATGTTTGGTTTCCTACCCTTGAACAACTCATACGGAGTCTTCTTGAGGATTGGTCGAATATTGACACGGTTGCTTACGAAGCAAGTCGTGCTAACCGCATTTGCCCAAAAATATTTAGGAAAATTTGAGTCGCTAAGCATTGTTCTTGCAAGCTCCACCAATGACCTATTCTTCCTTTCTACGACACTGTTTTGTTGAGGAGTCCTTGGTGCGGAAAAGTTGTGAGAAATTCCATGCTCTTCGCAAAAATCTTCAAAATGTGAATTTTGGAATTCTCCACCATGGTCGCTTCTAATGGAGGCTATGGTGAGTGACTTCTCGTTTTGAATTTTCTTTGCATACTTCTTGAATGCTTTGAAAGCATCACTTTTCTGAACTAAAAACAATGTCCATGTGTATCGAGAGAAATCATCAACAATAACTAAATCATAAATGTTACCTCCGAAGCTTTTTGTTCTTGATGGACCAAAAAGATCCATATGCAACAATTGAAGTGGCCTTGGTGTAGACACCACTTTCTTGGACTTGAAAGTTGTCTTGGTTTGTTTCCCTTTTTAGCAAGCATCGCATAACTTATCCTTGATGAACTTTATCTTCGGAAGACCAACAACTAGGTCATGCTTTATCAACTTGTTTAAATACTCCATGTGAATGTGAGCAAACCTTTTATGCCATAGCCACGCCTCGTTGTTGTTCGTCATTAAACATTTTACCTTCAAGGATGAGTCATCAAAAGAGATCATAAAAATATTATTAAATCTTTTACCCTTTAGCAATATGTCATGGGTGACTTCATATTCTATCAAACATTCATCCTTTGTGAAGTTGATTCGGAACCCTTTGTCACACAATTGACTTATGCTAAGTAGGTTGTGTTTAAGGCCTTCCACATAAAGGACGTCTTCGATGATTGTACATGGAGGTGCACCAATTGTTCCTACTCCAAGAATCTTTCCTTTATTATCATCACCGTAAGTAATGTATCCTTTGGCCTTTAATAATAGACTTGAAAATTTGTTGGTGTCGCCCGTCATATGCTTTGAACAACCGCTATCAAGATACCATTGATTAGAAGTTGTCTTCAAGCATACCTACAAAACAACATCAAGTATTGTTAGGTACCCAAATTGCTTTAGGTCCTTGATAGTTAGTACCCTTTTCAACCCACACATAATGCCTTTTAGCAAAACCAATGTTGCGCACATAGCAAGCATTAGGTGTATGGCCTTTGATTCCACAATAAAAACGAGTAGGTTGAAAATGACTTCTATATCTAGGAACATAATTCTTTTTCTTCACAATTATTTTCCTTTTATGACTTTGATGCATAGTTTTAGAAATATTTGCCTTTTCTTTAACAACTTGTTCACTTGCTTTCACAAAAATGGTTTTATTTGTGCTTGGTTTGGAAAACTTAGAATATCCTAATCCACTTTTATCATTAGAATATCTTTGGTGCCTAAGAATTTCCTCCAAGCCAATTTGACCTTTTTCATATCTTTCTAAAACTCTTTTAAGTTGAACAATTTGAAAAGATAAGGATTCACAATTTTTGCATACAAGACTTTGTTTTTCATCCATCAATTTTTGTTTTTCATTTTCAATGTATTTTTCAAAAGCAATATTTTGTTCTTCTAAAGATGAAATTCTTTTCTTTTGGGATGAGATGCTTTTATACAAAGTCTTGCACTCTTTTAGAAGTTCATTTATGACTTCTTGTGCATCATTATCATAAATTGAAATATTGCTACTAACCTCATCAATTTCTTCATTGGAGTGATGTGACGCCATAAGAGCCATATTTGCATATTCATCGCCTTCCGATTCCGATGATGAACTTATCTCATTATCGTCCCAAGCAACATAAGCCTTCTTATTCTTGAAATCCTTCTTGCCTTTGAATCCTCCTTTCTTTGCAAGTTTCGGGCAATCCGGCTTTATATGACCTTCCTTCCCACATTCGTAACATGTGACTTCTTGAATCGATGTGGATGCATCCTTTTTCTTGAAATGTCTATTCTTTTTAGGAAAAGAGGAATTTTTATTTGTGTTAAAAAACTTACCAAGCTTCTTTACAAGAAGCATGAAATTTTCATCTTCGGAAGTCTTGTCGTCTTTGTCATCCTTTGTGTCAATCTTCAAGGCAATTCCTTTGGATTTCTTTTCTTGACTTTCGTGCTTCTCAAGCCTTCCAAGTTCCAATTTGTGCTCTTGAAGTTTTCCAAATAAGGATGCGGATGTCATCGTTGAGAGACTCTTCTTTTCCGAAATAGCGGTCACTTTCGGTTGCCATTCCCTTGTCAAGGATCTTAGGACTTTCTGGTTGAGATCATCATTGGTAAAGGTCTTCCCAAGAGCAATCAAGTGATTTGTTAGATGAACGAATCTCTTTTGTAATGCAACAATAGATTCACTGGGCTGCATACAGAACATCTCATATTCTTGACTCAATGTGTTGAGCCTCGATTTTTTTTACTTCTGTGGTTCCTTCATGCATTTCCACCAAGGTGTCCCAAATCTCCTTTGCTGATTTACACTATGATACACGGAAGAATTCGTCCATACTGAGAGCGCTTTGGAGTATGTTGATTGCCTTTTTCTCATTAAGAATCCTTTTCTTGCCATCATCATTGTATGATGATTTAATCTTCGAACTTCCTACACCATTGACGACAGTTGTCGGTTGATGAGGGCCATCTTCAACAGTTTCCCATATTCCTTCTCCTTGGGCTTCAAGATGCGCCTTCATTCTGATTTTCCAAAAATCGAAATATTCTCCAGAAAACGGTGGTGGTTTGTTACTACTTCCACCGTCTTTGAAAACCAGGTTGGTGCTAGCGGAAGCTATACTGAATCGATAGGAACAAATTACCTTAACCTACTGTGATGCCAATTATAAGTTATATGTATGCCTAAGAGGGGGGTGAATTAGGCTCTTAGACACTTTTTCCAGTTTTTATGTGTCGCTACTGCGAAAATCAGGTGCCGGCAAGACAGAAGAGTCGCCACCTTTCGTTATTTATCCCTCGGAGCGAGAAAGGAAATGATCGGAAAAAACCTGACGAAAGGGTATAAGACAAGGTCGTCGCAACCGCTGTCTGGGTTCGGGAGTCGGTTACGCAAGGGGAAGGTATTAGCACCCCTCACGTCCATCGTACTCGATGGGATCCACGCTTACTGGTTTGTCTACGGGTGAAAAACAATCTATCTACGGCTGCTAAAGCTAAACGGAAAGAAACTGACTCGATAGAGCATCGCGCTCTATGCCTACGTATTCCCTCGTGCAATGGGAAAGTCATAGTCAACGTAGTTCGGGAAACTACGGGGAAGATTGCTCGCCGAGATATCGCATCTCGTGCCTACGTACTTTCACACAGCGTGAAAGATCAGAGTAAACGTAGTTCGGGATAACTACGGCTAGACAGGGTGTTCTCGATCACACAGGGGTGAGAGAAAGGATCGATGATACTAGCGTATGCATTCTAGCAGTTAGGTGTATGTTGCTCGCTCGATGGAGACTTAGGCGTTACCAGTTTGCGGTAGAACAGACGTAGTATGTCGGGTTTTGAAGGTAGGGGAACCTACGGGTTCTAGAACTACGGTCTGGTCTCAATTGCGCTCGGGCAAGAGAAAGGGAAAATTAATCGTTAGCGGGAAATTCTCGATCGCACGGCAGCGAGAGAACAAAGAAGTTAGTTGTTAGTGTGCTCGCTAGGATATCGCATCCTATGCCTACATATTCTCTTCTGGTACGAGAAATCAGAGCAGCTGTAGTTCAGCCAACTACAGCAAAACGGAGAAACAGGAAAAAGGTAGCTCGCTAGGATATCGCATCCTATGCCTACGTACTCTCGTCCGGCACGAGAGATCAGAGCAAACAACGTAGTTCGACAGGAAAACGAGTCTCGATTGCACAGGGGCAAGAGAAGGGGTCTCGATCGCCTGAACGCGAGAGAAAAGGGTTTCGATCGCACGGGGGCGAGAACAAAGAGGAAGCAGGCTTACGCCTAAACGGGAAGGAACCCGGGACACACACGCAAGAACCTAAGGCGTAGGAGCGAATGCGTCGTATGTCACCCAAAGGGTACCATACTAGACACTCTAGACGGTTGAGAAGAAACTCCTGAACTGTCATTTCCTATGTATCTAACGATACAGCTCACAACACTCGACGATTGCCTGAAGTCTTGAATAAGAAAGATGTTGAACGAAGCGGCTCCGTTGGCTCCTGACATGCGCGCAAGCTCCATTCCAATCTTCTCCTCTCTGGATCCTTGATGAGGACGCTCGAATCAGGAACAATGTAACGCTTAGACCGTCATGGTTCGACTTATGCGAGAAATCGAACTCTAAGAGGTAGCGTATTGATATCCGTGTCAAAGACAAGATATAGAAATGATATCGAAAATCATTCTCCAATTGAATCGTGTCACACGGCCAGCCAAAAATAAAATCAACAATAGAATCGGATAGAAAAGAAAATAGGAGAGAAAATCACTAACAAATGAGAATAAATTCTACTCCTAAAATTAGCAATTAATTTCTACTAGAATAAAACTCTACAAAGAAATTGCATAAAGAAAATAAAATAAAAAATTTGTCTAACTCTAGTAATATCCTATAAGAAAATAGGATGAAAATTCTATATTATAAAATCTATAACATTCTAAAAACAATTCTATATTAAAATTTCTATAATATCCTATAAGAAAATAGAATGAAAATTCTATATTAAATCTATAGTAAAAAATATGCATAATATTCTAAAACTATAAACTATAATCCCTAAGAGAAAATAGAAAAATAAAACTATAACTATTACAATCAATCATCAAATACAAGGAAAATTGAAAATTGAAAGGGGAGGGGGTACATCCTGAAAACTGGGGGTAAAGCAGAAAAAATAGGGCCCAGCCCACAATACACTAATCCAAAAAATAAAAAATAAAACACAAAGGCCATGGGGCACTACAAGAAATCATTGAATTAGCTAGGGGCATGGGCTAGGGGGAAAACCCCTCACTAAAATAAAACCATTTGCTTGGGGTTAAACCCCTCGCAAACTGTAAAATAGGGGAGAAAAAAAATATAAACATTTAGCTAGGGGATACCCCTCGCAATGAAGGAGGGAAAAATTTTTGAATTTTGAAATGCACTTTTACTAGGGTTCAGCGCATTTTTTGGTGGAAAGACTGATCAATTTGCGAGGGGGTAGCCCCTCACCATGTTACATTCCCATTTTGCGAGGGGCAGCCCCTCACTAAATGCCCTACTTTAGTCAAATCCCACTGAAAAAGCAATTATTCATTGGGAAAAGGGGCGGGTGGTGCATGCTTGGAACGGAGGTGCAATCCAATAATCCATTGGGCCTAGGCCCAACGCACCCAACCAGTCTGTGACCCTCCCTCTCCTCACTCTCTCACACCAATCTGAAACCCTAGCTTCTTTCTCTCTTCTCCCTCAGCCTTCGCCGCCACTGACGCTCTCAACCTCACCGTCTCCTTCTTCCTTCTTCTTTCTCGTTACAAAACACCTATTTAAAAAACCACAAATCTGAAGGAATCATTGTTGTTGTTGTTCGCGACGCATAACGACGAAGATCTGATGATGGCGATTTTCTGGAAGACGACTACGAAGCTTATGACGAACTCGTGTGGATCCAAGAGAATAATGGAGGTTTCTTGATGTATCTGAAGAAACGGTTACAGTAGAATCCATGGAGGATCTTGAAGCTGGCTGAAGTTCCTGGAAAACGAGTGCGAAAACGATGAAGATCTTCGAAGATCTTTGAAGATCTTGAAGAAACCTGAACAATGATGAATACGCAGGTTGAAGGATTCGTGAAGATTAATTGGAAAGTCTAGAAAATGTGAAGAACGATGAAGATTGCAGAAGTTTCTTGAAGGTGGATGTTTGAAGTTTGGTAGATATAGCAGTTTAGGTTGGAGATCGGAGGATCTGGAGATCGAAGAAGATTGAGTGTGGATCTGAGTTTGTGTTGAAGGGAATCTTGAAGATTATGGAGAATCTTTGAAGAAATTCTGGAAAAGTTTATGAAGATGATGATGAACACCAAGAACGGATGATGAATATATGTAAAGATCACGATGAATGTATGAACTTTTCGGAGAACCACAAAGAACATGATGAAGATCGTGAAAAACTGGAGAAGAAAAACGATGAATCATGGATGAACACATGCAGTTTCCGGCGAGGTTAATGATTTTTCTGGCGAGTTCGATAGGGTTTGATTTCTCCGGCGATGATCTTCGATGGTTTGCATGTGCTGCCGGTGGGGGTGAGTGGTGGTGGACGCGTGTCAACACGCATGGGAGAGAGAGGGTGAGTGGAGACACGTGTGAGGACGGGTGGCAGGGAAGTGTGAGGTGTCCAGAGTGTGTGTTGGCCGTGTGTGAATGAGGTGGTGGAGAGAGAGTGACACGCGTGGCAAGCTTTATATATGGACAAGTGGCAGCGTGGATTGGGCCCCCAGAATGACATCTGGCCCACAAAGGACAAAACCTGATTAACTTGATTAATGATTCACTTAAACTCAATTAAATTCTGATATTAAAACTAAAGACTCAATTAATTGCAACTAAGACTCAATTAACTCCTAATTAACCACAACTAATTAAAATGATTAAAATCCAATAAAACAAATTAAAAAGTGGATTCAAATTGGTTAAAAACTAAACGACAATTAAGACTCTCTAAACCTAATTAAAGCTAATTAATCTAACTAAACTCTTAAAATGCTAATTAATATCTAATTAATATTCTAAAAAGTAATTAATCTAAAAAGAATTGATTTAAACTCTATTAAACCAATTAATATCTAAAAATGATTAAAGTAATTCCTAAAAAAGAAATTAAATCTAAAAACTTATTTAAAATCTATTTCAAATCTAGAAAAATAATTATTCTATTAAAACTATAAAAAAAACTATTTAAAATTCATTAAAAATCTATTTAATATCTAGAACAAGAATTTTCTATTAAAATCTATTAAAAAAACTATTTAATATCTAAAAAAGATCTAAAAAAGAAATAGAAAACCTTTTAAAATCAATTTCAAATCTAGACAAACAATTAAAATCTCTTTAAAAATCTAGAAATTAAGAGAAAAATCTAAAAATGCAAGGAAGGTCAATTAAATCGATTAAAAAACAGATACGCGACTATAGCGAAATAACGGTAAAAACCGGGCACCGAAATGTCCTCAAAAACAACAGCGAGAGCTGAAAATACCGGGACGGGCACAAATTCTCAAAATAAATCCTCATATTCGAACTGGCCTGAAATGCCTGAAACGCCAAGAGAGGCTGTAATCCCGATAAAGTCAATCTGACTGCAAAAATGCAATGTATGCGGTATGTAAATGCAGAATGCAAAATGGGTCGAAACATAAGCCAAATGTGATAATTGGTTGGTCAAATTTTGGGGTGCAACAGCTGCCCCTATTAAAGCGGCTTGGACCTGAAGGGTTGAGAAGCGAACGACTCTCAAACATTCAAAGGTAGAAGACGGTTGAATACTAAAGAAACCCAGAAATTTGCCAACCTGCAGAAATAAACTGCACAAACTGCTTGGGGAACAAAGTATCCATAACACTGAATCCAGTTGTCACAGCAACAACTGGTCAATCATCTGATAAAAAAACATCTAATCTCGCCACCCATCACCCGTGTGACGCCGCAAGTGTTGGATCATCAATCGAACTTCAAATTTTGCTACAATAAGCAGGCATCGAGCCATAGGACCACGTCAAAATCATAAACTTCTTGACCGTCATTTGTGAAGAAACAAACGTAAAGCGCGAACCAGGCATCTGAAGATCTGAACAAGCTACTCTGCGGTGGAAATCTCCGACAAGACAGATACTTGAACAAATAATTCCATAGGGAGCCACTCCGTTAGCACGGGTAATGATTCTGCCAACACCGGTAATAATTCTATTGACAAAGGTAATAACTCCATCAACTACGGGTAATAACCCCGTCAACCAGGGTAATAACTCCATCAACCAGGGTATAACTCCATCAACCAGGGTATAACTCCATCAACCAGGGTAATAACTCCATCAACCAGGGTAATAACTTTTCGTCAACATGGGTAACAATCTCTGTCAATCACAGGTAACTTCTTCGTCCATCACGGGGCAACAATCTCTGTCAACACAGGTAACAACTCCGTCAATCACGGATAACAATCTCTGTCAACACAGGTAACAACTTCGTCAATCACGGGTAACAATCTCTGTCAACACAAGTAACTTCTCCGTCCATCACGGGCAACAATCTCTATCAACACAGGTAACATCTCCGTCCATCACGGGTAAAAATCTCTGTCAACACAAGTAACAATAGGTAAGCTCTCCGTCAACACGGGTAAGGATCTTTGTCAACACGGGTAAAAATCTCTGTCAACACAGGTAACTTCTCCGTCCATCACGGGTAAAAATCTATGTCAACACAGGTAACATCTCCGTCCATCACGGGTAAAAATCTCTGTCAACACAGGTAACATCTCCGTCCATCACGGGTAAAAATCTCAAGTTTAATCCATGGGATCTTTTAACACTGACGTAACAGCAATCTGAGGAAAACTTCGCTGGGGAAGAAGGGAAACTTAACCAAGTAACTCTAATAAAAACACACATGATAGGACGAACGTCATCATCGCATATCTCATGCCAAAAAATATGAATATTTGGAGACCATCCTGAACAAGAATTCCAATCTCCTGCAAGGAAAAACACATTGTCAATTGGAACTGATGGGAAAAAAAACCTGCTCGGAGGTACACGTCTTCAATAGGAATTGACAGAAAGAAAAGTCATTCGTCATCAGATGATTGATGGACAAAGCATAACCACCGTATGCTCTGAAAATCAAATAACCCAAAGAGCTGTCTGAACAAAGCTGCTGGATAAATGCCCCTGAACTGATTACAGAGTGCTTCACGTTGCCACAGAAGGCTGATAGCAAAATTGGCTTATGCTTTTTATGCATATGCGTATGTTTGCATTCTTCTATGGCGTAATGCTCCATATAAGATGGAATGTTACGCATTTGACGATGAAATGCAAATATGATGCAAATATGATGATATATGTAAGATGCAAATGCAGGCTCGAACTACTGAAGAAAATTTGTACACAGTAGGATCATTCCAGAAAAATAAATGCTGGAAAGGTGAAGCCAACTCTGCTGCTGGAGAAACTGGATGCGGAACCGCTTCAACAAAACAAATGCCGAAGACAAAGCCAGCTCCGCTGAGGATAACCGGGTATCACAGAATTGTTCCAGCAAAATAAATGCTGGAAGAGTGAAACCAACTCTGCTGGGGATAACCAAAGGTGCTAAGCATGATCGGACTTCCCTGGGGATAGCTTACATGTGCCAATGAAGATTGGACTTTTGCTGGGGAAAATAGACGGAGTCTCCCTGCATACCAATGAAGATTGGATTTTGAAACTGAGGCGCTAACACGGATTGGGCTTCACGGTGATTGCCAACATGGATTGGGCTTTTTAGGAATGGCGCGCCAATAAGGATTGGGCTTTAGGCTATCCGTGATGGGTCAGGTACGACTGACGCTGGACAACATCCTGTCTGAAATCACAGTTTCTGGTTAAAGGGTCAATGGATAATAGCACGACTTCCCGACATTCGTCTCACACTTGAAGATTGGTTGAACCTACTCGAGTAGCTCATAGTAGCTCCGAGGACACGGAGAGGAACAATTTCTTCGCTTCTGATATGCCCTAGTCTGTGAGATCTCTGTGGGGATATTCCTCGAGTGGAAATCTGAAAATATGTACCCTGATGGTCTGACATGAACTTCCCCAGCCCTCTGAACCTAGAAGAGATGCTTCGGATCGAATGCCCCTCGGGCAAGAAACAACTTTGGCGCTTTTCTCCGAGTGGCCTGCCCCTGTCTGCGAAGACTTTGCCCCTGATAGGCTGATCTACGGGGAGATACACTGGTTGTCCTTGAGAGATTCATCAAATCTCGACCTGTCTGCTTCAGAATACTTGACTTTGGCTGGCTGACATCACATGGCTGATATCACTAGGGATTACCTGATATAGCTTGCCCCGGTTCACGGAGTATTCGGGCGTTCTGTATTCTATCATGATCAGACTTTCCACTGTAGGAAACTTTCCTGCTGTCAAGCACTTACTCGCAAGTAAAACCAATTGTTCTGCACAAAAGATATATTAATGCAATGCATATGACAGTTTTGACATCCAATCTGTTCACTGGAAAAGGAAAAAACATTTTATGGCATATAATGAACAAATCATTAACCAGAATACCAACATCAGTACCAACATGGTAAGAAGAACCCTTTTAGGAGTCAGTTTCGATGCGATCTTTACCGATGTATGCCTTCGAAACAACCCTGCTTCAATTAGGACTTTTTCTGGCTGTATCATGGTCAGGTTCACGGTTTTGAAGGAAAGGATAAAGGCTCAAAATTTATTTTCACCCACCCGTTCTCCGTGATGTCCTCCAATCCTACGTTTAGCTAATTCGACCTTAGCGCTCACTTCTCAGTGGTTGGAAATTAGTAGTGATAGTTCGAGAACCCATGAGTTTTCTGGAGTGACAACCACTCACTTTTCGTCTTTGCCACTTGGGGTCACACGACTTGTATTTCGTTTGAGGATTTTTCTTTTGTAATCCTTTCACTTTTCTTTTTCTTTTTCGTTTTCCCTAATTTTTTCCTGGACTGACTCTTCTGAGTTTCTTCGATTTTGAAGTCCAGCGGGATGCCCCAATTTTTGCCTAAGTCATTTGTTTTCCAGTTTTGACTTAGCGGGCTTTTAATTTTTTTTTTGAACAAGTCGTGTGACACTGGTTGTCTAACTCTTTGGGGAATAATGTGACTGTTTCACTCCTGATGCTTAACCACTGTGGTTTTTTAGGCACGACCTCTAGAGGTGTGATTGATCCTCGAACGGACACTCCCTTTTCGCAATTTGGACGCTCGGTCAAATTAGCTAACACCTACCCTGCCCCGGGTTGAGATTGAGGGTTTTTTCGTCTTCAAAAAGAAACTCCTACTACTAGGCTCAAAGGGGTTGACAAGGGATTATCTTCCTTATAAATCTGGTGTTTAGGGATTTGAAAAAATGCCTGTACATCATCAGCGGGTTTTGTTTTCAAAAGCATACAATCGGAAGCTTGCGCGTCTTTAAACTTCGTCATCCTCCCCAGATTCCGCTTAACCAAGCGTTGGATATCTGTAAAAACAATGAGTGAACACGAATGGATTAAATCAAAACATGCATACTCATTTCATTATCAATATCAATTGAAAACAATAAAGGTTTTCCGAATGCAATTTGCACTTCAACAGAAAAGAAACTACAAATGCAAAGAAATGACATGATAAAACACAGATTTCCAGTTTCTGGGACCCGGGCTATTCGAACTTGATTTGCTGCTGAGCCAGCCATCTTCAAAATTGATCATCGAAGTCATCCTGATACTCCTCTGAACATCTGCTATTAGTGAACTCTCCCACAACATGAGCTGATACACCCACTTGGCTGGATAAAGGAAGGTTGACACCCTGAGGCATGATAGATATCCTGTTAGAGTCCAACAAGGCTTGAATCTGGCTTCAAAGCACCTTACAGTCATCTGTTGAGTGCCCCTGTGCCCCAACATGGTACTCACAACAAGTGTTGGCATCAAAACCTGGAGGGTAAGGCAGGATCATTGGATCGGTCTCCTTCGGCACTATCAGCCCATTTTTTACCAAATCCGGCAACAATTGACTATACGACATCGGTAGTTGAGTAAACTGCCTTTCAGGCTTCCTTGGTCTTTGTTGGGCGTGCTGACACGGCTGACGATGATACGACAGTTGACTCTGGCGGGTAACAGATATCTGACTGACAGATGTCATACCCCAAATTTGTCCTACCTCGACGATTAATGAGTGTTTTACTACTTCATGACTTCGGGCCACGACTCTCCAAGGTCTCTCTTTAAATAAGTTGCTTATATGCAAAGGGGCAATCTCATCGACATGGAAATGATTAAGAGGATGTTCAAAACAAAGAGTTCTTTTTGTGTGTATTTCAAAGTAATGTTTCCAGACACAATTAGAGTTGACTGCAAGATCACCACTCCACTTTGCAGACATGGTGCTAAAGGGTAAATTAAATGGAGATTTATTCCTATATTCAATCCAAGGCAAAGTGACATGAATTGCGGTATGGGTGTCTTGAACTTAGATCAGGCATGGGCATGTTTGCGCATTCATTATTATTCAAGTTTGTTTGTCCAAGCTTAATTAGTGATTCAAGAGTGAAGGATTGATTACAAGATTTGGCAATGGCAATAGTTACACTCTAATCCCAAATATTCCAGTTGATTCAAAATTAAGGCATTGCTACCATTGGTGTTGCAAAGTCACAAATGAATGATGCTTCGAGTTGTATTATAGTTGATTACAAGAATGGATGGGCTATGTATATGAACTCATTTTCAAGTTGTGAGCGAATGTATTGAAGCCTCCAAAGACATGACCGAACAAGGTTCCAAAATTGAGCAAGTGCTGCCTAGAGTTTGTATAGCTCACGTTCAATTTCACAAGGGTAATAATGTTTTTAAAAACAATATCATATAGTTTCGGCACTTGGCCCATTTCATCACACATTCAAAAAGAACATTGACAGTGAATGTTGATCCATATTTCAAAGGAATTCATAAAGGCTTGAGGCTACAAGAAACAAGATTCATAATTGGTTTTAGTAGTCCAAAATTATAAATATTGATGCAAAACTGGGGTCACGATCATTAGTCCAAAATTCGTAAACCGTCCAAGAGACGAGATTACGCGCAAGTCCCGGCTGCACACGCAAAATGATACATCTGCAAAATATGGAGGATTCATTAAGTACAAGAGAGAACATAACTACTGTCACAGTTTTGAGATGTCAGTTGTTGAAAAAACTTTGACAGACATAGAGTACGCAATACCGTTTCATAAAGTCCATAAAGTCAAGGACCTGCACAAAATCAAGAAAACCTGCAAATCCAAAGAGAAGCAAAATCATTTTGTATGAAAAAAAAACAAATAACAGCACTTGAGATTTTGGATGGAAACTTACAGACTTGAGGGCAATAGCATATGAGTTTTTTACTCCCATTGCATTCCATTCATGCCAATGAGTATATATCATGCCATTACACTAGCCTTGATTCACAAGCCCTCAATGCAGGATTTCAACTGTAAAAAAATGAAGACAACATGCCCTGCTACCAACATTTTCTGCCAAGAACCCACAGCCTTCACGTGCACGAAGCCGATAATTCCATAACACGAGCTGAGCACACAGCTTGCGATTTCCAAGCTAAACATCAAGGTGTGAAGCCATATCTTGGGCAGGGAATTCATCTCATCCATGTCTGTTGCAGCACGCATAACATATGGCCCGTATAACCTGCAAAGTTAATGAAAAGCTCATGAGCGAATCCAAAACACAAAGGGCTAATTCCAAACAATCATGATCCATGCCAGACAACAATTCAACTAATTGAGAAATAGCACCAATGCTAACTAACAAAATCTTAACTTCTTTATAGAAACACACTGTTTTGAGGAGGCTTAACCCAGGACAGATTCCATTGCTATGTCTCTTATCCTTAACAAGCCTCATCAAACCAACCAATAGACTATGGCTGGAGATAATCTCGGACCGAAAATATTTCTCCTCGATTAACGATTCGATCAACCGCGTGCAATTGATTTTGGTCTCAATTGAACCCTCATTCAAGATATCAACCATCAATGTAATCTTAGCAGGTTGCATAAGATTCTTTTTGGATTCAGAATCAAGTGTCAAACTAACAAGAATACCAATAACCTCAGAACCAACAGCATATGAAGTAAAAGGACCAAGTAAAGAACACAAAACAGAAACACCACCTTCATCAATCACAGACTTACGAGCAGTAGCATGAAAAGCCACAACCTGATGAAGTTCCTTCAAAGCATGAACACGAGCTTGACCCTTCACCTTCTTGAGTGTCTCCACAAGCTCAGAAGCTCTTCCTTGAACGTCTTCGGACCGTTTTTTCATCAACAAATACTTCTGAGAGAACCAAGTGTAAATGAGTCTGTAAAGCGTTGTGTTTGGAGTGATGGAATCATCCCAAAGCTCCTGCATGGTAGTGGGACATGTCAAGTGTCCTAGGTTAAACCATTTAAGAATGTTGTTCCTCTAGTAGGTTTGTCCAGTGTAAAGTGTAACAGGGTCTTGCATTGGTTCAAGAGAAAGTGGACAAATGAAAACACTTGGTACTTCACATAACTCAAGCTCTTGAATCATTTTTCTCAGATCTAATTTCTCACCACCAACAACACCACTTCCCACAATGGCTACCACTCATGCCGAGAAAGGATACATTAACACTTTCACTGAATGAATATCTCAACCTTACAGAGACACAGTAAGGCAACCAAGCAGCACCACCAGCAGCATTGACGTGTGGGATATGAGCTATCTGCGTTTTCATCCCCGTTCAACCCAACATGATTTTCAAGACATAATTCAATTCGTGGTTTTTTGAGCTGAAACGACATCTCCAACTTGTGCCTGAGCTAATCCCTTCTTCCAAGCAATTAACTTCAAGAATTCTCTCAAAACTGGTATAGGTAAGGTGAGCATGGTTATGAATGAACCAACACTTGTGAAGCAACTTCGGGATGAAACCGGAGCTGGAATGATGGACTGCAAAAATGCTCTATCAGAGAGTGAAGGCGACATTATTAAAGCACAAGAGCTCCTTAAGAAAAAAGCAAGCAAGAGCAGAAATATTAAGTCAAAATAAGGTTGAAACAAAAGCCATGTCATAGCAGTGAAAATCTCCAAATTCTCACAGTAAAAAAAAAACAGGGTAAAAGGTAGATATTTTATTACCTCACTACAGACAAACATAGAGGTCACTATCCTTCAAATCCCTTAGAATTGGTAATGGTGGTAGCAGCACATAACGGATCGGTACCAAAAAAAAAAAAACACGCCTCTTTTTTCTATTTCTACCCTCAATCCTCCCTATGCTCTCTGGATATAAAAACTATGTGAGAGGAGACTCCAAAAAAAAACCCTACCGCCACTACTCCAAAAGAAAACCCTAATTTGTAGCTGTTTCCTTCATCCCCTCAAACTTTCATCTTCATCTCTTAAAACTAGACAAATAACCAACGTATCCACTGTCAAAAAACGATTCCGTCACCAAGCATTTCCGAGTTCATCTCAAAGCCACAAAGTCATCGTAACCCCCAAATCACCTTCAACCCCAATACTCTCCTCTGAACCCTTTCTTCATTCCACGACTAAACGAAACTCTCCCTACCCTCAGAACATCCAGCTTAATCTTCTTCTTCATTTGACCCATTTCAGAACCGAACCAAAGGATGAGGAGAATCTGAAGTGAACACCAAAACAGAGCGAGTTGGATTTGGAAATGAGACAATTCTGAAAACGTTTTCGTGACGAACGAGAGCAAAGCGAGGAAAGGTGGGAGGTGATCTTGCTTTCACTTTTCTGTTTCTTTTTCTTAAACGATTGTGACCCTGTTTTGCTTTCCATTTTCGTTTCAATTTGAAGGAGAAATCTTGTGGCTTTCGGTTGGGCGTTTTCTCGTTTGGTTTAGGTGGTCATGGGATGGATTCACCGTCCGTCTTAATTTGCTGTTGTCAATCATTCCTTTTTTTTAATTATATTTTTTATGGTTGGATGAATGGGCCATGGCCCATGATGATTCCCCCTATTTATTTTAAGTTTTAACTCAATTAAATGTCATGACAAATTGCTAATTTCTATTAATTATTTTTACTAAATTGTTTCTATTAACTTTTGTTAATTATTTTTGTGGAATATTTAGATTACAATTTATCATATCTTTATGTCATTTTTTAGGGTCGATGACGAGACCTCCGTAATTCATTACCAGTCAAATTATTGATAGGTAATGTTGGATCTGAGACCACCCCTTTTCTCTCTTCATTACTTGTCCCGACTCGATTCAAATTTTGTCAAACAATTTTCAAAATCAAATTATCTTTGTATTGAATTAAAAAGAGGGGATTAAGTGTAGACTTTCTTCCTCTCCGAGTGTTGGGATGCCCACTGTAGTGAGGGTGGTTCCGACACTCGTCTTTCAATACGAAGGCGCTTCCCGTCCATGTTCAAATCTCATCTCCTTAAAATCGTTCCTTTTGTGTTGAGCTAAAAAGAGGATTGGGTGTAGACCCCTTCTTCTCCGAGTGTCGGGATGCCCACTGTAGTGAGGGTGGTTTCGACGCTCGTCTCTCAATACAAAGACGCGCCTTTACTCACCATCTCACTTTCACAACTTCATCCCGCAATCCTTGTTACCTAAAAAACCTCGGTCCCGTACCGAGTGCATTTTCAAACTTCTTTTCACAACAAAACTTGAATGGTCGTGGAGTGGTTAGGCGTAGGCCTTCTCCTATCCCGAGTGTTGACGTTTACCGTAGGGTTCTCTGTCGCAAAACACTTACTATTCAAAGCCAAAAACACCTTTAATAAGAGAATGAAGTTCTCTTTGCATTGAATGAAAGAGAGAGGATTGGGTGTAGACCTCTTCTTCTCCGAGCATAGGGATGCCCACTGTAGTGAGGGTGGTTTCGACGCTCGTCTCTCAATACAAAGATGCCTCGTTCGCCACACCTTTTATAACAAAAAACTCTGAGATAACGAATTGGGTACTACCCGTAGGGGTTACTATCCGAGGACCTGTCTCGCCCCCTAAAAAACAATCCAATCAATCAAACGTGACTTCTAGCCCCGCGTGGCGAAAACTAATCAATCTTTCAAAAAGGATATGTTACGTCCGTTCTACCGCAAACAGGTAATGCCTAAGTCTCCAACGAGCGAGCAGCAAAACACCTAACTGCTAGAATGCGCACGATAACCTCATCCATAAAAAACATCAACACACCGTAGGCCGAACTACGGCTGCTCTGATTCTTTACTTTCTCAAGTAAAGATACGTAGGCACAAGGGCCACAATCCTTGCCGAGCACTTTCCCCCTTATATCTGTAGTTCCCCGAACTACGTCGACTCTGACTTTCTCATATCTTTTGAGAATACGTAGGCCTAGGACCGCGAAGTCCTACCGAGTCTGTTCTTTCTCTTTTCTTCCCCGTTCTCTCTTTCCTCCTAACTTTTTTTTTGTTTCTAACCTTTCTTTTACCCTGTGGAACACTTCAATTAGCATAATGTTTAAGCAAATAAATTCACACATCGACAAACAAAAGGTTCCCATCGAGTACGATGGATGCGAGGGGTGCTAATACCTTCCCCTCGCATAACCGGCTTCCGAACCCGTTCTTGGTTGCAAAACCATCTTATCCATTTCTTTTCTTAAGGTTTTCTCGATATTTTCCTTTCCCCTCATGGGATAAATAAAGTTCGGTGGCGACTCTTCTGTCCTTTCTTTTCGCCTCCCCGTCGTTGCACGATGCATTTTTCGAGTAGCGACAACAGACACAATAGGTTGCGAGCTTTGAACACTCGAAGTGTCAGGATACTGAATCTGAGGTACGGGAGATTCTGGAACATCCCTTTCTTTTTCCCATTCTTCTTGAGAACTGACAATTGATTCATCTTCATTCATTGCAGTATAAGGAATGTCTTGAATCTTTCCGCTCTCAACACGTTCTCCTACTATTATCAAGTCTGCCAAGCTTGCATTTCCCCAACTGCACAATGTGTCATAGTAACGGCCTTTCAAAGTATCCCCGAAAAGGTCAACCGTTTCTCTATCCACAAGTGGTGGTTGAACACGAGCAGCCAATTCTATCCATCTCTGCACATACCCTCTAAAGGATTCGTTCTCCACCTGAGATAATTCTTGCAAATTCACGCGACTAGGAATCATATCCAGGTTGTAGTCGTGCTGCTTCACGAAGGCATTGGCCAAATCCGACCATGATTTGATACTGTCACTCTCCAACTACATATACCAATCAAAAGATGCTCCGATCAAACTATCTTGGAAACAGTGAATCATAAGCTTGTCATTGGTAACATGTGAAGTCATTCTTTTGCAGAACATAACCAAATGTAGCTTTGGACAGCTATCCCCTTTGTATTTCTCAAAATTGGGCATCTTGAACTTCGGGGGCATCACAAGGCCTGGCACCAGACACATGCTCGCAACATTCAGGTCGAGAGTATTCTTATTTATCAAGGCAGCCACCTGATCTTCCAACAGCTGAAGTCTCCTCGTATTCTCAACAGCCCTAGGGTTCTGAACATTAACCTACGGAGTGACCCTCTGACGATCTGGCACAGGGAAAGTGAAATGCTGATAATCTGTGTCGCGGAGAGAAGATGCATCTCTGTCTCTGACAGGAATCTGCGCTTGAGCAACATTGTTTACCGGAGTTCTCTGAATGTTGTTCTCTCCTCTAGTCATAGCTGCTATGGCTTCCATGACCTGACTCAGCTGGTTCTTCAACAATTTAAACTCTGTCCTGGTAACAAACTGATTCTGCTCTTCGGAATCCATGATCCTTCCAGAAACTAACTCAAGTCCAATGCAAATATCGGGAAGTCAACTGCGAGTTGGACAAAAGACGGGTAAGCTCTCTGATCCGACCGAAGATGGACATGCCAGCATGATATGCACATGAAATGAAATGCAAAATGCAACAAACACGGGATCACAGCCCCCACAAAGCTCTGAATACTGTTGTGCTGCTGACGGGATAAGTTTGCTCTGACGAGAGAAAACCCAAATATCGGGTAGGATGGAAGTCAAATTTCCTGCAACCCCCCCCCCCCACTCACGGGTATGAACCTAAACTGACACAGGTTCGGCATCCTATGCGGTCATCAACGTCATAGACTTTCAAGAACGATGATACGATACCTAGAAGGTGTGGCACCATCATCTCTTGAAGCGGCCTCACTCGGCTGAATCACAAGTGATCGGTCCCCAGAGTCGACAATCCTCCAAACCAACAACCCATCAAGCCCAAAGGGCTGGAAAAGAAGTCAACCGGGAGAACCTCGTCTGAGCGTGGATTTCATGAGACACTAGTGCCTGCAAAGCAAGCACGCGCCCACTAATTTCCACAACTAATGCTAAGTACACTCAAGCCTGGGTCTGGCTTCTCACTCATCAGAGTTCCCTTCCCACAACAGCACAATAGCAACAGATAAAAATAAGAGTGCGGAAAGTGTAAATACAGTAATATATAACATACAACACGAAAATAAACACCCACAGACAAGCAAACAAGCGCTAGGATTGACTCTCGTCGGGACGTTGGATCCCTCATATTGACTCGCATAGAGGACGTTGGATCCCCAGGAAACTATCGCAGTCCCCAGCAGAGTCGCCAGCTGCTGGGGATTGCCCAGGCAGCTAGGAAGAGAATCCAAAACAAGACTCGCTTAGAGAACCAGAGTCCCCAACAGAGTTTTCAACTGTCGCTACTGCGAAAATCAGGTGCCGGCAAGACAGAAGAGTCCCCAACTTTCGTTATTTATCCCTTGGAGCGGGAAAGGAAACGATCGGAAAAAACCTGACGAAAGGGTATAAGACAAGGTCGTCGCAACTGTTGTCTGGGTTCAGGAGTCAGTTACGCAAGGGGAAGGTATTAGCACCCCTCACGTCCATCGTACTCGATGGGATCCACGCTTGCTGGTTTGTCTACGGGTGAAAAACAATCTATCTATGGCTGCTAAAGCTAAACGGAAAGAAACTGACTCGATAGAGCATCGCGCTCTATACCTACGTATTCCCTCGTGCAATGGGAAAGTCAGAGTCAACGTAGTTCGGGAAACTACGGGGAAGATTGCTCGCGAGATATCACATCTCGTGCCTACGTACTTTCACACGGCGTGAAAGATCAGAGCAAACGTAGTTCGGGATAACTACGGCTAGACAGGGTGTTCTCGATCACACAGGGGTGAGAGAAAGGATTGACGATACTAGCGTACGCATTCTAGCAGTTAGGTGTATGCTGCTCGCTTGACGGAGACTTAGGCGTTACCTATTTGCGGTAGAATGGACGTAGTATGTCGGGTTTTAAAGGTTGGAGAACCTACAGGTTCTAGAACTACGGTCTGGTCTCAATTGTGCTCGGGCAAGAGAAAGGGAAAATTAATCGTTAGCGGGAAAGTCTCGATCGCACGGCAGCGAGAGAACAAAGAAGTTAGTTGTTAGTGTGCTCGCTAGGATATCGCATCCTATGCCTACATATTCTCGTCTGGTACGAGAAATCAAAGCAGCTGTTGTTCAGCCAACTACAGCAAAACGGGGAAATGGGAAAAAGGTAGCTAGCTAGGATATCGCATCCTATGCCTACGTACTCTCGTCTGGCACGAGAGATCAGAGCAAACGTAGTTCGATAGGAAAACGAGTCTCGATTGCACAGGGGCAAGAGAAGGGGTCTCGATCGCCTGAACGCGAGAGAAAAGGGTTTCGATCGCACGGGGCGAGAACAAAGAGGAAGCAGGCTTACGCCTAAACGGGAAGGAACCCGGGACACACACGCAAGAACCTAAGGCGTAGGAGCGAATGCGTTGCATGTCACCCAAAGGGTACCATACTAGACACTCTAGGCGATTGAGATGAAACTCCTGAACTGTCATTTCCTATGTATCTAACGATACAGCTCACAACACTCGACGGTTGCCTGAAGTCTTGAATAAGAAAGATGTTGAACGAAGTGGCTCCGTTGGCTCCTGACATGCGCGCAAGCTCCATTCCAATCTTCTCCTCTCTGGATCCTTGATGAGGACGCTCGAATCAGGAACAATGTAACGCTTAGACCGTCATGGTTCGACTTATGCGAGAAATCGAACTCTAAGAGGTAGCGTATTGATATCTGTGTCAAAGACAAGATATAGAAATGATATCGACAATCATTCTGCAATTGAATCATGTCACACGACTAGGCAAAAATAAAATCAACAATATAATCGGATAGAAAAGGAAATAGGAGAGAAAATCACTAACAAATGAGAATAAATTCTACTCCTAAAATTAGCAATTAATTTCTACTAGAATAAAACTCTACAAAGAAATTGCATAAAGAAAATAAAATATAAAATTTATCTAACTCTAGTAATATCCTATAAGAAAATAGGATGAAAATTCTATATTATAAAATCTATAACATTCTAAAAACAATTCTATATTAAAATTTCTATAATATCCTATAAGAAAATAGAATGAAAATTCTATATTAAATCTATAGTAAAAAATATGCATAATATTCTAAAACTATAAACTATAATCCCTAAGAGAAAATAGAAAAATAAAACTATAACTATTACAATCAATCATCCAATACAAGGGAAATTGAAAATTGAAAGGGGAGGGGGTACATCCTGAAAACTGGGGGTAAAGCAGAAAAAATAGGGCCCAACCCACAATACACTAATCCAAAAAATAAAAAATAAAACACAAAGGCCATGGGGGGTGCGCCAGGTAAATTGGATGTGAGCCAGCAAAAATGTTCATTGGGCCTCAGCCCATCAAAAAAACCTTCATCAGCCACAAAAAAAGGGAAAATGGGCGGGTGGTGCATGCTTGGAACGGAGGTGCAATCCAATAATCCATTGGGCCTAGGCCCAACGCACCCAACCAATTTGTGACCCTCCCTCTCCTCACTCTCTCACACCAATCTGAAACCCTAGCTTCTTTCTCTCTTCTCCCTCAGCCTTCGCTGCCACTGACGCTCTCAACCTCACTGTCTCCTTCTTCCTTCTTCTTTCTCGTTACAAAACACCTATTTAAAAAACCACAAATCTGAAGGAATCATTGTTGTTGTTGTTCACGACGCATAACGAAGAAGATCTGATGGTGGCGATTTTCTGGAAGACGACTACGAAGCTTATGACGAACTCGTGTGGATCCAAGAGAATAATGGAGGTTTCTTGATGTATTTGAAGAAACTGTTACAGTAGATTCCATGGAGGATCTTGAAGCTGGCTGAAGTTCCTGGAAAACGAGTGCGAAAACGATGAAGATCTTTGAAGATCTTGAAGAAACCTGGATAATGATGAATGGGCAGGTTGAAGGATTCGTGAAGATTAATTGGAAAATCTGGAAAATGTGAAGAACGATGAAGATTGCAGAAGTTTCTTGAAGGTGGATGTTTGAAGTTTGGTAGATGTAGCAGTTTAGGTTGGAGATCGGAGGATCTGGAGATCGAAGAAGATTGAGTGTGGATCTGAGTTTGTGTTGAATGGAATCTTGAAGATTATGGAGAATCTTTGAAGAAATTCTAGAAAAGTTTATGAAGATGATGATGAACACCAAGAACGGATGATGAATATATGTAAAGATCACGATGAATGTATGAACTTTTCGGAGAACCACAAAGAACATGATGAAGATCGTGAAAAACTGGAGAAGAAAAACGATGAATCATGGATGAACACATGCAGTTTCCGGCGAGGTTAATGATTTTTCTGGCGAGTTCGATAGGATTTGATTTCTCCGGCGATGATCTCCGATGGTTTGCATGTGCTGCCGGTGGGGGTGAGTGGTGGTGGACGCGTGTCAACACGCATGGGAGAGAGAGGGTGAGTGGAGACACGTGTGAGGACGGGTGGCAGGGAAGTGTGAGGTGTCCAGAGTGTGTGTTGGCCGTGTGTGAATGAGGTGGTGGAGAGAGAGTGACACGCGTGGCAAGCTTTATATATGGACAAGTGGCAGCGTGGATTGGGTCCCCAGAATGACATCTGGCCCACAAAGGACAAAACCTGATTAACTTGATTAATGATTCACTTAAACTCAATTAAATTCTGATATTAAAACTAAAGACTCAATTAATTGCAACTAAGACTCAATTAACTCCTAATTAACCACAACTAATTAAAATGATTAAAAGCCAATAAAACAAATTAAAAAGTGGATTAAAATTGGTTAAAAACTAAACGACAATTAAGACTCTCTAAACCTAATTAAAGCTAATTAATCTAACTAAACTCTTAAAATGCTAATTAATATTCTAAAAAGAAATTAATCTAAAAAGAATTGATTTAAACTCTATTAAACCAATTAATATCTAAAAATGATTAAAGTAATTCCTAAAATAGAAATTAAATCTAAAAACTTATTTAAAATCTATTTCAAATCTAGAAAAATAATTATTCTATTAAAACTATAAAAAAAAAACTATTTAAAATTCATTAAAAATCTATTTAATATCTAGAACAAGAATTTTCTATTAAAATCTATTAAAAAAACTATTTAATATCTATAAAAGATCTTAAAAGGAAATAGAAAACCTTTTAAAATCAATTTCAAATCTAGACAAACGATTAAAATCTCTTTAAAAATCTAGAAATTAAGAGAAAAATCTAAAAATGCAAGGAAGGTCAATTAAATCGATTAAAAAACAGATACGCGACAATAGCGAAATAACGGTAAAAACCGGGCACCGAAATGTCCTCAAAAACAACAGCGAGAGCTGAAAACACCGGGACGGGCACAAATTCTCAAAATAAATCCTCGTATTCAAACTGGCCTGAAATGCCTGAAACGCCAGGAGAGGCTGTAATCCCGATAAAGTCAATCTGACTGCAAAAATGCAATGTATGCGGTATGTAAATGCAGAATGCAAAATGGGTCGAAACATAAGTCAAATGCGATGATTGGTTGGTCAAATTTTGGGGTGCAACATTATGATTCTTGGATTTTTCTTCTTTAAATGCTTCTAGATGATGAAAAGCAGTAAAGTGCAGAAGGAAAAGGACACAGCGATTTATAGTGGTTCCCCTCACAATCCGAGAGTACTCCACTCCCCTTTCAACATGAAAGAGAAATTTCCTATCAATGTTAGATTTCTACACAAGACAATCCTAACAACCAAGAACACCCTTCTTGGATTTACACAATATTTAAGTCTTACCGAGAATGAATATCTCACACAAGGACCTCTTGTATCCACAATCCGGATCACAAGGAAAACTCTACAAACTTATCTCTAAGAATAAGTTGTAATCAATTCTGAATTTGTATATAAGTAACAATTGAATGTATATCAATATGAAATATTGATCTTCTTCTCGAAACAAAGATTACTCATAATTTATACAAGTGTTGTTTATGTGACAACAAGCTGTAAAAATGTGAAAGTGTATTTCAATGGCTTGTTTCAAAAAATTCTGATTTGAACACTTTTGAAAATTTAAAAAGGTTGAAGACAAAGAGTAATTTTTGAAATTTGTTTCTTGAAGGTGTATTTGATTTTGAAAACTGAAATCAATTTATAAGAGTAAAAAAACCTTTTCAAAAAGGTATGATTATGGGACAGAAAAATAGCTAGTAAGAAAATCATAGAGCAATGCAATTTTCCATGACCAGTTGTTATTTTTGGCTGTTGTTTCAGTGTTAATCGGTTAACCAAATGAGTTAATCGGTTAACACCTTTCCAACGTTCAAAAATATTCAAATTTTACATGTGTTAATCGGTTGACACTGTAAGAAATTCCCAAAATCATAATTTTAACTTGTGTTAATCGGTTAACCCCACAGGTTAATCGGTTAACACTGAAAGTTTTTCCAAAAATACTTAATTTAAAATATCAAGAGTATTTTAAAAATAGTTTTAAAATTGTTTCAGTTAGTGGTGTAGTGAAGTGAGATTAAAGAACACTTGTATATATAATTCTAAGTAAACAATGTTAGACCGTGTCTTGAATCTTCAACACCACTTGAAACTCGATAGATGAAACTTGATCCATATTGATAAATGACTTTGCCTTGATCTTGATAATGTATTCTTGATGATATGCTTGCGTCTCTTGCTTTTTGTGAAGAGTTCAGAATAGAGATGCTTCAGTGTATATACCCGCACGAGTATATAATATCTTGCGAGCTAAGCTGATATGAGTTGTCTTCATCAAAACAATAGAGGCTTTTGAATCTTGATTCTACAGATTTGTCATGGTTTTTATCGGGATATTTGTTACCATGTTTCAACATGTATTTTTTAACTTTCTTTATAAACAGTCTCATATCTTCTTCATCGAATTCATTGTCATCATTAGATTCACAATCCTTTTGCTCATTATGAAAAGGCCTTGAACTAGAAGTATTTATAGCTATGGAATTCTTTCCTTCTTCTTTGTTTTTCCCTTTCTGTTTCTCTACTTTCTTTTCACATTATTTATTATATTTTTCTAAGCAAGTGAGCTCTTGCTCATGCTCTTCCAACTTACTAAACAAAGCCGTGAGATCAAGCGACGTAAGATCATTTTCTTCCTTGATGGCGGTGACCTCGTGTTGCCACTCCCTACTTAAACACCTCAAAACATTATTAGTAGAAATTTCATGGGATATAGGATTACCCAGTGCATTTAACCAATTTATGAGATGTGTGAACCGTTTTCGCATATCCACAATAATTTCACTATGCTCAATATGGAACAAATCAAACTCTTGAGTTAATATGTTGATCCTAGTTTGTTTGACTTCATTAGTTCCCTCATGGGAAATCTCTAATGCTTCCCACATAGCTTTGGTGGTCTCATAATGAGAAACACGATAAAACTCATCAACACCCAAAGCGGGTGTGAGGATGTTTTTCGCTTTCTAGTCATATGACCATAACTTCCAATCATTAGCATCCCATTGTGCTTTTGATTTAGGTAATGTGACACCCTCCTCATTAGTCATAGTTATCGCATTTGAACCATTTTGGATAGCGTCCCAAACACCTTTGTCAACGAAGTTGAGGTGAATGCACATAAGAGCTTTCCAATGGCCATAAACTTTACCGGTGAAAACTGGTGCTCTATTGTAGGCTCCCTTAGGTTTGGTTGCCATTCTTCTAAAGAGTAAATATCAATCACACTATTAACTGGAGCTTTTGATACCATTCTTGGCAAAAATTTGTTTTCGAAAAGTATGGCACATCGAAAGAAACAACCCAAATCGAATTGTCTAACCGAACCTACTATTGAAAAGCTATATGCGTAACGTAAATCTTTATGAATGATAACGAACATAAATCGTTCAATAATTATCAAGTCACAGATCAATCAAATGAAAAGCTATTCGTAATGCGTATTTCCAATGAACACAAAGTGATAAAAATACTCACAAACAATTTATCGAACACTTTGTGTGTGATTGATCACGTTTGGAAATTCGATTTATTTTGTTGATGTAAAAAGCCAATCACAATCAAAGTGATTGTGACTATATCAACAACAACAATTTAAAATAAAGTTGAAAACAATTTCCCATAGAATTAATCGAAACAACAACAAAATTTATAATTTGCAAGAACAAAAATTAAAGAAAAATAAAGCGATAAAGAGACATAAATATTTGTTTAGGCAGTTCCCCAATCAACCTTGCTATGGGTACAGCTTCCCACAATCCAAAATCGAATTGAGATACTTGCAATTAACTTTTTCTTTGCAAAAATATTTATACAAGAGGTGAAGAATTCTAACCCCACAAATCCTATTGTTTGTTGTTGAATCAACCACCTCTAAACCCTTGATCAAAGCTTGATTAAGTCACCAATAATGCGGATACAATCCTCTAATTATCTTGAGCACGCACTTGTTAAACCCAAGATTCCCAAACACAATTCACCGTCTCGCGCTACTCCCGTACAAGGAAATCACCTTGTCCCAAGGCCTTCACTCGGTCGAATCTGTGTTGACGCGATCTTGTCCAAAACCTCCAAATCACACCGATCTTGAAGGAAAATGCCGCATTGATTTTCTTATTTGAGACACACAAAGATCCCAACCCAATATTCTTGGTTACACCAAACCTAATTGGACGTTATCAAACCTAATCTAAATGGTCACCCAATCAAAAAATGATTATGTGTAGTTCAATTGTGTATATGCATAGAATAGAGGTTGAAAATGATGGGAATGCTTTGTAGTTTGGTTTCATATAGGTAATTCACTAGTAATTTACGAGATAAATGATGCATGTATGAGTTTTATATATGTGTATGTGGAAATAGGCAAAAAGGATGCAAGAAAAATAAGATGCAAAGTGAAATTTTTAGTTTTAGAAGGTTACAGGTTGGCCTATGAAAGTAATATGTTAGCCTGTAAAGGTCTTCAGGTCAGCCTGAAGGAGGCGACCTATGGACATAATCCACAAGCTTCATTCTTGGAGCGTGGGAGCTGGCCTGTAGTCGTTTGTGTCAGCCTGTACTGAAGCAAAAGCTTTTACAAGTCGCCCTGAACACACATAGGTCGTCCTGTGTAATTTTATTGACACACAAACTTGATTTTTGATGAGAATTCAATGCCTAAGACCTTTCAAATCACTTCAAGAACACTTGTATGCATCCTAAAGCTAATAATTATCAATGCACATCTAATCTTAGGTTGATACCGCCAAATATACAAAAACGCTACGTTATACTACTATTTTTGACATCACTCAAAACCCAGTTAAATTTTTAGATAGCACTCACACTCATGTGATGTGATAGTCTTTCTATAAGAGTTTGCCCATTTAGAGAATTGTTTCATATCTCTTTCGATGAGGGGCCTTGGAGATGGAACTTTCAAGAATGTCGTGGTTCAGTTAGACTCATTCTACCTGGACGTTAAAATTCCCTCTGATGAAATACACTTTGTAAAGAAATAGCGGAGTGCTCGTTGAAAAGAAGTGACATGGACCTTGAAAGGATTTCTTTGTAATGTAATGTTATTTCCTATCTTGTAAATTAAGGAATACTTTGATGTATTCCATTTTCATTTTTCTTCTCTTGGATATTGTCTTCACGTTAAAGCTCATCTCATTTATGGGGTTATGGTGTATGTTTAGTCATCTCATCCTTACCTGTTCCTTTTGATAGGCTTTGTGCATTTTTAGATTACCCGTTCTGTTCGATGGGAGATGGCGTAATCTTCTACATCATATAGGACCGTCCTTGGTCAAGGGTGTGACCCTTATTCCTGCCCCCGAGTTTGAGATTAGGTCGAGGTGGACGTCTTCTGGACTTCATTTTCTACACTCTTGAAGTGGTTAGCTTCTAAGAGGGGGAGGTTCTCCAGCATATATATATATATATATATATATATATATATATATATATATATATATATATATATATATATATATATATATATATATATATATATATATATATATATATATATATATATATATATATATATATATATATATATATATATATATATATATATATATATATATATATATATATATATATATATATATATATATATATATATATATATATATATATATATATATATATATATATATATATCAAAGGATTACGTCAAATGTAGATTGTAGTTAGATATTTTACCCTTCCCGTTATTTAGTGAGGATTCAACAAAAATACCATTTTAATTTGGCAATATTTCGAGTTCTTGGAATCTGCTCCCCAACTATTGTTTCTAGGATAAAAGCCCATTTCTTGTGCCATCTTTGACCCTATAAGGCCATTTTGCTGCAAGATTTCCATCCTAGAAACTTTAATTTTCTATGTCGTCCTGATGTAGTACCAGGTTTTCAGCTTGGAATTCCATAGGTCATACACATGAGTTGTACCAAGATGTCATAGCTTGTTTGATAATGGTGTTGCCAAAGCTGGTGGATGCCCTTTTTTCGTCTAAAAAGTCAATTTCCACCTTAAGTGCACACTTTTTTGTCTTCCTCGTGTAAGAGGTGTGTTTTCGTCCAACTTATCCCTTTGACTAACTTGAATGACGACTTTAGTAATGTAAGTTAGACGTAACGATTTTTTTAGGTCGTTGAATGAGGGTTTTGTATATACCTACAATACTTGTTGCAGTTCATATACCTAATTTTCTTTTGCAGTATTGAGCCTTCGTTTCAATCACTTTAACAACACCTGATTATCTACTTTCGCTTGTTCATTTTTTGGGGGATTCTCTATCTACGAAAAAATGTTGTTTAACCTTCAACTCTTCAAACAAGCTCTTTAAATTTTTGTCAGTGAATTGTATTCCATTATCTGCCACGATAGCTCAAGGATCTCTAAATTGAGCTAGAATATTCCTTTGAAAAAAAACTTTAAGATGTTTGTCGTCATAATACTTCCAAAGCCTCTTCTTTGACCCACTTGATAAAATAGTCAACCCTCACTATTAAATATTTAAGTTGACCCAGAGCTGAAGAAAATGGACCAAGGATGCCCATACGCCAGTGAGAAAATGGCAAGGGTGATGCCAACACGTGCAAATTTTTCAATGGGGAACTATAAATGTATTAGTGCAACTAGAATTGGTAACATTTCTTCCCATATTCCTTGGTGTATTCTATATGAAGTTCCATCAATCATGGTGTATGAAATTTCTCTTCTTTTATCTAAAGCCTTTTCATCCAGATCACAAGGAAGAACCCATTGCTCTATGTAAGTTATGATGGGAGATATCTAAGAGTATTGAATGATACCTCCTATGATTGTCAAAGCATCTATCAGGGTTTTGACGCTTGGATTATTAAAAGTATATTAGATGAAAGAGTGGTTGACTCTGGAAACTCTCATACTTGTTAGTTTAGAGAAACATCTGCCGAAGTATTTTCATCCAGCAGGACATGCATGACCTCAAACTTCTTGAATTTCTCCAAAGTCTCATTGGAAAGCCTCAAATATCATTATAGTAGTTGATCCTCGGCAGATGCTTCCCCTTTGAATTAAGAAAAAATTATCTAGGAATTTGTCCTCAGTTTAATGTTTTATACCCCCATGTATGCCGCCAAGGTGAGCCCGACAATGATTGCTTCATGCCTAGCTTTATTGTTCGTAGCGTAGAATTCAAAGTGTAAGAAAACCTCAACCCTAAGGTCGGATATATTTTCTAAAATTAAGGCAACATTGTTGTTCCAACTTTTAGATGATCAATCTGTGGATATCGTTCAAGTGTAAGTTGGCTTGGGTGGGCCGAGAGTCCACTTTTAGAAAGTTTGCAAACAACTGGGCTTTTAATGAGCTCTTTGCTTTGAAAGACACCTCAAATTCATACAATCCAATAAACCATTTCGTCAAGCGTCCGACCAATTCTAATCGGTGAAGTACATGTTTCAAAGGCAAGTCACTCTGAACTACTTCATAATGTGAAATGAACTATCTTTAGAGCATCCTCGACGCAATCACTAATGCTAGAGATGCCCTTTCTATCGTTTGATAGTGTGTTTCTGATTCGGCTAGACCCTTTGAAATAAAGTATACCTGGATCTGGTTGGAATCAATTTCACTGGTCAGAAAAACACTAATAGAATCTCCAAATATGACGAGGTAAAGACAGAGGACTTCGTCGGGGACATGACAAGTAAGCATCGGAGGTGTATCTAACATTGTTTTTAACCATACAAATGCTCTCTAAAATTACTATGTCCACTCAAAATGTGATTCCTTAACAACTTGTAGAACAGTAAAACATATTAGGCAAATTTTGAGAAAAATCTGTTCAAAGCAATAAGCATCCTATTTAACTTCATGACTTCCTTCTGTGAACACATGGCTTCTCAAATGATTTTGATGACGACAAACTCTACAACATACAAGGATGGATAAAAGAATCTCAAAGAAATCAAGTTTGAAGAACTTAAATTTCAAACCAATATGTCAAAACTTAGTAAAGAATGAAGAAAAAGTTTTACACAAATAAAGATACAACATTCAACTTCTATATAGCTTAAACAAGTGTTCAATTTCATCTCTCATTCTTGCATATCATATTGAAAATGTTTTAAATCATTACAATGCATTTTTTCCTCTATTTCAAAATGTTTTTGCAAATTTTGTCCAGTGTAATCGGTTTTCACTTCCTGGTAATTGATTATCTTGTGTTATCTTTCAAATGTTTTAAAACGTTGAGGCTGGTAACCGATTACCTACATGTGGTAACCAATTACCATTGGTGCAGTGAGCCAGAAAAGTGCATCTGTTGGCAGAATTTTATTTTCTCATTTCTTCTTGAACAATGACAACTCTTGGTTATTTGCACTCTTTTAAAAAGGTGTTTAGAGGCATTTATATACCTCATAATCTCAGACTTTGAGATTAACCTTCTTGCAAAAAATTCAAATTTTATTTTCATCTCTCAATTTCCAAATTTTCACAAGTGTCAAAAATTCTTCATTTTCAAGAGTGAAACTATTATACTTCAAATTTCATTATTTCATCATAGTTTCATTCCTCTATCTTTGAACACTTGTATTTGATATATAAGATTTGATATCTCAAGAAGAAGATCAGTCGCAAGATTGATATTTGTAGACCGCTGCAACTTACTCAAATCAGAATTTATTTGCTCTTTGATTACATCTTATTTTTCCAGGATTATTGGAAATAAGTTTGTAAGGTTGTAACCTTGCTGTCCAGGATTGTTGGAAGCAAGAGGTCCATTTTGAGAGGATTGTTCTCATTGGACTTAGTGAAAAATCCAAGAGGATTGTTCTTGGTGTTTGATTAGTTAGAGTCTGTATAGAAAGACTAGGTATAAGTATTGTCTTAGGATCTAATAATATTGAAAAATCTCTTTCATGTTGAAAGGGGACTGGAGTACTCTCGGACTGTAAGGGGAACCAGAGTATATCGTTGTGTCTCTTTACTTTCCACTTTTACTGCATTCATTAGTTCGTAACTTTTAGGAAAGTAAAACAAGAAATCCACATCAAGATCGAAAAAAGATTTTGAGTACCTAATTCACCCCCCCTCCTCCTCTTAGGTGTAACTCTACTTACAATTGGTATCAGAGTAGGTTATAGGTAACCTGTTCCTAAAAGATCCAGATGGCTTCCACTAGTGTGAACCCGGTTTTCAAAGATGGCAGTAGCAGTAATAAACCTCCTCTCTTCTTTGGAGAATACTTCGACTTCTGGAAAATTCGCATGAAAGCACATCTAGAGGTACAAAGAGAAGATGGGAAACTGTTGAAACTGGCCCTCATGTACCAACTAGTGTTGTAAACAGCGTCGGTACTCCAAAGATTCAAAGTGCATGTGACGATGATAATAAAACGAGAGTTCTAAATGTGAAGAAAGCTATCAATATTTTACAAAGTGCTTTAGTATGGATGAGTTCTTCCGAATTTCACAATGCAAATTGGATAAAGAAATATGGGATACTTTGGTGGAGACTCATGAAGGAACTGCCGAGGTTAAAAGATCAAGGCTAAACAACTAAGTCAAGAATATGAAATGTTTTGTATGCTGCCCGGAGAATCCATTGTTGCTCTCCAGAAAAGATTCGTTCACTTAACCAATCATTTGATTGCATTAGGTAAGACATTCTCCAATGATGAACTAAATCTGAAAGTGTTAAGATCTTTATTAAGAGATTGACAACCCAAAGTTACGGCAATATCGGAGAAGAAAAGCCTCTCAACAATGACTTCCACATCACTTTTTTGAAATCTTCAAGAACACGAGTTAGAACTTGGACGCCTTGAAAAACATGAACATCAAGAGAAAAAGTCTAAAGGTATCACATTAAAGGTAGACTCGAAAGAAGGACCAGATGATGATGCATCGGAGGAAGATGAAAACTTTATGCTTCTAGTTAAAAGATTTGGAAAATGTTTCAACAAAAATGACAAACCCTTCACCTATGCAAAAAGGAAGAAACACTTCAAGAAAAGGGAGGCTTCCACATCAAATCAAGATGTCACATGCTATGAATGTGGTAAGCAAGGTCACATTAAACTGAATAGTCCAAAACTTACTAAGAAAAATGGATTGAAAGGCAAGGAGACAAAGAATAAGAAGGCTTATGTTGCATGGGAAGACAATGACATAAGTTCATCATCTGAATCAGATAGCGATGAAAGTGCAAATTTGACATTGATGGCTCCGACGACGAAAATGATGAGGTTAGTACTTCTTTTTCACTTTATGATAATGATGCTCAAGAGGCTATAAATGAACTCTTAAATGAATGCAAAGTTTTGTGTAAAACCATATCTTCACAAAAGAAACAAATATCATCTCTAGAGGAAAAAGGGAATACTATGGAAAAAGATGAAAAGAATGAAAAACAAAAGGTTATTAGTGAAGAAAAACAAAACTTTGTATGTAAAATATGTGAATCACTTTCTTTCCAAATTGTTCAACTTAAAAGAGTTATAGAAAGATATGGCCTATATGCATAAAATATTCAAAAACCTGGTTATGCAGCAACTCCGAGCTCTCAAGACGAAGAAGAAGAAGAAGAAGAAGAAGAAGAAGAAGAAGAAGAAGAAGAAGAATTTATATTATTATGTTTTTGTTTTATGTTCTAATACCTTTTTGTTTATTTCTTATGGTTCTCTTTTATGTTTTTATGATGTAACTTGTACAATATGTTCAGTTCCGTTCGTTATGTTTTGTTTCGTGTTTGTGACCTATTCGTAAACATGTTGTGTTCTGCTTTATGTTCTTGTATTTAGTCTTTTGTCCACATGTGTGTTTCTTTTTGAAAAACTTTTCCCATCCTTTTTGTTGTTGACAAAGGGGGAGAAGAATTTCATGTGTTTATATACTGTTTTTCTGCTCTTCTAGCAAATTTGAAGAAAATTTCAAGACTCTCTTAAATCATAGATTAAGGGGGAGCATCATTTAAGGGGGAGCACTTAAGCACTTGTTAGAAAAGCCAAGAAAAAATTTCAAAGAAGATGTTGTCATCATCAAAAAGGGGGAGACTGTGAAGACATGGCTTCTCAAATTGCAGTGATGACGACAAACTCTACAACATACAAGAATGGACAAAAGAATATCAAAGAAATCAAGTTTGAAGAACTTCAATTTCAAATCAATATGTCAAAACTTGGTAAAGAATGAAGACAAAGTCTTACACAAATGAAGGTACAACATTCAGCTTCTATATAGCTTGTACAAGTGTTCAACTTCATCTCTCATTCTTGCATATCATATTGAAAATGTTTTAAATCATTACAATGCATTTTTGCCTCTGTTTCAAAATGTTTTTGCAAATTCTATTTAGAGTAACCGATTACCACTTCCTGGTAATCGATTACCCTGTGTTATCCTTCAATGTTTTTTAAAACGTTGAGGCTGGTAACCGATTACCACTGGCGCAGTGAGTCAGAAAAGTGCATCTGTTGGCAAAATTTTATTTTCTCATTTCTTCTTGAACCATGGAAACTCTTGGTCATTTGGACTCTTTTGAAAATGTTTTTAGAGACATTTATATACCTCATAATCTCAGACTTTGAGATTAACCTTCTTACAAAAATTCAAATTTTATTTTCATCTCTCAATTTCCAAAATTTCACAAGTGTAAAAAATTCTTCATTTTCAAGAGTGAAACTATTATACTTCAAATTTTATTATTTCATCATAGTTTCATTCCTCTATCTTTGAACACTTGTATTTGATATATAAGATTTGATATCTCAAGAAGAAGATCAGTCGCAAGATTGATATTTGAATACTGCTGCAACTTACTCAAATTAGAATTTATTTGCTCTTGGATTACATTTTATTTTTCCAGGATTAATGGAAATAAGTTTTTAAGGTGGTAACCTTGTTGTCCAGGATTGTTGGAAGCAAGAGGTCTATTTTGAGAGGATTATTCTCATTGGACTTAATGAAAAATCCAAGAGGATTGTTCTTGGTGTTTGATTGGTTAGAGTCTGTATAGAAAGGCTAGGTAGAAGTCTTGTCTTAGGATCTAAAAATATTGAAAAATATTTTTCGTGTCGAAATGGGACTGGAGTACTCTCGGACTGTGAGGGGAACCAGAATATATCGTCGTGTCTCTTTACTTTCCCCTTTTACTACATTCATCACTTAGTAACTTTTAGGAAAGTAAAACAAGAAATCTACATCAAGACCGAAAAAAGATTTTGAGTACCTAATTCACCCCCACCCCCACCCCCTCTTAGGTGCAACTCTACTTACACCTTCTTCAATGTTGGTGCATTCATTCAGATGATTTCTTTGTTATTGTAAGGGTTGGTGTTTTTCCCTTTTCTGTAAGGTAAAACCCCATAAGATTTTGGCCTCTGACCTCGAAGGTACATTTCTCTAGAGTAGGCCTCGTGTTATACTATCGTACCCTTTTAAATACCCAACTGAGATATTTGTCATGTGACTCTACTTCGTTGGATTCACAATCGTGTTTTGGTAAATATCTCATATATCTCTTGGAAGACTTTATTCATCATATTTTGGTAAGTCACACTTGTGTTTTTCAACATAAAGGACGTCATATTGTATTGGTAATTAGCTTGCTTAATCATGAATATTTTCCTCCTTCAATTCGACTCGAACATGGGTATTTGGTTATAGTCGAAATAAGCATCCATGAATGATAACAGTTTTGTATCAAGTGAAATGTCTACCAATTTACCTATATTTGACGGTGGATATGATTCCTTCAAGCATGCCCGATTGGAGTCAGTGTAATCAACACACATCTTCCACTTCCCATTTTCCTTTTTGACTAAGAAAACATTGGAGAGACACTATGCATATTTTAATTCAGAAATAAAGTTGGCATCTAACAAGCCCTTGACCGTGTTGGCTGTAGCTTTAGTTTTTCTGGGGATTTTCTTCTCTTTGTTTAGACATATATCATAATGTTATGATTGAAGTTCAACTGATAACAGATCACGATTGAGTCTATCTCGATCATCTCATGAGGAGAGGTGGAAAAAATTTCTACATTAGCCCTAGGATAACAAATCAGTGTAGCCATTACCCTGAGTGGTAGTTCAGATCTTCACTAACCGAGCAGGATTGTCGATAAGTTAAACAATTTCAAAGTCTCCATTAGAAACTAACCTTATCTCATCTTCTCGCACATCAAGGTTGACAATATTAACTTCTCATAGAGCCTTTTCTGACACCAGTGAAGTGAAAAATAGGTTTCTTAATATGGTATCGCAGATAAGACTTATTTTCCTCATATCGACATTGAGGACAATTGGCTTTTTGACATTGATGTAAACATCACTTTGAGATGGACCAGTGATACCACTATGTCTAATAACACTATAAAGGATCTCCCTAGTATGACACTGAAAGAAATTTTACATGGAACTACTAGGAAAATGAGAGTTACCCTCATTTGATCTTCTCTTTTTCCAAGAGATTATGACATATCCACTGCTCCACAAATGTGATTTGTGGATCCATTGAACGCGGGGAGATTTCTGTCATCTCATGGATCTAGATCTTGCTGGCGGAATCCTAGCTTCACAAGCGTATCAATGTAAAGGAAGTTACATGAACATATTTTGTTTATAAGAAGAGCATATACGGTGTGGCTTGCTATGAACAATGCTTGAGATTCCACCTTCCTTCTCGTGACCACGAAATCCTAACGTCAGTCTATCTTCTTTTTGTTATTTGGTTCTAGACGTTGCTTGAAGGAGATTTTGCAATAGATGTTCTTTGTCACACAATACTTTCCTGCCGATCTCATCGATGACGATGGTTTGAAGCCGTGTGAGATCGAGAGATTCTATTGAGTTCCTTGGTGCGAGGTTAGAGTTTGGCTTATTCATCTTGATGAGATCGGGTAGCGACATGGCTTTTGGATCAAAGGTGATATTATTGTGGAATTTTGCGAAAATTAGAAGTCAATTCTTATGTACGGCCCCACTGTTCCATATTAGAACCAAACTTATGATTGATTGGTGATGATGGATTCCTATTGCGGTGGTACAGACTTTTGATGTAGTGACGCAGGATGGACCTGCAAAATTAGCACTCCAACTCTCAAGTCAGTTAAGAGTCAAAAGTGAATAAAGTTTGAATCTAAGATCAAAGAATGTATCTCACGTGCATTAAGTTATATATGTTGGATAACTTTAATAGGTTTTGCATCATTGAGTTAATTATTGGATCATGCGTGTATTACTCCTTTGGCCGATCCAAAACAAAAGTGCTTAGAAATTGTTTAAATATAGGATCAATTTGAATTTTATTTGATCTTATCTTATATCTTATGCCATAAATTTTATGACAATGTTTAGAGTCGGTTATTTAAACAATTTATAGTATTACACATAAACTTTTTAGAACTTATTTTTATAATTTCTCAAAAATGACTTAAGAAAATAATTTAGAACACATATAAAAATAATTTAAACTTATTTTATTTTTGGTTAGGAAATAGTTTATGTAAACTTTTTCATAAGTGCTTATTTTGATAAGCGTTTGTGTCATAAGCTCCAAAAAAATTTATCCATCCAAATAGATCCATAATTTATGTTGTTATAATATCTCCAAAAATTAAAAAATATATTAATGATATTTTATACACAATTTTTCTTTTAAAAAATATTAAAATTTTATCTATATTTTTCTAAAAGTTATTTTTTCAAAACCCTTTCATTCTCCTTTTAAACTCTCAAATAAAAGTCTAAGAAAATCAACCACTTGTAAGTCCATTACTTTCCTTTTCTTATGTTGGACGGTTATCATTTGAAAACAAATGTAGTGTTGCTTATTTTATTTTATTTATTTTTAATAGTAATGTTGGACAGTGATTGATCCCTTTGAATTAGAGTTTTCTAACTTTTCTATACTATTCCATTTTATTTCATCATGTGAATGATGAACCCAAATTCCCCTTTACTGCACTTCTGTTCCATTAAAAAAGTTGTGTTCACCGTGTGAATGATGAACCCAAATTCCCCCTTTATTGCATTTTTGTTCCATTAAAAATCAAATCCCTCTACTTACTCTTTGTTTGGTTTCAACTTTTGAGATATATCAAATATATATCTATTAAAATCAACTACTAATGAATTATTTAAATTATCATTTTCTTTACATTAATTTATTATTATGAAACATGTAAAAAAAAAATTAATATCTCAAGTTTTTTAAATATATTCAATCACAAAAAGTGACACATGATCTCATTCTAATCATTTATTTTTAAATTTCAACTTTCTTCATCTTCATTCTCTTCCTTTAATTCTAATTTCAAATCTCTTTCACTTTTTTTTTCCACACTTTCTCACTTTTATTTTTAATTTTTAACACTTAATTTTCTTTTTCTCTTTTTATCTTTTTCTTCTAAATATCAACTATTTTTCTATTAAAATTAACTACCACCAAACTATCTAAATTGTTCTTTCCTTTACATTAATTTATACTAATAAAAGATTAAAATAAATAAATAACTAATATCACAGTTTTTTTCAACCGACACATAACCTCGTTCCAATTATTATATTAAATATTTATTGGTGTATAAATATATACAATATTGACATTTATTTTTGTTTTTACATCAAATTTAATCAATTCTATTTATTTATTATTATTATTATTAAAAATATTACTTAATCTAATTTTAATAAAATTAAAAATTAATTTTATAAAATTAGATAATACTTAATAGTCAGACACACAATTAACTTTTCATCTCACAAATCACTATAAAAAAATATTTATTTTATTTTAATTAATAATTTTCATTACTTGAGAAAAAAAATCTTATTTTCAAATGTTTAAATTTCTCTTTTTTTCACGAGACACTATGAACAAAATACCTATTTTATTTTAAATAATAAATGTCTTTATTTGAAGCACAAAATTGTTATTTTTAAATGTCAAAATTTTTATTTTTCTCACGGACCACTATCATCAAAATACCTATTTTATTTTAATTAACAATTTCCTTTATTTAAGACACAATTTTTATTTTTAAATGTCAAAATTGAATTTATATTATCATTATTTATTTTATAATTAAATAACTCATTTCAAATTTACATGTATATCTAAATAAAATCTATATCGTATTTATTTAATTTACCAGTGGGGACGCACATATATTTTGCTAGCAATAGCCAAAAAAATTTTAAAAATTTAAATAAAAAAATTGATTAATTTTGGAAATTGCTCTTATTGGGCAACTTAAATCGATGTTTTGTGATTTGAGAGCATGGTAAAAAAAATCCACCCTGCCCAAACAGGGCGCTCCTGCTCGAAATCTCTTGGAGAAAATTAGATTTAATAGATGACGAGGACAAGTGCAAGAAAAAATCAGTTTTTAATTACGAGAGTAAGGGCAAGGATTGGATTGTTATTTAGAGGCAGAGCGAGGCTGGTAATGCTTAAACTGGCCCCTGTCCCACCTTATTGCCATGCTTAATTTAGTTAGTATTTTCAAATCAAAGTTTGAATCACTTCAACAAGTCTCATAAGTGCAACCACCATTTGGGAAAGACGGTTTGATTTGAAAAGTCTTTAAGAGAAGCTATATCAAGGCACCACTAACCTAGACTTAAAGGATATTATTTGGGGGTTACTCTTTCCATGCGCGCGCGCGCGCGCACACACACACACACACACACACACACACACACACACACACACACACACACACATATATATATATATATATATATATATATATATATATATATATATATATATATATATATATATATATATATATATATATATTCTCTCACACTACCGTGAAAATTCAATAATGCCTCTAGCATCCGGAGATGCATCTCTAGACGCAAATTTTTAAGCCATTTCATACCAAATTGAAGTGACATCTCTATTATGCAAAGATTTAATCTAGAGATGTATCTTTGTATATGTAAAAGGTACGTTCGAAGATGCATCTTCGTAAACACCATTTACTAAACATTAGTAGCTAGTCTGAAGATGCATCTCCAGACTCTTTTGTCTCATATCCCGTGTGAGATATATTCTCTTCCTTTTATAAAAAGTTCTTAAAATAAATTTGTTTAGCTCTGTAACATTTAACCTTCTCATCCTTTCATTCAAGCGTCTAAAATGGATTTCTACTACATTGAAACTTCTCCTCCTTTCTAGCATCTCAAACATTGAAGCTACTTCTCATCATTTTGATTATGTGAGTATTTCAAAATTTTAGAATCTTTATTTTTTTATTTGTAATTAGTTGTTTAAGCGACATTAGATGTATTAGATACGTTAGACAATAGTGTAAACAAATTTGGTAGGCTAAAAGAATATGCATTCACATATTTTTGGAGGGTTATGGCAGTAATGACATTTTTGCCATGGCTGAGAATTGTATGTTTGTCCGGAGATGCATCTCCAGATTGTCTGTGTGCTATTTCTAGAGATGCATATCCGGATTGTACTCAGGCAAAAATTTGGGTGATTTTGTGGATTAGTACTAACATGATGTTTTTCTCTAGTTCGGTAACATAGGTGCAATGGATGATAACAACCCTAAAAATAACCTTGGTATAGTTAGGCTCATAAGCGTATTCCAAACCACATTGGTACAATGTTAGAGTTCCACAACTAGGACCACGAGGCCACTGGTTAATAAAAACTCGTTTGATGGTTTGTAACCATTAAGTTTGTAGCTTTAAAGTTCTACTTTTCATAGACGTCTCTCTCATGCATCCACTTCACAAGACTGAGAGTCCCTAGATGATGCAACTGACCCTAAAGTCCATGAAGCCTAGGAGGAAGCCACTGGCCCATTAGAGAGTTACCTAAGAAGCCCATTTGACACCTTCTTACTTCATCTTTATGCAGATCATGCTGCTTGCATATTTGGGAAAGAGAGGTAGAACATTTTTCTTTTGCAATACATATGTTTTCATCTAATTAAATCGACATTTATGGTAATATTTTCTTTTTACAAGAACGTACATGTATGAAATTGGTAAACCATAGACGAAGATATTGGATTTGGGGCAAACCACTGCTAATTGGTTTCAGCATGTTCTTAGTTATTCTGGTCTTGCCAGTTTGTATTCTGCTACGTACATGACCATATCCCACGACAAGTAGGTGGCTTTTGCCGAGAGGTGGCATTCAAATACTTTGTTTCCACCTTCGTATAGGAGAAATGACCATCACTTTGAAAGACTAACCGTGCCTCCTGCATCTTCCTATAAGGGGAAATTGTTGGGCCACAGAAGGATCGGTCGAGAGGAAGGCGTCAACATGATTGTCAACTGATTAGGAGCTGGCCTAAATGGGCCTCCTAAGAGGCACATGACACTAGAGGTTATCATTCTAGATTTAAGTATTTGGAAAATCTTTATAAAGAACATTTGTACGGGATGTAGACGCCGAAGGTAATAACATGAAGGTTCAGTACCATCAAACTTGCGCATTGAGGTATTACCTATTTTTCTTGGTTGAGGCGTCCATTTTTGTCTACAGAAGTGAAACCTATGTTAATGTTGTCTACCTTAAGTACTACATCTAACTGTCTGTGATTTACGAGTACAACTCGGAGTCTGCCTATTTGGTCTACCTATACTTGAAGTTGGACGAGAGTTGTTTATGGAAGACAAATCAAATGACAGGGAGCTGCACAATGCTTATGGTAATTTATTTTTACTAATATATTTTAGAATTCATTTTGTTATACTTGTTATTACTATTATAACTGAACAATTTTCAAGGATGAATCATTTCCCACTTCCCTCACATCACTGGGTTTGAAGTTGCGCCTGCCTACATATAGGGTTGGTCGTGTGCTACCGCATTTCTGTTAGAACACAGATTGGTTCTTAATTATATCTCTATGTTTTGATGATAACTCTTATGAAATTTTGTATTAAAGAATTATATACTCTAAAATTTGGTTTAGAATGTTTGCTGCAGATATTAAAAGTGAATATTATTTTGGAAGCAAATTAGATCTGAACATGGAAATATGCAAGGCTCTGAAGCGTCAGAAGTGTCTCTCAGATGAATCTGAACGCTGTCTGCAGAAGGATCTGAAGCATAAGCTACAGAAGAATCTGAAGCAGAAGCTACAGAAGAATCTGAAGCATAAGCCAGAAGCATCTGAAGCATTGAAGAATTTTGTATGAAGAGTTTCAAGCACAGTTATTTCAGAAGACTCTGATAGTACTATGCTGCCAGTACTGAGGATCTGATCCCAAACTCTGCTTTAAACAATTACACGCTGAAAGCACACATGCTGCAAAGACTCTGATTCAGCAAACTCTAATGTACATCAGAAGACTCTGACTGCTCAAGACTCTGATGATACTTTGCTGAAACTTGTTGAAGAAGAATTCAAAGTTATGTCTGTTGGAATGACCAAACGACTCTTTCCTCATTTATGCTAGACACAAGAACATAGAAAAAAAGGATTTTTCTGTGCATTCTACTTCTAGGAAAGGTCATGTGATGTGAAGACAAAAAGGCTCAGACCTTTTTGGTACACAGCCTTCAACGTGAAAGACTTCTTGGACCTCTGTGCCTATAAAAGCAATACTCCATCACTCTTCTTCAGTTGACGAAATACTTGAAAGAAATTCATTACAAACTCTCATACAAATCACTATCTTGCTGAATTTATTTCTAAGTTCTTAAATCTTAAGTGTAAAATCACAGTTGTGATAAAGCTTAATTAGAATCATTTAAACACTTGTATTATTCTTACATTTGATTGTAAAAGTACTTAAGAAGATCTAGTTGGGATCAGTAGTTCTTAAGAAGACTAAGATCAGTTGCTCTTAATGCTTGCTATTGTAATCAGTTGATTTAATAGTGGATTAAGTCCTTGTTGAGAAAGGCAAATCACTCTTGATAGGGTGGACTGGAGTAGTTGAGTTCAACGAACCAGGATAAAAATCCTTGAGTTTTTATTGCTATAAGTTTTTCTATATACTTATTCAACCCCCCCCCCCCCCTTCTAAGTATTTTCTCACCTTCAGTTGGCATCAGAGCTCCGGTTCTGTGTGTGCTATCACTTCACAGTGACAGAAAAGATCCAGTGAGAAAACTTTGATATATATTTGGTTGTTATTATAGCTGAAACTTCAACATCTAACAGTAATAACAGATATGAAGAAAGGGAAAGAATCAGCACAAAACCCCCTATGTTTGATGGGGAGAAATTTGATTATTGGAAGGACATGATAGAAAGTTTCTTCCTTGGTTATGATGCTGATTTATGGGACTTGGTCATTGATGGGTATGTTCATCCCACTGATGGGGATGGCAAGAAAATTGATATAAAATCAATGACTGAAGCCCAAAAGAAGGAGTTCAGAAATCACCACAAGGCTAGAACAATCTTGTTAAATGCAATATCTCATACTGAGTATGAGAAGATCACAAATAGAGAAACTGCATTTGACTTGTTTGAATCCTTGAAGATGACACATGAAGGAAACCTTCAAGTTAAAGATACCAAGGCTCTGGCGCTAATACAGAAGTATGAAGCGTTCAAAATGGAAGAATCTGAGTCTATAGAAACTATGTTCTCTAGATTCCAGATACTCAGAGCTGGTCTAAAAGTTATGGACAAAGGCTACTCAACTGCTGATCATGTGAAGAAGATCATCAGAAGCTTGCCTATCAGATGGAGACCTATGGTCACTGCTCTGAAGCTTGCTAAGGATCTAAACAAGATCACTCTGGACGAGCTAATCAGCTCACTAAGGAGCCATGAAATTTAGCTTGAGGAAGATGAGCCTCAAAAGAAAGGTAAGTCAATTGCCTTAAAATCTAACAAATCTGCGAAAGCTTTGCAGGTGTTAGAAGAAAGCTCTGAAGAATCTTCTTCTGAAGAAGAAGATGAATTGTCCTTGCTGTCCAGAAGACTCAACAGACTCTGGAAGCACAAGCAGATGAAGTTCAAGAACTTCAAAAAGCCAGATCAGTGCAAAGAGTCCTCTGGACCAAAAAGATCTGGAAAGAAGGAAGTTGTTTTTTTTAATGCAAACAACCTGACCATTACAAAAATGAATGTCCAAAGCTTCAGAAAGAAAAGCCCATAAGAAAGCCTGAGCACAAGAAGAAGGTTCTAATGGATACATGGGATGATTCAGATGACTCTGAATCTTCATCAGATTCTGAAGAAGAATGCGCCAATATGGCTCTGATGGCAGGCATTGAAGATCAGAATGAAGGATCATCTGGATCTGAGTCTGATTCTGAATCTGACTCTGAAGAGGTACTTTCTGATCTGACTAGGGAAGAGCTTATTAAAGTTTTATCAGAAGTCCTGAAAAACTACAATCAGATTAAGCTCAAATGCAAGAAGCTTAAATGCAATCTTGAATCTGAGAATAATATGTTAAAGTCAGAAGTTGCTGAGCTAAAAGAAAACAATTTAAAAATGAAAACTAATTTTGAAAAAGCTCAACAAGATTCTGAGTCTGAAACTAAGTCTAAATGTAAAAACATTTTAGAAGAATATGACTTTAGTTTTCAGAAGTTTCTTGCTAAAAGCATAGACAGAAGCAAGATGGCTTCAATGAGCTATGGGGTTAGAAGAAACAACAGGAAAGGAATTGGATATGAATATTCCTCTGGAAAGGATTTAAATTCGATGCCTGTTGATAAACTTGTAATCAAGAAAACTCCCTTATACTCTCATTTCAAGTTTGGTCATCTGAATGACATTAAACACACACGTTCTGATCAGAATGTTCCTGTGTTTAAGCCAAAAGTAAGTCAGAACAAAGCTGTTGTAAAAAGACAGAAGTTCAGACCAACTTTCAAGGAAACTAACCAAAAAGGACCCAAAAAGATTTGGGTACCTAAGGATAAGATTATCCCTGTTGCAGATGTTTTTAGCAGAAAAGTCAAGATGCCAGTCATGGTACCTGGACTCTGGCTGCTCACGTCACATGACGGGAGAAAGGTTTATGTTCCAAAGCCTGGAGCTTAAATCTGGAGGAGAAGTGAAGTTTTGAGGGAATCAGAAGGGCAAGATCATTGGCTCTGGTACTATTGGTAATGGTAACCTTCCCTTTATATCTAATGTTCTTCTTTTAGAAGGATTAAAGCATAATCTATTGTCCATAAGTCAATTAAGTGACAATGGTTATGATATAATCTTCAATCAACAATGTTGTAAAGCTGTTAGTCAGAAGGATGGATCATTCCTATTTAATGGAAAAAGGAAGAACAACATTTATAAAATCAATCTTTCAGAACTTAAGGTTCAAAATGTTAAATGCCTCTTGTCTGTTAATGATGAGCAGTGGGTCTGGCACAGAAGATTGGGGCATATTAATATGAGACGTATATCTCAGATTAATAAACTCAATCTGGTCAGAGGACTTCCTAAGCTGAAGTTCAACTCAGATGCTCTTTGTGAAGCATGTCAAAAAGGAAAATTTTAAAAATCTTCTTTTAAATCTAAGAATGTTGTTTCAACCTCAAGACCATTAGAATTACTTCACATTAATCTGTTTGGACCAGTGAAAACTGCATCCATCAGAGGCAAGAAGTATGGGTTAGTCATTGTTGATGACTACAGCATATGGACATGGGTAAAGTTCCTAAAACACAAGGATGAGTCACATTCTGTGTTCTTTGACTTCTGCAAACAAGTCCAGAATGAAAAAAATTTCAAAATTATTAAAGTCAGAAGTGATCATGGTGGTGAATTTGAAAACAAATATTTTCAAAAACATTTTAATGAAATGGCGTTGCTCATGATTTTTCCTGTCCTAGAACTCCACAACAGAATGGAGTTGTAGAGAGGAAAAATAGAACTCTGTAAGAAATGGCCAGAACAATGATCAACGAGACTAATCTGGCAAAGCACTTTTGGGCAGAAGCAATAAACACAGCTTGTTACATTCAGAATAGAGTGTCTGTAAGACCTCTTCTGGAAAAGACTCCCTATGAATTGTGGAGGAACAGAAAGCCCAACATTTCATATTTTCATCCTTTTGGATGTATTTGCTATATGTTGAATACTAAAGAGAATCTTAATAAGTTTGATTCTAAAGCACAGAAGTGTTTCATGCTTGGGTATTCTGAACGCTCTAAAGGCTACAGAGTATACAATACTGAAACACAGATTTTGGAAGAATCTATACATGTTAGATTTGATGATAAGCTTGGCATTGAAAAGCCAAAGCAGTTTGAAAGTTCTGCAGATAGAGAAGTAATTCTCACAGACTCTGAAGGCTCATAGGCAGACAAAGCTCAAGTGAAAGAACCAGAAGCAATGCCAGATGTAATTCCTTTAGCTTCTCAGATGAACAACTTGAACATTTCTGAAGAATCAACTGTTAGAGGATCACCTTCCAGAATCAAGTCCTCTCACCCAGAGGATGTGATCATTGGAAAGAAGGATGACCCCATTAGAACAAGATCCTTTCTTAGATCGTCTGAAGCATCATTATTTGGGTTGGTGTCAGTTATTGAACCAACTTCTGTGGATGAAGCTCTGCAAGACAATGACTGGATAATTGCCATGCAAGAAGAGCTCAATCAGTTCATAAGAAATGATGTTTGAGATTTGGTTCCAAGACCAAAAGGATTCAACATAATTAGAACTAAATGGGTCTTCAGAAATAAGTTGAATGAAAAAGGAGAAGTTGAAAGAAATAAGGCAAGACTAATTGCTCAAGGTTATAGCCAGCAAGAAGGAATTGATTATACAGAGACTTATGCTCCTGTAGCCAGGTTAGAGTCTATTCGTTTACTCATTTCTTTTGCTGCACAAAATAACATCACTCTATATCAGATGGATGTTAAGAGTGCCTTTCTAAATGGAATTATAGAAGAAGAAGTTTATGTTCACCAACCTCCTGGTTTTGAAAGTGAAAAATTTCCAGAACATGTTTTTAAACTAAAGAAATCTCTTTATGGTTTAAAACAAGCTCCCAGAGCTTGGTATGAGAGATTAAGCAATTTTCTTCTGGAGAAAAATTTCATCAGAGGCAAAGTGGACACAACTCTCTTTTGTAAAACATTTAAGAAAGATCTTTTAATTTGCCAAATATATGTGGATGATATTATATTTGGATCTACCAATGTTTTGCTGGGAAAGGAGTTTGCTCAATGTATGCAGGCAGAATTTGAGATGAGCATGATGGGAGAATTGAGATTCTTTCTGGGAATTCAAGTCAACCAGACTCCAGATTGCACTTACATTCATCAGACCAAATATATTAAAGAGCTTCTGAAGAAGTTTAACATGACTGATAGTAAGATGGCAAAGACTCCCATGCATCCAACAAGTACTCTTGGTAAGGAAGAGGTAAGTAAGAAAGTAGATCAGAAACTCTACAGAGGTATGATAGGATCTCTTCTCTACTTAACTGCTTCTAGCCTGATATTTTATTCAGTGTATGCTTGTGTGCAAGATTCCAATCAAATCCTAGAGAATCACACTTAACAGCTGTTAAGAGGATTCTAAGGTATCTGAAAGGTACTTCTAATGTGGGCTTGTGTTACAGAAAATCTGATGATTTCAAATTAGTTGGATTCTGTGATGCTGACTGCGCTGGAGACAGAGTGGAAAGAAAAAGTACTTCTGGAAGTTGTCAATTTCTAGGAAGAAATTTAATCTCCTGGTATAGCAAGAAGCAACCTACAATTGCACTATCAACTACAGAGGTAGAATATATTGCTGCTGCTGGATGTAGCACGCAAATGCTCTGGATGAAAAGTCAACTAGAAGACTATCAGATCTTTGAAAGTAACATTTCTATTTTTTGTGATAATACTTCTGCTATATGTTTGTCTAAAAACCATATTTTACACTCTAAGGAAAAACATATAGAAATTAAACATCACTTCATCAGAGACTATGTTCAGAAGGGTATTATAAACTTAGCCTTTGTTGATACAGATCATCAGTGGGCTGATATTTTCACTAAACCCCTTGCTGAAGATAGGTTTAAGTTTATTCTAAAAAATATTGGTATGGATTTTTGTCCAGAATGATATTTATCAGAAGCAAAACTTCTCAGATGCAAAATGCTTAAAACTCTGAAGTATTTCATTTGTCAATTATTTAATTTATTGAATTATTATTATTTGTGTATATCTGAACTAACCAATCTTAGAGGATCTGAACGTTGGCTAACGTTTCATTTCTCAAGAGAATTCAGAAGCACATGCAAGCAAACACGTGTCACTCTGAATCTGAAAAGATGGCGTGCACACTACTGAAGAGACATTTGAGGTATTGTTTGAATAGTGAAATCTTGATTTTCCCCCCAATTTGTCAGAATCAATTAATGCTTTGAAATGATTTTTATTCTTTTCATTAAATACCATTAATTGCTTTGTGAGAACGTGATGAATGTGTCTTTTTGTTTGCCCTAATTTCTTTCTCTATAAATACCACATTTCACACCATTTCACACTTTTCACTTCACCAACAATATATGCATTTCTGTTTGCTATTTGCTCTCCATAAAAACTCTAAACCTTCATCCAAATCTTCTTCATCTTCATCAATGGCAACATCATCCTCAACATTAGCTCAGTTTCAATCATCTGTGGCTGCAGTTACGTCAGCAAATATGGGTGTTACTCCATTTAAGGAACCTAAGAGGACATTGTTAACTCCTGTGGACAAGCTTGAAGTTCTTTGTGAATCCATGGTGGAATTTGACTCTAGCTGAAAATGGGTTTGAGTTACGTTCTATTATTGATGCACAAGGCTGGGTTAAATATTTTGACAGGCTGTTTGGACCAGTGTATGCACACTTGGTGAAGGAATTTTGGATACATGCATCTGTCTATCCAAAATTTATTCTTTCTTCTGTTCTGGGAAAGGAGATTATCATCACTGAAGATCTCATCAGAAAAATCATAGGGTATGAGGAGGCTGATGGAGTATGTCATCTGCCAGCTGGGCGTGTTGACACGGAGGAAGTATATGAGGAAGTCATTGCATCTGGACAAACCTCTAACAAATTTAAGGATCTGAAACCTGACTACAAAATATGGGCAAAGATTTTTCTAGGATGCATCAATCACAGAAAATCAACAAATTCTCCAAATTATGTGAATAATGAACAACTCTACTTCATGTACTGCTTGAGTTAGAGTACAAAAGTAGATCTGCCTTACATTCTCTTCATGCATATATGGAATCATATCAATGCATCCAGAGAAACAATAAAGGATAAGGGACAAAAGATCAGGATGTGGATTCCTTTTGGAAGGTTGATCTCAGACATTCTGACAGAGAATGGTCTGGTAGCTGCTCTTTATGAAGCTGGAGTTAAAGAAGAGCTTGAAAGATTTGTTGGTAAACCATTGAATGCAGAGAGTCTTCAAAGGCTAAAGATTATGGATGAACTCACAGTTGTTCCTAAGAAGCTGAATGTTTCTAAAGTTAGTCAGAAGAGGATTCCAGTTCAAGATTTTCCAGTCTTTGGTGCTGAAGAACCTAGGGATATTATTCTTAGGTATATTGATGCGTGCAAAGAAGATGGAACACCTTTTCCTGCAGACATTCTGATAAGAGCAAGAGAACCTATGCCAGATATGTATGATGAGAACATGAGGAAAAGAAAACAATTAGAGGCGGATGAAGTTGCTGCTAAGAAGAAACAAAGAGTTGCTGAAAAGCCACAGAAGCAGGTCAAGAGAAAAGCTTCTGGAGAAGTTCCCTCTGTTCCCACCAAGCGCATAAAGACTAAAGGTACTAAATCATCTTTATCTTCTTTTTCTAAAATTGTTGTAAATGCATCAACATTTAGTTCTATGCCTGAACCTCCTCCCACTCAAAATCAAACAATTACTGCTCCATCTCAAACTTCTGAACCACCAAAATCATTTGATCCTGTTTCCACTACACCACCCAAATCATCTAACACTCCTCCATCAGAACCACAAACAAAACCAACAGAACAACCTATAACACAACAACCACCAGAAATACAACAACCAGAAATTCAACAACCAGCTGCATCTGAACCCATACAATCTGACCCAGTTGCATCTGAACAAGTTGCATCTGAAATAGTTGCATCTGAAACTGTTGCACCTGAACAAGTTGCATCTGACCCAGTTGTATCTGAACCACCATCATCCAAACCTTCTGATCCTCAACCAGAACCATCCAATCCTGTTGAAACAAACATACCTGACTCTGAGATTCTGGATGTTCAACCTCTCAAGACTATGTTTCTTGTATCCTCTACATCTTGCACCCCAACCACATCATCTGAATCTGATATCCATCCAGATTTTATCTCACCCCCTTCCCTCAGAACATTTGAATCTAACCAACCAGATCTACCCATTTCTTCTGAACCTATCATTCCTGAACCCACTCCTGAACCTATTCCAAGAACATCTGAATTTGTTTCATTTGCTTCTTCTAAACCATTTCCTTCTGATCCCCTTCCATATGGACTTGAAATAGAACACTTTTTTGATCAACCACCTCAATCAGCTTTTGTTCCTTACCTTAATAAGTCAAAACCATCAGCTTTTGTTCCTTATTTTGATAATCCAAAAGTTGTCATCCCTTCCATTTGCATAATCAAACCATTCTTTCGTATTATGCCAGCTCAGAAGAAACCAGCATATCCTAGCCCTCTGATCATTATTCCAGAATTCACCATTCCACCTCCACCTCAACCCAAGCCTTTCACCTTGGAAACCCTTCTGAAACCAAAAACTAGGCTGAATGTTGATAATTTATTTGCAAGTTTTATGAAAGAAATAAAGATGCATTTAGGATCTGTTCAGAAGAGATGCTTGTCAATAATGGATGCAAATGAATCTGATGCTATCTGGAATAGCTTCATCAACAGATTCAATATTGTAGCCTCAAATATGAAGAATGTATGTTTTGATGATGCGAAGCTAAGATTTGCTGAAACTGCCAGAAGCATGATCTGGAATGTAAAAAGATCTGCACCTTTGCTTCTTGAAGATGTTCCTTCATCTTCTGAAGTATCGGTTACAGAAGTTTCTGTTGAATCTGCTTCTAAAGAAAATCCTCTGGCTATGACAATTGTGGAAAATCCCTCTGGATCTGTTGCTCCTGACTCTGCATCTCCAATGGAAATTGACTCTGTTCCTACTTCAGAATATGCCCCACCTTCTTCATCTGAAATCAAGAAAGAGAATCCATATTTGGAAGATAAGATTGCAGTTTTGGAAGCTGGACAATCTGAGATTAAGTCATGGATGTCCAAGCAAGACCAGAAGACTGAAGACATGGCACAATGGATGTCCAAGCAAGACCAGAAGAATGACAACATGGCTAAATGGATGACAAAGCAAGAAGAGTCTTCATCTGGGATCACTCACCTGTTGAAGATGATTCTGTCCAAGCAAACCTAGTTTATGTTTTTCTGTATCTAATGTTTGTGCACATGTACATGAATGTATCTGATGATTTGTCTGTTTTGAATATGAATGAATGACTCTGTGTTTTCTCTATATGAATATATCTTTTCTGTATTTCCTTTTCTTTGTCTTTAAAAGTTTTACTTTTTGATTATGACAAAAAAGGGAGAGAAAATGGATCTGACTGTTCAAATAAACTCTACCTAAATGAAACTCAGACATATCAATTATAACTAACGTGATTTCTTAACATTTTAGAACATTTGAAAAATCTGATAAATTCTTTAAAAGTAACTCTGAGATCCCCAGATCAAGCTTTAACCTATCAGGCTCTGATTCTGAAACATTCTTCCAAGTCAAGATCTAATTTTTGGAACAATCAGGCTCTGATTCTGAAAAGAATACTCATGCAAAAAGGGAAGTTTCTATTCCTTCTAAGTATTCAATTCAGGGGGAGATTCATCATCTCATGGGGAGTTATAATTATATTTTCAATTGAACAAAATTTCTTATGTTTTTGTCATCATCAAAAAGGGGGAGATTGTTAGAACACATATTGGTTCTTAATTATATCTCTATGTTTTGATGATAACTCTTATGAAATTTTGTATTAAAGAATTATATACTCTAAAATTTGGTTTAGAATGTTTGCTGCAGATATTAAAAGTGAATATTATTCTGGAAGCAAATTAGATCTGAACATGGAAATATGCAAGGCTCTGAAGCGTCAAAAGTGTCTCTCAGAAGAATCTGAACGCTGTCTACAGAAGGATTTGAAGCAGAAGCTACAGAAGAATCTGAAGCAGAAGCTACAGAAGAATCTGAAGCAGAAGCCAGAAGCATCTGAAGCATTGAAGAATTCTGTATGAAGAGTTTCAAGCACAGTTATTTCAGAAGACTCTGATAGTACTATGCTTCCAGTACTGTGGATCTGATCCCAAACTCTGTTTTAAACAATTACACACTAAAAGCACACATGCTGCAAAGACTCTGATTCAGCAAACTCTAATGTACATCAGAAGACTCTGACTGCTCAAGACTTTGATGATACTTTGCTGAAACTTGTTAAAGAAGAATTCAAAGTTATGTCCGTTGGAATGACTAAACGACTCTTTCCTCATTTATGCAAGACACAAGTGTTAGAACACAGATTGGTTCTTAATAATTACTCTTTGTTTTGATGATAATTGTTAGGAAATTTATATTTAAGAATTATATACTCTAAAATTTGTTTGAGAGTTTTACTGCAGATTAAAATTATATTAACTCTCTAGAAGCAAATCTGCCTTGAATACAAGAAGCTATTCTGACTCTGAAGCGCCAGATGCACCTTACAGAAGAATCTGTTTGCTCCTTACAGAAGATCCTGAGCGTAGTCTCCAGAAGGATCTGAAGCAAGAAGCTCCAGAACATTCTGAGTCAGAAGCATCTGAAGATAGTCAGAAGCATCTGAAGATAATCAGAAGCATCTGAAGCTGAAGCATCAGAAGTATAGAAGAATATTGACTGAAGAATTTCTCAAAGCATTAGTCTACAGAAGTTTCTGAAAGTACCTACGCTGCCATGTACTGAAGTTCTGTGTCAAGATGCTCTGATGATCAACACGCTAGAAGCACACACGCTGCAGAAGACTCTGATACAGCATAGTTCTGAATCTCATTAGAAGACTCTGATCCATTCAGACTCTGAAGAACTTGCTGAAACTGAAGAAGTGTTTTCAAGAATATATCCGTTGGAACTATTCAACGTCTCTTTCCTTATTTGTGCTAGACACACTTACACAGACAAAAAGGATTTTTCTGTGCCATCTATTTCAAGGAAAGGTCAGTGCATGTGAAGACAAAAAGGCTCAGACCTTTTGAGACTCTCTTTTCAACGTTCAGCTTACATTATTCAGCTGCCTATAAAAGGAGATCTTCACTTCATTCTTCAGTTACACACCTTGCTGAAAAGAAATCACAATATTCTATAAGCTCTCATTCTTATTCTTCATAGAATTTCATTGTACTTAAACTTAAGAGAAAAATCACTATTGTGATTATAGCTTTATAGAAGCATTAAAAACTCTTGTATTTAATTTACATTGATTGTAAAGGATATTCCTTAAGAGGATTCAGTGTGAATCAGTAGCTCTTGAGAAGACTAAGAACTGTAGTTCTTAGGTGATACTATTGTAATCAGTTTGATTTAATAGTGGATTAAGTCCTTGTTGAGAAAGGCAAATCACTCTGGAAGGGTGGACTGGAGTAGTTGTTTAACGAACCAGGATAAAAATAATTGTGTGATTATTTTCAAGTATTAATTTTCCATACTTATTCAACCCCCCCCCCCTTCTAAGTATTATCTCACCTTCAGTTGGCATCAGAGCTCCGGTTCTGAGTGTGCTATCACTTAACAGTGTCAGTAAAGATCCAGAGAGAGATATACTTTGATCAATATATTTATTTGTTATCATGGCTGATAATTCAATGTCAAATATCAACAATAAATATGAAGAGAGGGATAGGATCAGTACCAAACCTCCAATGTTTGATGGAGAAAAATTTGACTATTGGAAAGATAGAATAGAAAGTTTTTTTCTTGGGTATGATGCTGATCTTTGGGATTTGGTCATTGATGGATATGAACATCCTACTGGTGAGGATGGCAAAAATATTGATAGAAAATTAATGACTGAAGTGCAGAAAAGAGACTTCAAGAATCACCACAAAGCCAGAACTATATTGCTTAATGCAATCTCTCATACTGAGTATGAGAAGATTACTAACAGAGATACTGCTCATGACATGTTTGAATCACTCAAAATGACTCATGAGGGAAATTCTCAGGTTAAAGAGACCAAGGCTCTGGCGCTCATACAGAAGTATGAGGCATTTAAAATGGAAGATTCTGAAAATGTAGAAACTATGTTTTCTAGATTTCAGTTTCTTACAGCTGGTCTGAAAGTTCTGGACAAGGGCTACTCTACGTCAGATCATGTCAAGAAAATCATCAGAAGTCTTCCCACCAGATGGAGACCAATGGTGACTGCTTTGAAGATGGCAAAAGATCTGAACAAGATCTCTTTAGAAGAACTTATCAGTTCTTTGAGAAGCCATGAAATTGAGCTAGAGGAAGATGAACCCCAGAAGAAAGATAAAGGTAAATCCATAGCTTTAAAATCTAACAAAACTGCTAAAGCTTTGCAGGTCATTCAAGAAAGCTCTGAAGAATCTTCTTCTGAAGAAGAAGATGAGTTGTCCATGTTGTCCAGAAGGATTAACAAACTCTGGAAGCACAAGGGAAAGAAGTTTAACAACTTCAGAAGATCTGATAACAGAAAGGAATCTTCTAGTCACAGAAGATCTGCCAAGAAAGAAGTAGTGTGCTATGAGTGCAAAGAACCTGGGCACTACAAGAATGACTGCCCCAAACTTCTGAAAGAAAAACCTAAGAAGAAGTTCAACAAGAAGAAGAAGGTTCTGATGGCAACATGGGATGACTCAGATGAGTGTGAGTCATCTTCTGAATCAGAAGAAGAATGTGCAAACGTTGCACTAATGGCCAGGACAGAGGATCAAGAGGAAGGTACCTCTGGATATGAATCAGAATCTGAATCTAATGATGATGCAGAAGAGATGTTCTTAGCAGCAAGGTCAGGACACCAATCATGGTACCTGGACTCTGGATGCTCACGACACATGACAGGAGAAAGGTCTATGTTCCAAAGCCTGGAACTTAGATCTGGAGGGGACGTGAAGTTTGGAGGGAACCAGAAGGGCAAGATCATTGGATCTGGCACTATTGGAAATGGTAAGCTTCCCTCTATTACTAATGTTCTGATAGTTGAAGGATTGAAACATAATCTATTGTCCATAAGTCAATTAAGTGACAATGGTTATGATATAATCTTTAATCAAAAATGTTGCAAAGCTGTATGTCAAAAGGATGGTTCTATCCTATTCAGTGGAAAGAGGAAACACAACATTTATAAAATTAACCTTTCAGAACTTAAAGTTCAAAATGTAAAATGCCTCTTATCTGTGAATGATGAGCAATGGGTCTGGCATAGAAGATTGGGGCATATTAATATGAGACGTATATCTCAGATTAATAAACTCAATCTGGTCAGAGGACTTCCTAAGTTGAAGTTCAACTCAGATGCTCTGTGTGAAGCATGTCAAAGAGGTAAATTTTAAAAATCTCATTTTAAATCAAAAAATGTTGTTTCTACCTCCAGACCATTGGAATTACTTCACATTGATCTGTTTGGACCAATGAAAACTGCATCCATCAGAGGCAAGAAGTATGGGTTAGTCATTGTAGATGACTACAGCAGATGGACATGGGTAAAGTTTCTAAAACACAAGGATGAGTCTCATTCTGTGTTCTTTGACTTCTGCAATCAAGTCCAGACTGAAAAAGATTCCAAAATTATTAAAGTCAGAAGTGATCATGGTGGAGAATTTGAAAATAAACATTTTGAAAAATATTTTTCTGAAAAAGGCATTGCACATGATTTCTCCTGCCCTAGAACTCCACAACAAAATGGAGTTGTAGAGAGGAAAAATAGAACATTGCAAGAGATGGCCAGAACCATGACCAATGAGACAAATCTGGCAAAACATTTCTGGGCAGAAGCAATTAACACAGCTTGTTATATTCAGAACAGAGTGTCTGTAAGACCTCTTCTGGAAAAGACTCCCTATGAATTGTGGAGAAACAGAAAGCCTAACATTTCTTACTTTCATCCTTTTGGATGTATTTGCTTTATGCTTAATACTAAAGATAATCTGAACAAGTTTGATTCCAAAGCACAGAAGTGTTTCATGCTTGGTTATTCTGAACGCTCTAAAGGCTACAGAGTATTCAATACTGAAACACAGATTGTTGAAGAATCTATTCATGTCAGATTTGATGATAAGCTTGGCTCTTAAAAGCCAAAGCAGTTTGAAAGTTCTGCAGATAGAGAAGTGATTCTCACAGACTCTGAAGGCTCAGAGGCAGAAAAGGCAAAAATCAAAGAATCTGAAGCAACCCCAGATGCTACACCTTTGACTTCCCAACTAAATAACTTGCATATTTTTGATAGACCAACTGTCAGAGGATCTTCTTCCAGAATCAAATCTTCTCATCCAGAAGATGTGATAATTGGAAAGAAAGATGATCCAATAAGGACAAGATCATTTCTCAGAACTTCTGAATCTTCTTTATTTGGCTTAGTGTCAATAATAGAACCAACATCTGTAGATGAGGCTCTGGAAGATAATGAATGGATTATAGCTATGCAAGAAGAGCTGAATCAATTCACCAGAAATGAAGTTTGGGATCTGGTTCCTAGACCTAAAGGATTCAATATTATTGGAACAAAATGGGTCTTCAGGAATAAGCTGAATGAAAAGGGAGAAGTAGAAAGGAATAAGGCAAGGCTGGTTGCTCAAGGATACAGTCAGCAAGAAGGTATTGATTACACTGAGACATATGCTCCAGTGGCAAGGTTAGAATCTATACGCCTTCTTATTTCTTTTGCTCCACAGAATAACATCACTCTGTATCAGATGGATGTTAAAAGTGCTTTTCTTAATGGTATTATAGAAGAAGAAGTATATGTCCACCAACCTCCTGGTTTTGAAAGTGAAAACTTTCCAGATCATGTTTTCAAATTAAAGAAATCCCTTTATGGATTAAAACAAGCTCCCAGAGCTTGGTATGAGAGGTTGAGCAACTTCCTTCTGAAGAAAAATTTTATCAGAGGAAAAGTGGATACAACTTTATTCTGTAAAACTGTTAAGAAAGATCTGTTGATTTGTCAAATTTATGTAGACGACATCATTTTTGGATCAACAAATATTACGCTTGGAAAGGAGTTTGCTAAATGTATGCAGGAAGAATTTGAAATGAGCATGATGGGAGAATTGAGATTCTTCTTGGGAATCCAAGTCAACCAGACTCCAGAGTGCACCTACATACATCAAACCAAATATGTTAAAGAGCTTCTGAAGAAGTTCAACATGGTTGATAGCAAAATGGCAAAGACTCCAATGCATCCTACAAGCACTCTAGGTAAGGAAGAGGTAAGTAAGAAGGTAGATCAAAAACTCTACAGAGGTATGATAGGATCTCTTCTATACTTGACTGCTTCTAGACCAGATATTCTGTTTAGTGTCTGCTTTTGTGCTAGATTCCAATCAGATCCTAGAGAATCACACTTAACAGCTGTTAAGAGGATTCTAAGGTATCTGAAAGGTACTGCTAACATGGGTTTGTGTTACAGAAGATCTGATGAATTTTCATTAGTTGGATTCTGTGATGCTGACTATGCTGGAGACAGAGTTGAACGTAAAAGCACTTCTGGAAGCTGTCAGTTTCTTGGAAGTCATCTGATCTCATGGTACAGCAAGAAGCAACCTACCATTGCACTATCAACTACAGAGGCAGAATACATTGCTGCTGCTGGATGTTGTACTCAGATGCTCTGGATGAAGAGTCAATTAGAAGATTATCAAATCTATGAGAGTAATCTTTCTATCTTTTGTGATAATACTTCTGCTATATGTTTGTCAAAAAATCCAATCTTGCATTCTAAGGCAAAACATATAGAAATTAAACATCACTTCATCAGAGACTATGTTCAGAAGGGTGTAATTAATTTAGCTTTTGTTGATACAGATCATCAATGGGCTGATATTTTCCCAAAACCCCTTGCTGAAGATAGATTTAAGTTCATTCTGAAAAATATTTGTATGGATTTTTGTCCAGAATAATATTTATCAGAAGCAACCTCTCAGATGCAAAATGTTTAATGATCTGAAGTATTTCTTCTGTTCATTTATTCTATTCTGATTATTATTTCTGATGTGAAAATATGAACTAACCATCTTTAGAAGATCTGAACGTGGCTAACGTTTCATTTCTTGAGAGAATTCAGAACAGCATGCAAGCAAACACGTGTCCCACAAAATCTGATGAGGTGGTGTGTGGACAACTGAAAAGACGTTTGAGGTGAAATTTGAATAGTAAATATCTTGGTTTTCCCCCCAAATCTGTCAGAAGCATTTATTATTTGAAATGATTTTATTCTCTTCATTTAATGCTGCTCAAACGTGCGTTATTTCTGTCTCTTAGTGTGCCTATGTGATTAGTATAAATACTTGATGTGTATTCACTTTCACACTTTTCACTCTCAGAATTTATATGCATTTTCATCTTTTGTTCTCTCTGCATAAAAACTCAAAACCTAAGTGTTCTAAAAAGCATTCTTCAATGGCGTCTTCTTCATCAACAACTGTACAGTTTCAATCAACAATGGCTGCTGTGACTTCAGATAACCTAGGTGCTTCTCCATATACTCCTCCACAGAGAACTCTTCTCACACCTGTTGATAAGTTAGAAGTGTTGTGTGAATCCATGGTTGAATTTGATTCTTTGGCTGACAATGGGTTTGATTTTCGCTCCATTGTTAGAGCTCAAGGTTGGGTGAAATACTTTGATAGATTGTTTGGACCAGTTTACCCTCTACTTGTTAAGGAATTCTGGATTCATGCATCTGTGTATCCCAAGTTTATTCTATCATCTGTGCTGGGAAAGGAGATCATCATCACAGAGGATCTGATTAGAAGACTGATTGGTTATGAAGAAACAGATGGTGTTTCACATCTGCCAGCTGGGCGTGTTGATATGGATGAAGTTTATGAGGAGGTTATGACTGCTGGACAAGCCTCTAACAGATTCAAAGATCTGAAGCCTGACTACAAGATCTGGGCTAAGATCTTCATGGGATGCATACATCACAGAAAGTCAACAAATTCCCCAGATTATGTCAACAATGAACAGATCTATTTTATGTACTGCCTTAGTCAGAGCAACAAGGTAGATCTGCCTTACATTTTGTTCATGCATCTGTGGAATCACATCAACGCATCCAGAGAATCTGTGAAAGAAAAAGGCCAGAAGATCAGGACTTGGATACCTTTTGGAAGGTTGCTCTCAGATCTTCTCACTGAAAATGGTTTAGTGGCTGCTCTATATGATGCTGGTGTTACAGAGGAACTAGAGTTCATTATGGGAAAGCCTCTGAACGCTAAAAGCCTTCTGAGACTCAAGATTGCAAATGAACTCACTGCTGCTCCAAAGAGGTTAAATATGTATGATTTAAATAAAAGGGTTCCAGTATCAGACTTTCCTCTATTCTTTGCTGAAGAACCTAGACACATTGTTCTGATGTATATAGAGGAATGCAAAAGGGAAGGAGTGCCTGTTCCAGCAAATGTGTTTCAACTTGTCAAGCAACCACTGCCAGATGCAGGAGAAGAGGAAGAAGAAGAAGTTCCACTTTAGAGGAAAAGATCTCATCCTCCAGCAGAATCTGAACCTGTCCAGAAGAAGGCTAAGATTGCTGAGAAATCCAAGGATCTTCTGAAGAGAAAGGATTCTGGAGAAGCTGCCTCTGCATCTGCTAAGAGGATTAAACTCAAAGGTACTAAAGCTTCTGTTATTTCTAAAAATGTTGTTATTAATGATTCTTCTATTAAGTCTGTTCCCAAACCACCTATCACTCAAACAACATTTGTTGCTGCCCCCAGTTCTGTCTCACCTCAAAAACAACCTACTGCTTCTGTATCAAAACCACCTCAACCTAAATTACATATCAAACACTTCACTCCACGTCCATCACCAACTATTCCACAACCAACAGAACCACAACAAACAGAACCACAAACATCAGAATTACCACAAAATTCTGATAAACAAAACTCTGCTCAACCACAAACAGAAAATCAACCAATAACTTCTGATCATCCAGAAAAACAAACCACAGAAGATCAACCAGAAAAAGACTCTGTCATTCCACCATCAACAATTCCATCTTCTGAACCTGTAGCAACTGTTACTTCTGAACCCTCTAAAGTAACTTCTGCTCCTGTTTCATCTGAACCACCTACTCAACAATCTGATACCCCTTCAGAACCATCTCATATCCCTGAGACAGAAGTTCTTGATATCACTCCATTAAAAACAGTGTTTCAAGTTTCTTCTACCTCTTGTACACCTGAAACATCTTCAAATTCATATGAATCAGAAATTCATCCTGATTTTCTGATTAATCCATCTGACAAATACCCTGTTCATGAACCTGAACCTGAATCAACCTTACCTACCAAAACTACCATTCCAGAACCTATGCCTCCACCAGCACCTTCATCTGAGATGATTGTTCCTACTTCCAATCCATCATCATCTGGAATATCTTGTGCTCAAGTGTCTTCTCTTTATCATAATTTATCTTATGGTTTCAAACTGAAAGATTTTTATGATAGAGTTGAGCCTTCTGAACCTTTGAAACCTCTGAAACCTAAACTCAAACCGACCCTTCCATCTGTAATCCTTTCATATATTAAATCTATGGAAAATGAAGGATCCTTAGCCCCCATATCTGCTACATCTGGTAAAGCTGCTGTTTCAGCTCTGCATCCTGCATCTGATAACACAGTTGCATCTGATAAACCATCAAACTCTGCTTTCGTACCATACTCCAATGCATTCTTTGATGTTGTTTACCCACGCACAAGACCTCAACCAAATCTGCTTAATGCCTTAAACAGATCCTTACCTCAGAAACCAGAAATTCCATTCTTTCCATATGTTCCCCCTCCTCTGATTTCCATTCCAAAGTCACTGATACCACCAACTCCAAAACCTAAACAGATGACTCTGGAAACCTTGCTTAAACCACCACCCAGACTTAATATTGATCATTTATTTCAAACGTTTTTGCAAGAAATACAGATGTCTTTAGGTACTGTTCAGAAAAGATGTTCTGAAACTATGGATGCAAATGAGACTGACATCATCTGGAAAGGATTTCTCAAAAGATTCAACACTGTAGCTTCTAATCTGAAGAACATCTGTTCTGATGATGCAAAGCTCAGAGCTGAAAGAACTCAATTCTGGATTGTAAACAAGACTGAACCTCTGCTTTGTTTGGATGCTCCTCCACCTCCTCCTCCACCAGAACCAACTGCCACTACACTAACTATGACTCTGGTAGAACCCTCTTCAGGATCTCCAGAACATATGGCAATTGACTCTGTTCAAGCTGCAGAACCTCCATTTCCTTCATCAGAGACAAAGACAGAAAATCCAGATTTTGGAGACAAGATTGCTGCTCTGGAGGCTGGTCAATCTGAAATAAGATCTTGGATGGCGAAGCAAGACAAGAAATCTGAGGACATGTCAGAGTGGATGTCTAAACAAGATGAGAAGAATGAGACAATAACTAAGTTCATGTCAAAGAAAGAGCAATCACAATCTGAGATCACAGACCTATTGAAGATGCTTTTGTCAAAACATTCTTAGATTTTTTTCTCATGTTTGTGCATCTGTTGTTTTTGCATCTGAATGTCATTGTTATATCTTCTGATATTTTCCAATGTACTTTTGCTCTGTTATGATTAAATGAATCAGTTTGTTATTCTCCATTGAATTATCTGCTTTTGTTCCTTTTATTTGTCTTTATTAAAAGTTTTTACTTTTTGCTTATGACAAAAAAGGGGGAGAAAATAAAGATCTGAACTATTTAATGTAATTTCACTAGAATGAATCTTCAGACATATCTATTCTTTCTAATATCTAAATTGACTATTTCAGAACATTTGATAAGAATACTCTATAAAAGAATCTCTGAGTTTCTCAGATCATTTATCTTTTATCAAACTCTGAATCTTATATCTGCAAGACAGTCTGACCCTTGATTATTACAAAGACAAACAAGATCTGACTCTGAAGATTACTCAAGATAAAAAGGGAAGTTTCTATTACTTTTTCATATTCAACTCAGGGGGAGATTCATCATCTCAGGGGGAGTTATAATTCTTTATGTTCAATTAAATAAAATTTCTGATACTTTTTGTCATCATCAAAAAGGGGGAGATTGTTAGAACACAGATTGGTTCTTAATAATTACTCTTTGTTTTGATGATAACTGTTAGGAAATTTATATTTAAGAATTATATACTCTAAAATTTGTTTGAGAGTTTTACTGCAGATTAAAATTATATTAACTCTCTAGAAGCAAATCTGCCTTGAATACAAGAAGCTATTCTGACTCTGAAGCGCCAGATGCACCTTACAGAAGAATCTGTTTGCTCCTTACAAAAGATCCTGAGCGTAGTCTCCAGAAGGATCTGAAGCAAGAAGCTCCAGAACATTCTGAGTCAGAAGCATCTGAAGATAGTCAGAAGCATCTGAAGATAATCAGAAGCATCTGAAGCTGAAGCATCAGAAGTATAGAAGAATATTGACTGAAGAATTTCTCAAAGCATTAGTCTACAGAAGTTTCTGAAAGTACCTACGCTGCCATGTACTGAAGTTCTGTGTCAAGATGCTCTGATGATCAACACGCTAGAAGCACACACGCTGCAGAAGACTCTGATACAACATAGTTCTGAATCTCATTAGAAGACTCTGATCCATTCAGACTCTGAAGAACTTGCTGAAACTGAAGAAGTGTTTTCAAGAATATATCCGTTGGAACTATTCAACGTCTCTTTCCTTATTTGTGCTAGACACACTTACACAGACAAAAAGGATTTTTCTGTGCCATCTATTTCAAGGAAAGGTCAGTGCATGTGAAGACAAAAAGGCTCAGACCTTTTGAGACTCTGTTTTCAACGTTCAGCTTGCATGATTCAGCTGCCTATAAAAGGAGATCTTCACTTCATTCTTCAGTTACACACCTTGCTGAAAAGAAATCACAATATTCTATAAGCTCTCATTCTTATTCTTCATAGAATTTCATTGTACTTAAACTTAAGAGAAAAATCACTGTTGTGATTATAGCTTTATAGAAGCATTAAAAACTCTTGTATTTAATTTACATTGATTGTAAAGGATATTCCTTAAGAGGATTCAGTGTGAATCAGTAGCTCTTGAGAAGACTAAGAACTGTAGTTCTTAGGTGATACTATTGTAATCAGTTTGATTTAATAGTGGATTAAGTCCTTGTTGAGAAAGGCAAATCACTCTGGAAGGGTGGACTAGAGTAGTTGTTTAACGAACCAGGATAAAAATAATTGTGTGATTATTTTCAAGTATTAATTTTCCATACTTATTCAACCCCCCCCCCCCCCCCCTTCTAAGTATTATCTCACCTTCAACAAGAACACAAACAAAAAAGATTTTTCTGTGCATTCTACTTCTAGGAAAGGTCATGTGATGTGAAGACAAAAAGGCTCAGACCTTTTAGATACACAGCCTTCAACGTGAAAGACTTCTTGGACCTCTGTGCCTATAAAAGCAAGACTTCATCACTCTTCTTCAGTTGACGAAATACTTGAAAGAAATTCATTACAAGCTCTCATACAAATCACTATCTTGCTGAATTTATTTCTAAGTTCTTAAATCTTAAGTGTAAAATCACATTTGTGATAAAGCTTAATTAGAAGCATTTAAACACTTGTATTATTCTTACATTTGATTTTAAAAGTCCTTAAGAAGATCCAGTTGGGATCAGTAGTTCTTAAGAAGACTAAGATCAGTTGCTCTTAGTGCTGGCTATTGTAATGAGTTGATTTAATAGTGGATTAAGTCCTTGTTGAGAAAGGAAAATCACTCTTGATAGGGTGGACTGGAGTAGTTGAGTTCAACGAACCAGGATAAAAATCCTTGAGTTTTTATTGCTATAAGTTTTTCTATATACTTATTCAACCCCCCTTCTAAGTATTTTCTCACCTTCAATTTCTTTTGTAAAAGGGATAATGTGGTTAAGCCATTTAGAGTAATTCTTCAGCGTCTTGTAACAAATGACATCTACTTTTGCCCATACAAGGGTTACTATGAGACGCGTCCATTTGACGTCATATCCTTATACTCCAGATGACTAGCAAGTAGGTCAAGTATGATGCATCCTTATCTGTCCGAGCGAGTGAAGTAGCAATTTGGCTATCTGTAGATTATTCTGAGACCCAACCATGAGGTCGCTCCCCCCACCGTCCGCCGAAGAGATCTCGATTCAACACTTGACATTTTTGAGAGTCACCTGGTACTAGAGGAGTATCGTGGGGGTAGTAGCTCATGTACAACGACCCTATGCAAACAAAAACTTGACATGATTCTATAGGATGTCACACCCAATCACGACACCAGATACTCCTAGAAGACCACCTAGGCCAGCTAACTAGGGGGTACTTAAGGCTCAGGATAACCACACCAGAGATGTGATGACGGTATGTCGGCGTGTTAGGGAGATTGGTAGAGGAACCATAGAGGGAGGACTCTTTGAGGATGGCAGTTTCCACTTGGCCTTCGTGGCGAACATGGTTGCCGAGTTACGAAATACCATATAGGCCGAGGAGGATAAGGGTTCGATAAACCCGGTAGTTTATATTTGGATGTATTATTTTTTTGTATTTTCGAAGAAATAATATTTAGGGTTAAATATATTTTTAGTCCCTCTAAATATGACCATTTTCAGTTTTAGTCCTACAAATTTCCTTTAAATAATAGTCCTCCTAACATTTTTCATCCATATTTTTGGTCCCTCCTACTAACCTTCGTTAACAGAAATTGACGTGGTATGCTACATGGAGCTTTTTAGATAAATAGGCATACACGTGGAAATGTCGACGTGGCAAAAAATGTTGACATGCATGCCACATGCCTAATGTCCACACCATATTTGAACCCATAAAAATCCATAGCTAAATCGTAGCTAATCTCATAATAAATTTGTAGCAAATTCAAAAACCATAAAATATATGAAGTGCTCACTATTGTTCCTTTCAACAAATTAAAGGAGTTTTTAGAGGATAAACTGTTGTGGAACTTGATAGCATGGATGAGGTATGCTGGAATAGAGTGGTGGAGTATCAGAATCCTTCCATGTGCTTATATCATCCCCATATCTATCAGCCTTAACACCATATGTTAACTGAAGGTGAGAAAATACTTAGAAGGGGGGTTGAATAAGTATGTAGAGAAACATAGAAATACAAACTCAAGGATTTTTATCCTGGTTCATTGAATTCAACTACTTCAGTCCACCCTATCAAGAGTGATTTGCCTTTCTCAAACAAGGACTTAATCCACTATTAAATCAACTGATTACAATAGTAAGCACTAAGAACAACTGTTCAAAGTCTTCTCAAGAACTACTGATCCTAACTGGATCTTCTTAAGGTTCTTTTAGAATCAAATGTAATAATAATACAAGTGTTTAAATTGATTCTAATAAAGCTTTATCACAACTGTGATTTTTCACTTAAGATTTAAGAACAATGAAATAAATTCAGCAAGTGAGTATAAATTGTATGAGAGCTTGTAATGAATTCTTTCAAGTATTTCGTTAACTGAAGAAGATGAATGGAGTCTTGCTTTTATAGGCACAGAGGTCCAAGAAGTCTTTCATGTTGAAGATTGTGTATCAAAAAGGTCTGAGCCTTTTTGTCTTCACATCACATGACCTTTCCTAGAAGTAGAATGCACAGAAAAATCCTTTTTGTCTGTGTTCTTGTGTCTAGCATAAATGAGGAAAGAGTCGTTTGGCCATTCCAACAGACATAACTTTGAATTCTTCTTCAACAAGTTTCAGCAAAGTATCAGAGCCTTGACTGATCAGAGCCTTTTGATGTTCATCAGAGTTTGCTAAATCAGAGTCTTTGCAGCAAGTATGCTTTCAGCGTGTACTTGTTCAGAGCAGAGTTTGGGATCAGATCCTCAGTACTGGCAGCGTTAGTACTGTCAGAGTCTTCTGAAATAAATGTGCTTGAAACTCTTCATACAAAATTCTTCAATGCTTCAGATGCTTCTGGCTTCTGCTTCAGATTCTTCTGTAGCTTCTGCTTCAGATCCTTCTGTAGACAGCGCTCAGAATCTTCTGGAGGCAGCGTTCAGAATCTTCTAAAAGATGCTTCTGACGCTTCAGAGCCTTGCATATTTTTCATGTTCAGATCTAATTTACTTCCATAATAATATTCACTTTAACATCTGCAGCAAACATTCTCAAACAAATTTTAGAGTATATAATTCTTTAATACAAAATTTCATAAGAGTTATCATCAAAACATAGAGATAATATTAAGAACCAATCTATGTTCTAACATTAACGACTTAATTTCTTCCATTTCTTCTTGCGTCAGTTTGACAGATAAAACACCAATGTTTTGATTCAAATTCTCAATTTTAGTTGTTCCGGGTATTGGGCACACATCGTTTCCTTGGTGATGAAGCCATGCCAAATCATTAACTTTGTCAAATATAGTTTGGTTCTGCTGTAGTTTTTCAGGTTGAAATCGATGCAAATTATTAACTTATATATTATTTGTTCATCCAATGGCTATTAGTTAGTCTTATCTAGTATATATATTCTTCACCTCATGTATACAAAAGTAATTAATGTAACAGTATTTTCATTTTTTCCTCTTCCCTGCACTTCTCTGCATTCTGTTATTTTTTTGTTACATTCGGTTATCTTTTTGTTGCTTTCATCTCCATCAACGGCATACATCACCATTGTTGATATGGTATCAGAGCTCATAAAGCTTGGTAGCCATTGTCTCTTCTTCTTCTGCAGCATCGATTGAAGGTTATCCCAATTCTTTTTCTCCTTCGTGTATATCGTGTTCTGCATCCTTCGGTTCATCTTCTTGTTTCTTTTTTATCGCGATTCTTTGCGTTCTTTCTTCTGCTTCAATGGCATACCAGAGTTACACTGATTTCTCCACCAATTCTGCTAATCCCTATTATTTGCATCCAAACGAAAACCCAGCGCATGTGCTTGTGTCTCCCCCTATTAACGTCAACAATTACCACATTTGGGCGTGTTCGATGCATATTGCACTGATATCCAAGAACAAGGACAAGTTCATTGATGGAACCCTTCCTAAACCACCGGTATCTGATCCTCTTTATGCATCATGGATTCGGTGTAATACTATGGTTCTTGCTTGGATTCAATGTTCAATTTATGAGTCAATTGCGAAGTCAGTGTTATGGATCGATAACGCAGCTGGTGTTTGGAGGAACTTGCAAATTAGGTTCTCTCATGGAGATATTTTCCGCATTTCAGACATTCAAGAGGAATTGTACAAATTTCGTCAAGGTACACTCGATGTCTCCAATTACTTTACTCAGATGAAAGTCTTGTGGGATGAACTTGAGAATTATCGTCCCGTTCCTGTTTGTACTTGTGTTATCCCATGCTCTTGTGATGTTATCGCGTCTGTTCAGCGATATAGGGAACAAGACTATGTGCTACGCTTCTTGAAGGGGTTGAATGACAAATTCACGCATTCAAAATCTCAGATTATGATGATGAATCCCCTTCCTAACATTGATAAGGCTTTCTATCTTATTATCCAACAAGAAAGAGAACTGAATAGTCCTGTTTCCAATATGGTTTCTCCTGCTAGCACTGCTGAAGAGGTTACAACCTTGAATGTTCAAGCTCAGAGTAATTCCAATGGTAAATCTGGCTATAGCAATTATTTCAAAGGGAAATCCCACGGCAATTCTGGTTCTAAAGGTCATGCGAGGGTATGTACACATTGTGGTAGGACCAACCATACTGTTGAGACTTGTTTTCTCAAGCATGGATTCCCACCTGGTTACAAAGGCAAAGGTAAAGTTACAGGTACCACTGCTAATTCTCAGCCAGCTGCTATGGCCAATAATGCCTCTGAGAGTCGATCCACAGGCTCCTCCACTGCACCCTCGTTTGGTCTTACTCAAGAGCAGTACACTAACATCTTGGTATTACTACGATAGTCACAGCTTAATTCCCAAGCCAACTCCACATCCACCTCTCCTTTTGCCTTAAACTCTCACTCCAAAGTCAATGGTAAGACTTCTAATCTTTGGATCCTTGATACTGGAGCCACTGACCATATTAGCTTTAATCTCTCTTTATTTAAGGACCATAAAAATATAGTTCTTATTCCTTTTAATTTGCCTAATGGTTCTCAAGTAGTTGCTTCAATGGCTGGCACTGTTGTCATTTCTTCTTTCTTGACTTTACACCATGTCTTGTACATTCCAAGTTTTCATGTTAATCTTGTCTCTATTACTAAGCTTGTTGATAGCAACAATTGTTTTGTTCAATTCCATGCTAATGCCTGTCACATAATGCAGAACTATTCCAAGGCAATGATTGGTATATCTAATGTGCAAAGGGGACTCTATACTCTTGAGACCACAAGCCACCACTCCTTTATTCCTTCTGTTAATACTACTTCTTGTAATACCTGGCATTTAAGACTTGGTCATGTACCTCATTTAGGCTTATAAGAAATTTCAAAGTTGTTTCCCTTTTATTACTTGTAATACTAAACTTGATCCATGTGACTCTTGTCACTTTGCTAAACAAAGAAAGCTTCCCTTTCCCAATAGTACTTCTAATTCTTATGCTCCTTTTAATATTCTACATGCTGACATATGGGGGCCCTTCTCTACTATATCCACCTTGGGGGATAAGTATTTTTTGACCTTAGTTGATGATTTCACTAGGTATACTTGGGTCATTTTTCTCAAAACTAAAGACCAAACTAAGGCTAGCCTTATTCAGTTTGTAGCATATATTGAAAATCAGTACAAAACTTCCCTTAAGTGCCTTAGGTCTGATAATGATACAAAATTTCTTGCTCTCAATGATTTTTTGTTGTCTAAATGAATCATCCATCAAAAATCATGTGTTGAAACACCCCAACAAAATGGGGTGGTTGAGAGAAAACACCAACATATATTAAATGTTGCTAGATCACTCTACTTCCATTCTAATGTTCCTTTTAATCTATGGAACTTTTGTGTGCAACATGCCATTCATCTTATCAACAGGCTGCCAACTCCTCTCTTAAAATAAAAATCACCTTATGAGCTCTTGTACAAACAACCTCCCTCCCTTATTCACTTAAAAGTATTTGGTTGTTTATGTTTTGCATCCATTTTACAAGCACATAGGACAAAATTTGATCCTAGAGCTCACAAGGCTATTTTTCTTGGCTTTAGAGATGGCACCAAAGGGTACATTATTTATAATATCCAAAGTCATGCTATATCTGTTTCAAGGAATGTCATTTTTTATGAACATATATTCCCTCTTAAATTGCCTTCTGTACCATCTACTCCTCCTCTCACAATTCTCCATTATCCATAGACTTTCTTGACATGCCCTTACCAGTACCATCTACTTCTACTGAGCACACCAGTACCACTGACTTGACTCCTCCTTCTTGTATAGACACATCACCTAACAGCAGCCCTACACATCTGTCACCCTTTGATACTTTTCCTACATCTTTATCCTCCAGTCCATCTGCTGAGTCAATTACTCCTAGCTCATCTTCCAATGGTCCTTGTAATGACAGTTCTGTTCACATGTCTCCTAATCCCCATCAGGCCCCTACTGCCCTTGTTGACCCTTCCTCTCAGCCTACAACTACCTCTGTATTGCCTTTAAGACAGTCCACTAGATCTTCAAACCCACCAAGTTACCTAGCGGATTACCACTGTTATTCTGCTCATACTCCTAATTCTATTCATGCTCCCAATGTTGTATATCCTCTCTCTTCTGTCTTATCTTATAATAATTGTTTTCCTGCATATAAAAATCTTTGCTACTCCATTTCCACAAACATTTAACCTAAAACATATTCACAAGCTATTAAGCATGACTGTTGGAAAGATGCCATGAATGTTGAGTTGCAGGCCCTTGATAAGAATCACACTTGGACTGTAGTGGGCTTGCCTCATGGAAAGGTTCCCATTGGATGTAGATGGGTATACAAGATCAAATATAAGGCTGATGGCTCCATTTAAAGGTATAAAGCTCGACTTGTTGCAAAGGGCTATACTCAACTTGAAGGGGTTGATTATTTTGACACATTTTCTCCAGTTGCTAAGATCACCACAGTTCGTGTTCTTCTATCCATTGCTGCCATTAAAGGCTGGTACTTGGAGCAATTGAATGTGAACAATGCTTTTTTGCATGGTGACTTGAATGAGGAGGTATATATGTCTATTTCAACTGGTCTTTCTGTTTCCAGCTCTAATCAGGTATGCAAAGTGCAAAAATCCTTATATGGTTTAAAGCAGGCCAGTCGACAGTGGTATTCCAAACTGTCCATTTTTCTTCTTTCTTTGGGTTATTCTCAGTCCCAGGCAGATCATTCATTGTACACAAAGGTGACCAACGACAGTCCCAGGCAGATCATTGACATAGTTCGTGTTCTTCTATCCATTGCTGCCATTAAAGGCTGGTACTTGGAGCAATTGAATGTGAATAATGCTTTTTTGCATGGTGACTTGAATGAGGAGGTATATATGTCTATTTCAACTGGTCTTTCTGTTTCCAGCTCTAATCAGGTATGCAAAGTGCAAAAATCCTTATATGGTTTAAAGCAGGCCAGTCGACAGTGGTATTCCAAACTGTCCATTTTTCTTCTTTCTTTGGGTTATTCTCAGTCCCAGGCAGATCATTCATTGTACACAAAGGTGACCAATGACAGTTTCACTGCATTACTTGTTTATGTTGATGACATAGTTCTTGCAGGGAATTCTCATCATGAAATTCAGTTTGTCAAAGGTGTTCTTGATCAGCAATTCAAAATCAAGGATCTTGGTCAGCTGCATTTCTTTTTAGGTTTTGGTATTGCCAGATCTAACAAAGGCATTTTTTTTTGAATCAGAGGAAATATGCTCTGGAGTTGTTGGAAGAAACAGGCCTGCTTGCTTGCAAACCTTCCTCAGTGCCTTTTGATCCCAACCTGAAAGTGTCTACTTCTACTGGTCAAGCTTTGCAGGATCCCTCGTCTTATCGCAAGTTAATTGGCAAATTGATTTATCTCACCAACACTAGACCAGACATCTCTTATGTTGTTCAATAGCTAAGTCAATTTGTTTCCAATCCTCTACTTCCACACTATTAGGCTGCAATCAAAGTCTTAAGGTACCTCAAGCTTTTTCCTGCAAAGGGCATCCTCTTTTCTTCCACCAGTGAACTTAAACTCTATGGTTTTGCTAACTCAGACTGGGCACGATGTCCAGATACTCGCAAATCTACCACTGGCTTTTGTGTTCTCCTTGGAACATCTCTTGTTTGTTAGAAGTCAAAGAAGCAAAACACAGTTTCCAGATCCTCTACTGAGGCTGAATACAGGGCTTTAGCTTCCTTAACCTGTGAACTTCAATGGCTGCAATATCTGTTCAATGATCCCACCGTCAATATGTCTCAACCTGCTTCTGTTTATTGTGACAGTAAATCGGCTATATACTTAGCTCATAACCCTGCCTTTCACGAACGCAGCAAGCATATAGAACTTGACTGTCATGTCATCTGAGAAAAAATTCAATCTAAACTCCTTCATCTTCTGCCCATTTCCACAACGGATCAGCTTGCAGACATGTTTACCAAGCCATTGCATTCTCCATCCTTGACTTCTATTTTATCCAAGTTGGGTCTATGTAGTATCCATAGTCCAACTTGAGGGGGGATATTAGCTTATATATTATTTGTTCATCCAATGTCTATTAATTAGTCTTATCTAGTATATATATTCTTCACCTCATGTACACAAAAGTAATCAATGTAACAGTATTTTCATCTTTTCCTCTTCTCTGCACTTCTCTGCATTCTGTTATTTTTCTGTTACATTCTATTATCTTTCTGTTGCTTTCATCTCCATCAATGGCATACATCACCATTGTTGATACAAATCCTGCAACATATTTACATACATGTGTATATATAAGGTAAGTGAGTTGATAAATAAAATGAACTAGTAATTGAAATGAAGTTCTGTAAAGGAGGTAATCAGAAGAAAAGCTAAAAGGGAAAGAGAAAGTGGTAACCTTTCCAAGAATGTGTTCGTTGATATGAGAGCTATAGACATCAAAAGTATCAAGAAAAGTGACACTATATTGAATGGCGTGATGTGGAACACCCTGTTTCCCAAAAATAAAATAAATGCAATTTAAATCAAAACAAACATCAGAGTTGCCACACTAACACGGGATGTCACAAAACAGAAACTCAACAAAACATTTCATTTATCTGAATTCAACAATAAGCAGCGGAAATCATCATATAGATATATATACATATAAACATCAATATTCGACCATCCGCCCAAAATATACAAAATATATCCACCAAAAGGATTTCATCAAAACATGATATGACACGGAGTCAAAACAAAATCATCAGATAAACAAATAACTCCCAAAAGTTTCGTGTTACGTATCAGAGCATCCCTACGACTCGACTCGCCACTATCCAAGCTAGCTACGCACCTGGATTATCTGTACTTCCGAAGAAGCACAGAACACAACAACAACAACAACAACAACAAAAAGGGGTGATAAATCACGATCAAAATATAACGGTAACAATGTACATGAATAAAAGGTAGTAATCACATGAATATCATCCAACGTACAGCAACCCGGACCTACAGTCCAACACCGACACAACACACATAACAATGCAAACATATGCAACTCAACACCATGATATGCGGTACCGACTCAACAACAACGATGAACACCGAGCCATCAACCCTCCACAAGGGAGCACCGGATGAATCGCATACACTCCATCTGAGCAACAATTCATCCCACCATTCTCCACACAGGAGCACGGGTGAATCGCATACACTCCATCCGAGCAATGATTCAACCCCACCATTCTCCACACAGAAGCACCGATGAACACCTGGCCATCAACCCTCCATAAGGGAGCACCAGATGAATCGCATACACTCCATCCGAGCAACGATTCATCCCGCCAAGACATCATGATATGCATGACACCAATGCACATAACATAAGCACCCACGGTGCACACGATCCTCCTGATCCCATTTCATCACACATCATATATATATATATATATATATATATATATATATATATATATATATATATATATACATATATATATATACATATATATATATATATATATATATATATATATATACATATATATATATATATATATATACATATATATATATATATATATATATATATATATATATATATATATATATATATATATTCCACACATCACCACATCCATGTATAATAACATACACCCATTGAATTATTCTAATTAAACGAATATCAAGGAAATCATGTTCCACACCACACATACAATCTCCACAGTTCACTATCAATCTCATATTCAGTCATGACCAACAAGGGTCCAATAACACCAGAGAACAAAACAGAGCAGCACCAAAAACACAAACTACTGTCATGCTCGCTGGCTCACTCGCCTAGCGAAGCATCAGCGAATGCTCGCCATTCGCTCGCTCAGCAAACTCCCTAGCGAAGGTAGACAGTGGCTACTGGAAGCACTCGCTACCCAGTTTGCCTAGTGAAGCATCAGCGAATACTCGCTATTCGCTCGCCTAGCGAAAGTGCTGGCGAATGTCTACGATTTCACAGAAACCCCACTGTTCAGAATCGGCAATACACTCAGAAATCACCCGATTTTACTCAAACCAGTTCCCACAGCACTAGTTCAACATTCTGCAACTTAGCCACATAATCTAATCTCGATTCCACTCGATAAAACTTAGCTCTATCAATTAACTCAATTTCAGCTTAAATTGGTAAACTACCAAAAACCCCAAAACATTCAAACAACCACATGCAACAAACCTATCTTACCATCAACAAATTCAGAATTTCAATAACATAACAAGCAAGATCAATAATCTACCATGGGATTCGGGAAAATCCCTCTACCTAGAATTCATGCAATGTACCAATTTTGACCCGATTCTCCCCCCTTACCTCGATAACTTGCTTAAGCTGTTGAAAACTCTTCGAAGAATCGATAGACTAAGCTCTTCTTCTTTCCCCTTGATTCTTCTCCTTCAATCTCTCCCTTCCACTTGACCTTGTTCTTCTTCTCTCCTTTCTATCGTGTTCTTTCTTTCCAATTCCAAATACTCCCTTTTTATTTTCTTATCCATTTTAATAATAATAATAATAATAATAATAATAATAATATTACTATTATTCATTAAATTATCATTATCATTATATTATTATTCTTAAGGTTCAAAGTTTTCAATTAACCTCAACACTTAAGGGCATCTCCACGCACTCGACACAACCCCACGAAACACACCGAAATTAAAATAACACAAAAAGTAAAATGGATGTTACATGATGGACGAGAGCAATCATGTCGGATTTAGGCTTAGGAGGACCATAGAAACCAAACATACTCATGCAACCAAGTCCTTGCAAGGAAACTTCCATGGCTTGTGATCCCAACTTCATTCTTCCTACTTTTGACATTGCCATCTCTATTAAAATGACAAAAGAATCTTCCATGATATATATATATATATATATATATATATATATATATATATATATATATATATATATATATATATATATATATATATATATATATATATATATATATATATATATATATATATATATATATATATATATATATATATATATATATATATATATATATATATATATATATATATATATATATATATATATATATATATATATAAAGGTGAGACAAAGTTAAAGTTGTATTATACCCACTACCTGCTCTACTTATTTTTGATATTATCCTTGGTTTGTAAAATCTATTACTTCCATTAACTTAAATTTATAATTAATCATATAAATTTTTATGTAAAAAATTAATTTTTTAAGTAGTTTAATTTAAAATCTAGTACCCTTTTCTTGCTGAGATATGAATTGTGCCTACTTATTCATGAATACCATGCCGACCAACTATCAATACTCTGTCTGAAACGTGCATGATGAAAAAAGTAAAATATTATATATAAAAATAAAAAGTTAAGCTTTAAAACTTCAGTTTGATACATTTTGGCTCCACTGATATTTATGCAGTTTTTCATTGGTATGATACTATCATAGTAATAAATAGGATCAATTAGTTTAATGCCAGGACATGATGAATTGAAGATTGTTTGTGTAGAGAGGTTGGTAATAACTTCAGTTTTTGGTGTTTTGGCAGGAACCTGTCGAGGATATCGAAATTTGCATGAAGAACCTCTTCTCAACAGGTCTTTGCTAATAACTTCAGCTTTTGGTGCAAATATAATAGTTGAGTAAAAGAATGCATTTAGAAAAATTCTTTAAAAGAAGCTTCTGGGTTGTCAATGCCAACTCTCTCTATTTTTATTTCTTCCTCCAGTAATTTACAATTTGGAAACCTTCTTTAAAAGTTCTTCAAAGGCACCTCAAACTATATGCTATAGTTTACCTAAGGGCAAGACTTTCCAAACTTCTGAGTGGTTGCAGCTAGTAAGATTAGGCATGCACCTTTACATGCTTTCAAATTTAGGAGTCGTACAACGGACGGTGGCATTGTTGCTGATCCATCAGCATAACCTTAACTATTAAGTAATTAATAATCCATCTCCGATAACACATGCATGAAACTGTTAAACGTAATTCATTATTTTGATTTGATTTGATATGATTAGATTTGATTTGAATATTTTGGGCCTTTTATGGTTTAGGCTTTTGTAAACCTAAAATTATAAATAGGATGCCTTGCTTTGTATTCAATCACAACAGAACAGATTTCACAGTTGCAGTTAGCAAGTGAAAGTTCAATAAGAGTTACAAAGTTCTTCTTTCATTCTTCTTTCATTCTTCTTTCATTCTTCTTTCATTCTTTCATTCTCTCCAAATATTTTCTTCTCTCATTCTTCTCTTTCTTGTTTGTTCTTCTTTTTCTTTGTTGTTCTTGATAATTACTTGTTATTACCATTACTATCATATTGTAGGTTTATTCATCAATCTTGAGATCAAGATTAAAGGGAATTCTTCATAGGGTCTGAGGTGAATTTCCAACATCTGGTATCTAGAGCTCCGGTTGAAAGATTCAAGGAAGGAAGATAGTGATGGCGATGAACTATCCGAACAAAAACTTTCCGGCGACCCTGCCAATTCTCAAGAAAGACAATTATGAGAATTGGTGCAAGCAGATTAAGGTGATCTTCTGTTATCAAGATCTTTGGGATCTTGTGAAAGATGGAGTAACATCGCTTGGGGAGAACGCAACGGAGGCGGAAAAGGCTGCGCACAAAGAATTGAAGAAGAAGGATTATAAAGCACTCTTTATAATTCATCAGTGTGTCGATCCTGATAACTTTGAAAAGGTTAGTGATGTTGATTTAGCAAAAGAAGCATGGGAGATTCTTGAAAAGTCGTTTGGAGGCGCAGAGAAGGTGAAAGAGGTGAGGTTACAAACTCACAAGAGAACCTATGAGTTGCTTCAGATGGAAGACAACGAAAGCATTATAGATTTCTTCACCAGAGTTACAAAGTTGGTGAATCAAATCAAAATATGTGGAGAAGCGCTGACAACGAAAGCAGTTGTCTCAAAGATTTTGAGATCGTTGGCTCCAAAATTCGACCACGTGGTAGTTTCCATAGAAGAGTCAAAAAATATATTAATGTTGACGAAGGAAGAGCTTCAAGGGACTCTTGAGTCTCATGAACAGAGGATGGCTGAGAGAGCTGTAGGAAAGTCGAAAGATATGGCTTTGCAGGCGCAGTCAGAAAAGGAAAGAAAAGACAAAGGTAGCTAGAATGGCAACACAGGAGGAAACCAGTCGAATCAGAAGAAACCTTGGAACCAAGGTGTCGCTACTGCAAAAATCGGCGCCGGCTTGACAGGAGAGTCGCCACCGTGCGTTATTTATCCCTCAGATCGGGAAAGGAAACGCTCGAAGTAAACCTCGCAAAGACGGGAAAAGGTATGGTCATCGCAACCAAAACCTGGATTCGGGAGTCGGTTACGCAAGGGGAAGGTATTAGCACCCCTCACGTCCATCGTACTCGATGGGATCCACGCTTGGTGTTTATAGGTAAAAGGGTGTGTTATCTATCTACTCTAATGGCTGGTCTGAAAAGAAAATAAAAGGACAGGACTCGACAGAACATACGGTGTTCTGGGCCTACGTATTCCCTCATGCAATGGGAAAGTCAGAGTCAACGTAGTTCGACTTCCTACGTCTAAACGGGGAAAAGGTTGCTCGCCAGAACATCGCGTCCTGTGCCTACGTACTTTCATCTGGGATGAAAGATCAGAGCAAACGTAGTTCGGCTAACTACGGGTAAACAGGGGCTCTCACACAGCAGTGAGAAAACAAACTGGTCTCTAAAGGCTCGGGAACCTACAAATACGATCTGGTCTCAAATGCGCTCAGGCAAGAGAAAAGGATAACAATTAGCCGTTAGCGGGGAAGTCTCGATCGCACAGCCGCGAGAGAACAAAGGTTAGTCGTTAGTGTGCTCGCTAGGATATCGCATCCTATGCCTACATATCTTCGTCTGGTACGAAGAATCAGAGCAGCTGTAGTTCAGCTAACTACGGATCAAGCTACTCAAAAGCTCCTACAGAAAGGAAAGGGAAACCCTAAAACTATAGCTGAGAAACAGGGGAATCTACCTACTGCTATCACACCTGGTTGACCATCCTAATGTCTATCATAACAACTCCGCAACGGAGAAGTCAGAGCTCCTAAGGGATCATGGCAACAGGACTAACTACAAACAAGAAACTGCAACGTACAGGAATGCTGAAAATATGCATGAATGCAACACCTAGACAAACAAGGCGCAAAGGCCGCAAACCACAAAGGCAAGGGAGCTCAGCTCTACCAAATACCAACAAGCAAAGCCACTCAATAACAAACAAGCAGAAGGAGGACCACCTCAACTTCTCATGCACACAAAGTCTACTTCTAAGATGCACCTACTCAGACCTATACAGATGAACACCTAAGTCTAATGCAACATAACATCACACAAGTCAAACAATCCAAAGAGAAGGCAAGCTAACCTGACAAGCCTCTATCTACAAAACAAGAAGCTACTCCTGGGCAAGGCCCCTAACAAACCTGAAACAAGCTCCTACTCTATCTCTAAACAAAACTCTATACAACACCCTAAGCAAAGATCTAAGCAAACTCTAATCCAAACCTTAAGCAAGAGGAATCAATCCCAGTCTCCAAGCTTCAGAACAAGCTTACCAGAGAAAGGAAGCTAAGCAGACAAGCCCATAGTGCTTTCCTCAGGAAAGTACCAGGAGGTTACTACTCAGGAGTCGTATCCTATGCGGCTCGACAACTGTGATCAGTTTACATCCCTCCTCAGGAGAAACTAAACTCACATGAAGGCTCCGGCATCACTGGATATTTGAGAAAACCTATATGTATTAAGGGAACTAAGTGAACAGACTCATAGGACCTTCCTCAGGAAAGTACTAGGAGTCTGACACTTAGGAATCGTATCCTACGTGGCTCAACAACTGTGATCAGTTTACATTCCTCCTCAGGAGAAATTAAACTCACAAGTCGGCTCCAACATCACTGGATACTTGAGAAAACCTAGATAAACTAATGGAACTAAGTGAATAGACCCATAGGAACTTCCTCAGGAAAGTACTAGGAGGCTTCCACTTAGGAATCGTATCCCATGTGGCTCAACAACAGGTGATCAGTTTACATTCCTCCTCAGGAGAAATTAAACTCACAAGTCGGCTCCGACATCATTGGATACTTAAGAAAGAGGTGAGAAGAAAGAGTGATAGTCATTCATAGTGCCTTCCTCAGGAAAGTACCATAAACTCCCTTCAAACTTCAGGATCTCAAACCTCACAAACAGACAACAAACTCCTAGACTAAGCCTCCATCCACTGCCTCTTTGCAAGCTCCAACAGGACCTCAATCAGCTCCCACCTTCAAGAAGAACCCCCAGGCCAATCAAACCACAAGAGACTATCTCTGAAGTTCAACCACAGTTGAACTTCACAGTCAGAAGTCATCAAGACTTCTCCTATCTTCAGGCTCAGACAAATCACATCAGGACACCCTACAAAAATCTATCAAAAATCTATGGGACACCTACATGGCTCTAGGATAACATACTGAAAAATCAGAATAAAATTCAATACCAGATGAAAGAACTAAAATCAGCAACACAGACATGTCCACAAACCAATTTATTCAACATCAATAGCAGTAAAAAAATGCAATTAAAATGAAAATGCATGATTAAGCTAATGTCTTTGCACTATAAAATTCTACACTGAATTACGAGTCTACAGAAAGAAGAACGGAATTGTTTGACTAAATCTACTATTTTTTATTAATTTTCTAATGACATGTATGCATTAAAGAATGTTAAAAGAAATCAATTAAATGGAAAATATACCAAAAAATAACAAACAAAAATAAAATGTCATTTTTATTTTTATTTAATTTTCTAGGAATTATGATGTAATGGTAGAAAAAAGAATTATTGAAAAAAACAATTATTTACATTTTTATTATGAATTACTTACAAACATGAAAATATAAAAGAAAATCAAAATAAAAGAAAATGAAATGGGGGTTCAAACAGCAAGATTGATGAGTTATTTTTAGCTGGGCTCACATTGGTGGGGGTGTTAACAGCAAAGGGCGTAGGCCCAAACTTATTAACCAGAAAAAACAATAAAAATTGAGCTGAACGCAGGGGGGGGTGCTGACTTAGCAAGTTTCAGTTATTATTTCACTGGGCTTACGCCCAGGGGGTGCGAAAAGCAATTTGGGCATAAGGCCCATATCCACTCTGATCTCACACACGCCAGGGGGGGGGGGGTAACGAGTGACAAGGGTGTAGTGTTCAGAAACACATTTGGGCCTAAGCCCAATGCCCTAACCCTAATCCAAATACTCAGGGAACAAAACCTAAATCCTTTCCCAAACCCTAATACTGTTCACCCCAAACTACCTAGCCGCTCCCTCGTCTTCCTCCTCTATCTCTTCTCTGCAACTCATCCCTCTCTCCCAATCCATTCCCAGAAAACAAGAACCTCAACAAGACTTCACACACCTCACCACACTCAAATGAATCAGCACAATAATCTCACCGCTCTCTCATATCCAACACGAATCAAACTCGAACCCTAATCAAACAGTTTACCCTAATCGAAGCTACATTCATCAATTGCAATGAAGGTACAACAGAGAGAAGACACACCTGGGTTTACGCGAGGGGAACGAGGGGTCCTTGAAGATCTATGTTTGCTGAAGCTTGATGGCGCGAAGAACACTTCGTAGTGACGAACGACGCTAAGACCTTGATGAAGATTTCCCAAGCCTTGGAACTGATGGATCTTGTACAGATCTGGGGACGTATCAGGCGCGCGGTGTTGTTGAAGGTTGTTGACGGATTCAAGAGATTCTGGATGATGATGAACGTAGACGGTATGATGAATCTTGGAGCGTTCTGGAAATTCTGGGATGAGGATGATGGCGCTCTGGAAAGATCTTGAAGAACGATGAAGGTTGATTTTCTGGAAATTCTTTATGAAGAATGACGAAGGTGGAAGATGATCTGGAGAGTGTTTCTTGCAGTTTCCGGCGAAGTTGATGTTTCCGGCGAGGGGATGATGAAGGTGACGGAAGAGATCGGAGGAAGAAGATGAGTTTCTGGGGATTTTTGGATGTTTGCAGATTCCGGTGAGTTAGACGGTGGCCGGAAGACGTTGGGGGTCACCGGCGGTGGGAAGTTACGGCTGATGCATGGCCGCCGGTGGTTTTCTGGTGAAGCTCCGGGGAATGCTGGACGGTGACAAATGGCGCGCATGCACAGAGAGAGAGAGAATGGAGGACAGCTGGGTGGGACGCGTGGCGTGGATTGGAGGAGTTTCTGAGTGTAACGTGGGCCCTCTCCTCAAGCAACACGTGGCGTCACTATTTATGCCACTGAAAATGCTAGAATCTTCTGGAAGCTTCTGGGAGAAGACTGAACTTGCTGGACGAATTGGACCATTGGGCTGCATCTGGACCTTTTTTTTTTTTTTGGACTTCTGAAATGTAATCCTGGACAAAAACGCAGACTGGGCCTTGCACTGCTTTGGGCCCAATACGAAAATGAATAAAAAACCCCAAAAAAATGAAAAACTGATTAATCTCTTGATTAAAACTAATAAACTCTAAACAAAACATTAAAACCCTAATTAACTCTATAAAAATGATTAAAGCTCTAATTAATTCTATATTATCCTAATTAAACCTAAAAAAACAATTAACCTAATTAAACTCTAAAAAATGATTAAAAGTCTAATTAATTCTATATTAAAATTCTAATATTATTTAATATCTATCAAGATCTATTATTAATAAAAGAAAAAACTGTATTATTTTCTATATTATCTAAAAAACAATTAAACCTATTTTAAAATCTATACAAAATTCTAAAAATGATTTAAAAACAATTAAACCTATTTTAAAATCTATAGAAAAATTCTAAACTATTAACATCTATTAGTAATAAAAGAAAAAACTATATTCCCCTTTTTCTTTATTATTCTAAAAACTATTTAAAATCTTATTTATATTCTAAAAATCTATTTAAAAATTCTATAAAATCCTAAAAAGAGAATTAAACTATTAAAAAATACAAAAACCTTATTTAAATTCCAGAAAAATCTATAAAGCCTATCTAAAATTCACAAAAGTCTATAAAAATCCTAAAAATGCAGATGAATGCAAATGACCGCCATAAAAGAGCGCACGAGACCAGATTGAATCGAACAGAGATCCCCGGGCATCGGAATATCCTCAAAATCACTGTGCAAGCTAAAAATCACCGAGGAGCGCACAATTTCCTGAAAATAAAACCCTGGTGATCTGGACTGGATCTGCCATATCTGATAGACGAAAATCAAGCTGTAAACTCTGATATCCTCCGTTTGCACAAAAATCATCTGTATGATTTGCGAATATGAATTTAAACCACGAGTCAGATAGGAGAATCGGTTGGTCAAATTTTAGGGTGCAACAGCTGCCCCTATTCAAGCGACTTGGACCTGAAGGATTTGAAGAGCGCTCAGCCTTCAAACATTCAGGGGTACGAGACGGTTGAATACAAATAAAACCCGAAAATTTGCCAACCGCGAGCATATACTGTAAACTGCTTGGGGAATAAAGTCCAGAAAACCGAGTCCAGTTATTGCGGCACCAAACTGATTAATCATCTGATAAAGAACTCCTGACTTGAATACCCGTTGCTTGTGATACCCCATATAACAAAACCCGAGGGCTGCAACAACATACCTGATCCTTTCACATTGCCTACTGATAGGCAGGAAGAGAAACGTACCCACATTGTCCAAAGATGGACGGGAAGATACCCTGATTGAATACTCACATCGTCTAAGGATAGACGGAAAGCCGACATTAATCTCCAAATTCACATCGTCTAAGGATAGACGGGATCATCCTGATTGATGAACAAATCAATATTCTCATCGTCTAAGGGTAGACGGGAAGAAATTCTTAATCTCCATACTCACATCGTCTAAGGATAGATGGAAAGACACCATAATCTCCATATTCACATCGTCTAAGGGTAGACGGTATCATCCTGATCGATGAACCAATCAATATTCATATTGTCTAAGGGTAGACGGCATCATCCTGATCGATGAACAAATCAATTCACATCGTCTAAGGGTAGACGGCATCATCCTGATCGATGAACAAATCAATTCACATCGTCTAAGGGTAGACGGCATCATCCTGATCGATGAACAAATCAATTCACATCGTCTAAGGGTAGACGGCATCATCCTGATTGATGAAACAAATCAATATTCTCATCGTCTAAGGGTAGACGGCATCATCCTGATTGATGAAACAAATCAATATTCTCATCGTCTAAGGGTAGACGGGAACAAAGCCTGATCGCATACTCACATCGTCTAAAGATAGACGGGAAGAAATAATTCTCCAAATTCACATCGTCTAAAGGTAGACGGAAAGAAGTTCTTAATCGCAATTCAACACCAACCCTTGAATTTCAGAATCCTTCTGTCTACGGGAATTGATGGAAAGATCAACATCCTTGAAGGGGCCACATCGTCAGTATGGACCGACGGGAAGAAAACCACCTTTAAAGAACCATGTCGTCAATAAGAATCGACAATCACGAAAACTAAGCATTCTTCGAAGAGCCTCGACATCAATAAGGATTGATGATCAGAAAAGTCCCTCTTAAACGTCATCATATCCAATAACCAGAAAGAGAACCAATATCCAAAATCATTTTGAAACCCCTCAACAACCAAGGATAGCCGGAGAAGACTCGCTGGGGAAACACCTCATCATATGTATGATCTGGCAATAAGAAACTCGCTGAACAGTAGCTCGAAACTTCACATCGTCTGCTGACAGACGGAAAGAAAAGCATACTTGCTAGAGAAACTCTATTTTGAACCCTATTGAAAATCCATCAAAACTTCACATCGTCTACTGATAGACGGGAAGAAAAGCACATCCTGGGGAAACCCCTTCTTGAAGCCCTACTGTGATCACCCGCCACTTCACATCGTCTATGGATAGACGGAAAGAAAACCACATTCGTACTCAAGACGTCTAATGGTAGACGGAGAAATCCACTTATCGAAGGAACACCTCGTCAATATGAATTGACGGGAAGAAAAGTCTGTCGATATCAGATGACTGCTTGATCAAAGCATAATCGTTGCATGATCTGAGATACAAATAATCTGCTGAACTGTCTGAATACTATTGCTGGATAGGTGCCCCTGAACTGATCACAGAGTAATTCACGCGCCATATGAGGCTGATAGAAAATCTGACTTATGCTTCGTATGCCTATGCATATGCTTTAATCTTTCTACAGCGTAATGCTTCATTCAGGATGGAAATGCTACGCATTTTGACCATGATATGCAAGTATGATGCAAGTATGATGATGCATGCAATATGCTAATGCAGGCTCGAGCTGCCGGAGAGGGCCGGGTACAGAACCACTTCATCAAAATAAATGCTGAAGGCGAGGCCAACTCTGCTGGGGATAACCCGGATATCACTGAATCGTCCTAGCAAAATAAATACTGGGAGAGTGAAATCAACTCTGTTGGGGATATTGGGAACTTAACCGAACGCCTTGACGAAGTAATACCCTGCTGGGGTATGTAACTTCGCTGTGAAATAGCAGACGTGCTGAATATGATTGGACTCCTCTGGGGGATAGCTTATCTGTACCAACGGTGAATTGGACTTTGCTGGAGACAATGAAGGGAGTCCTCCTGCGTACTGACGACGCTCGGATTCGGAAATTGATGCGCGAACACGGATGGGCTTCATAGTAATCGCAAACATGGATTTGAGCTCTTAAGCCATCTTACTGGGTCAGGTACAACTGACGCTGGAAAATATTCTTCCTGAATACACAGCCTTTTAGTGAGGAGTCAAGGGATAGTGACACGACTTCCCGCATTCGCCTCGCTCTCGAAAATCGACTGCATCTGCTCGAATAACTCCAAATGACCCTGTAGGTACGGAGAACAACAATCCTTTTGCTTCTGATATGCCCCAGCTTACAGGACATCTGTGGGGATAGTCCTCGAAAGGAAATCTGCAAATCTGAGCCTCGATGGTCTGATATAACGTGCCTCAGCGTTCTGAACTTCTGAGAGATACCTCACCTCCCCTGCTTCTCGCACAACCTTTGCGCGCTTAAGATGGTCTGCCCCTGACTGCAATGACCCTGCCCCGATTATCTGATTCAGAATAGTACCTCCTGACTACGCCGTATTCGCCGAATCTCCACCTGATTGCCCCAGAGTAACTGACTTCGAAAAGCTGACCTGACTGGGGATCACAATAAAGCTTGCCCCTGCTCTTGGAACATTCGGGCATTCTGCATTCTATCTTGACAATACTTTCCATTGTAGGAAGCTTTTCTGCTGTCAAGCGCTTACTCGCAAGTAAAACAAGTTGTTCTGCATAAAAGATGTATTAATGCAACGCATATGACAGCTTTGACATCCAATCTGTTCACTGGGAAAAGGAAAAACAGTTTATAGCGTATAATGCACAAAACATTTATCAACAGTAGTATCAACATGGTAAGAGGAACCTTTTTAGGAGTCAGAATCGACGCGACCCTTACCGGAGTATGCTTTCGAAACAACCTGCTTCAATTAGGACTTTGGGAGGTTGTAACATGGTCAGGTTCGTGGTTTTGAAAGAAAGGATAGAGGCTCAAAGTTTATTTTAACCCACCCATTCTCCTTGATGTTCTCCCATCCTACGTTCAGCTAATTCGACCTTAGCGCTCACCTCTCAGAGGCTTAGGAAATAGGAATGATAGTTCGAGAAACTTTTGGATTTTGGAGTGACAGCCACTCACTCTTTGTCTTTGACACTTGTGGTCACACGACTCGTATTTCCTTTTGGGGATTCTTCTTTTGATCCTTTTCATCTTTTCCTCTTCACATCCCTAACTTTTGCCTGGACTGACTCCTTTTGAGTTTCTTTTGATTTTTTTAAGTCCAGCGGGATGCCCTCATTTTTGCCTAAGTCATTTTGTTTTGAAGTTTTCTTGACTTAGCGGGCTTTTGATTCTTCTTTTTTCGTTTTTTTTTTCTCTCTTTCGAACAAGTCGTGTGACATTGGTTGTCTGACTCTTTGGGAAACAATGTGGCCGTCACACTCTTGATTGAACCACTGTGGTCTTTTAGGCACGACCTCTAGGGACGCGATTGATCCTCGAACGGACACTCCTTTTGCAATTTGGACGCTTGGTCAAATTAGCTAACACCTACCCTGCCCCAGGTTAAAATTGAGGGTTTTTCATTCACAGAAAGAAACTCCTACTACAAGGCTCAAAGGGGTTGACAAGGGATTATCTTCCTTATATCTCCGGTGTTTAGGGATTTGAAACAATGCCTGTACATCATCAGCAGGTTTTATTTCAAAAGCATACAATCGGAATTTGCATGTCGGTCGTTTTCGTCATCCTCCCCAAATTCTTCTTAACCAAGTGTTGGACATTTGTAAAAACAATTAGTGAACACGAATGGATTTAATCAAAACCATGCATATTTATTTCATTATCATCAATTGAAATGAAAACAACGAGTTTTACAAACAAGATTACAAATTCAAACAGGAAAGCAACTACAAATGTAAAGAAATGACAAGCTAAAACAAAGAAAATATGCTAGCTTCCGAGAACCGGGCTTTCATATCTGCCCTGCTGCTGAACCAGCTATCTTTATTAGAGGCAATTCGATGCTGTCCTGATCTGCTTTCAACGATTTAACCAAATTATAGAGCCCCTCCTCCTTTATTCAGATGATTTGGGGACCTCCCGGCCCGAAGCTGATTGCTGCACTATCAAGCAGATCCTGCACTTTGTGCTTAAATGCTTTACAGTTCTCAACCGTATGGCCTGGTGCCCCGGTATGGAACTCACAAGTAGCGTTGGCATCATACCCCGGTGGTGGTGGTCCCGTTAAGGGAGCCATTGTCCTTTTATGAACCAATTGGAGCTGAAGCAATGTCTGCAGAAGCTGTGCGTACGGTATAGGAGGAGTTTCCAAATGACGGCTTGCCAAAGGACCTTGATTCTGGCATCTTTTATACCCCCGATTATTCTGTTGCTGGGGCTGCTGCTGCTGGTATCGGGTTGACCCTTGAACACCCTTCGTATCAAATGCAACATCGGTTTCTTGATCTTCAATGTGCTGATTAACGCTCTCCTTATGCTTAACCATTTTCTTTCTCAGATCTGCCCCAGGAATAGGCAACAATTGTGGGCCTGGAGATTCTGACACCATGGATTCCAGGATACGCTTCTGACCCACTGCAGCTTTAGAAACATCTGTCATCTTAGCATCGACTGAGACAGGAGCAATATGCACAGCTACGCCGCTTGGCGTGAATTCAATATCGTGCGAGTCAATCAGGTCTTGAACATTGTGCTTAAAAGCATGACAACCCTCGATGTCATGTCCGAATGCCCCAGAATGAAACTCACATTGCTTGCTGGCATCGTACCCTTGAGGAAACGCTCTCGTTGGTGGTTCCAACGTTCTTTTCTCAACCAGATTAAACCTCAATAAAGCCTGCAAGAGCTCAGCATAGGTCATAGGTGGCGCCTCAAACATTCTCTTTGGCTTCCCCTCCTGGATCCTCCGCTGAGCCGGATGTATCTTCTGTTGCTGCTGCTCAGATTCCACATGCACAGGTGGCGCGAGCTTCTTCATTGCGGCTTCGAATAGTTGATCGTCCTCTTTCCTAAGCACATTCTTGACTACCTCCATGATCAAGCTCATTTGGGTCTTCAGCTGACTGTTCTCCTCTTTGAGAATCTTCTGCTCCAGACGCATCTCTTGCATGTCTCTCATCATCTGCCCCAGCTGGCTTTGAACTTCGATCAATTCAAACTGATTTTGTTCCATATCTCTGAGGGAGTTCCTGCAATAAACTGAGACGATGAGGAAATAAGGCCCACGGTTCTGATATACCTGTTAAATGATAATGCAGCGCAGAAAGCAAACATATATTCACAACGAGACAAAGAGAAACTCAAGCTATAAGCATACAGACGAACATCTCCCACATATGTACAACCAACAAAATCAGCAGGTAAGCACAAATGAGTATGAATATAACGACCCCAGCCAACAATCCTGGTGGTGGTCGGCAGACACTAGTGCACAAAAAGCTAAACGGATTAGGCAGAGAAAATAGAGGCGACATCCGGCGCGAAAACCTCTAGAAATTTCTCCCATACAATTGAACTTTCTGATTGACAATCTTCAGAGCACACACTTCCTGTGGAGTCTTCCATGACGTTAACTGACGAACCCACACAACTGGAGGATGGAAAATCATTAATCTGAATGAAACCCTGAGGAGTGATGCAAATACGGTTAGAGTCTAACAGATCTTGAACCTGGCTTCTAAGCACCTTACAATCATTTGTTGAATGCCCCTGTGCCCCAACATGGTACTCACAGCGGGTGCTGGCATCAAAACCTGGAGGATACGGCGGAATCACCGGCTTAGTCTCTTTCGGCACTATCAATCCACTCCTGAGCAGATCTGGCAACAACTGACTGTACGACACCGGTAGCTGCGTAAACTGCCTTTCAGGCTTCCTTGGTCTTCGTGGAGCATGCTGACGCGATCGGCGATGGGATGATCGTTGACTTGAAGTGTCTGAAAACTGATCCTGAGATGCTAGAGATTCTGAGGTGGCGTCATCTCCTTCCCACTCTTCTTGAGAACTGACAACTGACTCAATCTTATTAACTGGGACGTAAGGAACACCTCGAAACTTTCCACTCCTGAGTCCTCTCTCAACAATCTCTCCCAGCCTCATCAGGCCCACAAAGTTTGTGCAACTGAACAATTTGTCAAAATAATGGCCTTTCAGAGTACCCAAGAAGATGTCAACCAGTTCTCTTTCCGGAAGCGGTGGTTGAACACTAGCAGCCAATTCTTTCCATCTTCGCAAATATCCTCTGAATGATTCATTCTCCGCCTGAGACAATTCTTGCAGATCTACGAGACTAGGAGTCAAATCCAAGTTGTAATCGTACTGCTTCATGAAAGCTCTGGCTAAATCCACCCATGATCGAATCTGATTACTTTCCAGTTGCACATACCATCTCAACGATGCCCCAGTCAGGCTATACTGGAAGCAATGGATCATAAATTTATCATTTCGCACAAACGAAGTCATCCTTCGACAGAACATCATCAAATGCAGCTTTGGACAGCTATCTCCCGTGTACTTCTCAAATTCCGGCACTTTGAACTTGTACGGCAACACCAGGTCAGGAACCAAACACATGGCCACAGCATCCAGGTTAACGGCATCTTTCGCTTCTAAGGCTTTCATTTGCTCTTCCAATGCTCGGAGTCTTCTACCATCGTCAAGAGCTCTTGGATCTACTAACCCGGTCACTGGAATATCTCTCCGGTAGTTCATCACAGGGAAAGCAACACATTGATTGTTAACAGGAGGATAATGTTCATTTCGGGCAAGAAACTGCTCATGTCGGCCTCGGTTCTCATTCGTAGGCTGTACAACTTGGTCCGCAGTAAGATTGTTCGCTTGCGGGAAGCCTTCCATAGAATCATGCTGATGGTTGGACGCCATAGTAAATCTTGCCAAAGTGTTAGGAACCTGGAAATTGCCTTCAGACATAGCTACCAATTACCTGTAACGGACTACACTGCTTGATTCCGCTCAAATTTGCTTCAGCCCCTTGGTCGTTTTCAGCACTCCACTCTTGCCTCAAACAATTCCCTGAGAATTACCCTCTGGTGAAAACAAAGGCTGGATAAGTGCTCTGACCTGCTAAATGCTATGCAATATGATTTATGCAAACAGAAATACAAAAATGCTAACGTGCATGTGTTCATTGGAGATATTTTCCCTCCAATTCCCGTGTCAGTGGTGGCAAGACGAGATAAACCATAAAGACAATATTTGGAAAAGCCCTCATATATTGATTAGAATAACAGTCTTGTCAAGAGGTTACATAACTATGCTCCATACAGCTGATATGATAAAGAGGATCCCAGCCAACATGCCTGGTGGTGATCTCAACATACGGAATACAAGAGAGAAATCAAATACGGGTACGGTTGCGGAAGTCCTCGACCATCTTCTTTGTCTCTGCATGATCTGGTTGATAAATCAAACCTTCTATCAGCCGATCCCTCTTCCTGACCGTCCCCTGGATGTCTCTGACAAAGTCTTCCCAGGCTTTATCATTGGCACCGCCCCCAGGTTTGGGTCTCTTGGCATCTGCTCTATGCTGGAAATCTTCCAAGTTCTTCATGGCATCTGTCAACTTGCGCTCGGCTTCGTATCGGCGACAGGCTTCTTCCTCAAGCTCTTCATTCTTCACTTTGACCTGTTCTTCTAACTGAGCAATCTGTGTCTTCAGCTCTTCTTCTCGTTCCTTGCGCTTGGTCATAGTGAGATCCCAGTGTTCTCTGAACTTGGCTAGCTTTGTGTAGGCCCTTTCCAGCTCTTGCTTCTTGGTGGCCAACACACTACTAACTGAGTCTACATCTAACTCTAAACGCTTCTTGGTTTCAGTCAATTCCAATAGCGTAGCCTTCAGATGTTTCAGAGTTTCAGCCTGTTGCTTAGAAACATACCCTGTTTCAATCTTTTCATGCCGAAGCTGGGCGTTCTCCTGCTCTAAAGCCTCTTTAGCCCTTGCTAGCTCTTCTTTCTCCGCCATCAGCTGCTTGTAGACCTGCATGTCCACAGTGGTAGGCTCCTCTACCGGAGGAGGATGCAATGGCTGAACTGCTGGATACGGCATAAGGAACTTCACAGCTCGCTCACGAATCCATTCTACATATGGGCTAGGAACTCGAGTATCCCCTCTGCTACCTGAAAGCTTCCCTCTCTTGTGCAAGTTTTTCCAGGCTTTCTCAAGTTTGGTCAGCATTTCTTTCCCTATTGTCCCGGTGAGATACAGAGATTCCTGTACCTCCTCGAGCTTTGGCGCTCCTTGAGGTACGTACCCAAATTGCTTGATCAATAAGGAAGGGTTGTAGTTGACACAACCTTTCCTTCCTATTAACGGAACATTCGGGAATCCTTCGCCTTTGAGTATGACTTCAGCTCCAAATACCTCTTTATTGGTCCATACCACGTTCTCAGCAGTTAATCCCATTAAGCGCTCGGGCCATCCTAGAGAATTGATAGATGTGACAAACGGGCCTGACTTAGGCATATGACTGGTGAACCACCTGCATAGGAGAGGTACACAGCAAGACACATTCCTTCCTCGTCGCTTTTCATTCTGGTAGTGGGTTGAATGGTGGATATCCCCCAGCAAAGTAGGGACTGGGTTCTTCGCAGCCAAAATATAGAAGGCATCAGAATCAACAAAATCAGGAATGTTCGGGAATAACACGATGCCATACACACATACAGCAAGGATGACGTCAAAAACACCCCAGCTACCCTTCTGGGCATACTCTCGAGCCTTCTCCACTAAGACATCCAACGGGAATCCCCATACATCTCCTCTTCTGATCATCTTCCCAGATAGCTCAGACTCTTTCAAGCACAGGATGGCAGAAAGCTCAGCCAGCTTAGGCTCAGCGTCCGTACGATAAAAAGGCATTTGCTCACGGATCGGTATATCCAGAAGTGCAGAGTACTCCTCCAGGGTAGGAGCCAAAACAAAGTCGGGAAATACAAAACACCTGAGCTCCGCGTCGTAAAACTGTAACAGAGTATAGATGCCGCTGGTCTCGTAGGCAGATGGCTGATAAACGTAGGTCAGAATCCTCCCATATCTCTTTCTGAAGTCACCCATCCCTCTCTTCTTAGCAATAGCAATCAACTCTAACAATAGACTGATATTCGGCGACGGAAACTTATAGGGCAATACTCTCTTCAGGTTTTCCATGTCTTGCTAGGAACAAACACCAGAACTGGAAGGGAAAATATGTACCTGCAATGCACACACGTTAGTTGAATGCAGATGGTAATGCAACGATGCAATATGATAAATAATGCAATCTGTGAACACAGGGGCTATGCTGTAGCCTGAAGAGGAATATCTCTGTGATCGAGAACAGAAAACCAACACAGTCACCAGAACCTCATGACACTAACTATCATCTGATACTCAAAATATCAATCCCCTGGTAAGAAAACCATCTGAACCTCTGTATCTGACGAGAATACCATCTGATAATAGCCTCAACCTCAGATAAGAAACCCATCTGACCCAGACAACACACCTGGAGATGAATCAAGAACACCATCTGACAAAGGTACTGAATTATGGTTTCTGAAGGCCAGTTTTCCTGCAATAACCCAGTCCCTCTCACAGGTAGGATAGACCTAATCCACGGACAAAGGTACGGCATCCTATGCGGTCATCAGCGTCACAGACTTTCATGAATGACGATACGATTCCCAGAAGGAGTGGCATCATCAAGTCATGAAGAGGCCTCACTTAGCTGACTTCCAAATGATCGGTCCCCAGAGTCGACAACCCTCACGTCTGGACTCCCCTCATATCCTCAGGACCGGAAAGGAGCACCTCTGCAAGAATCTCGTCTGAGCGCAGATTTTCGTAGGGAACTGTGCCTGCTCAGCAGACAGGTTCGTCTACTACTTCTCCGCAACTATATCTAGGTGTGTACTCAAGCCCAGGTCCGGCTTCTCACTCACAGTAACCTCCCTTTGCCCACAGCAATAATCACAATAATATAATGCTGGAAAATAAATGCGGAAAGGTAAAGGTACAGAAAAGTAAAGTGCAGAAAAGTAAAACACAATATGCACAACACCCAACCAATAAACACCCAAGCGCTAGGATTGACTCACGTAGGGGATGGGAAACGGTCCCAGCATAAGGGATGGGAAGAGTCCCTAGATGCTATAAGTCCCCAGCAGAGTCGCCAGCAGTCGCTACTGCGAAAATCGGCGTCGGCTTGACAGGAGAGTCGCCACCGTGCGTTATTTATCCCTCAGATCGGGAAAGGAAACGCTCGAAGTAAACCTCGCAAAGACGGGAAAAGGTATGGTCATTGCAACCAAAACCTGGATTCGGGAGTCGGTTACGCAAGGGGAAGGTATTAGCACCCCTCACGTCCATCGTACTCGATGGGATCCACGCTTGGTGTTTATAGGTAAAAGGGTGTGTTATCTATCTACTCTAATGGCTGATCTGAAAAGAAAATAAAAGGACAGGACTCGACAGAACATACGGTGTTCTGGGCCTACGTATTCCCTCATGCAATGGGAAAGTCAGAGTCAACGTAGTTCGACTTCCTACGTCTAAACGGGGAAAAGGTTGCTCGCCAGGACATCGCGTCCTGTGCCTACGTACTTTCATCTGGGATGAAAGATCAGAGCAAACGTAGTTCGGCTAACTACGGGTAAACAGGGGCTCTCACACAGCAGTGAGAAAACAAACTGGTCTCTAAAGGCTCGGGAACCTACAAATACGATCTGGTCTCAAATGCGCTCAGGCAAGAGAAAAGGATAACAATTAGCCGTTAGCGGGGAAGTCTCGATCGCACAGCCGCGAGAGAACAAAGGTTAGTCGTTAGTGTGCTCGCTAGGATATCGCATCCTATGCCTACATATCTTCGTCTGGTACGAAGAATCAGAGCAGCTGTAGTTCAGCTAACTACGGATCAAGCTACTCAAAAGCTCCTACAGAAAGGAAAGGGAAACCCTAAAACTATAGCTGAGAAACAGGGGAATCTACCTACTGCTATCACACCTGGTTGACCATCCTAATGTCTATCATAACAACTCCGCAACGGAGAAGTCAGAGCTCCTAAGGGATCATGGCAACAGGACTAACTACAAACAAGAAACTGCAACGTACAGGAATGCTGAAAATATGCATGAATGCAACACCTAGACAAACAAGGCGCAAAGGCCGCAAACCACAAAGGCAAGGGAGCTCAGCTCTACCAAATACCAACAAGCAAAGCCACTCAATAACAAACAAGCAGAAGGAGGACCACCTCAACTTCTCATGCACACAAAGTCTACTTCTAAGATGCACCTACTCAGACCTATACAGATGAACACCTAAGTCTAATGCAACATAACATCACACAAGTCAAACAATCCAAAGAGAAGGCAAGCTAACCTGACAAGCCTCTATCTACAAAACAAGAAGCTACTCCTGGGCAAGGCCCCTAACAAACCTGAAACAAGCTCCTACTCTATCTCTAAACAAAACTCTATACAACACCCTAAGCAAAGATCTAAGCAAACTCTAATCCAAACCTTAAGCAAGAGGAATCAATCCCAGTCTCCAAGCTTCAGAACAAGCTTACCAGAGAAAGGAAGCTAAGCAGACAAGCCCATAGTGCTTTCCTCAGGAAAGTACCAGGAGGTTACTACTCAGGAGTCGTATCCTATGCGGCTCGACAACTGTGATCAGTTTACATCCCTCCTCAGGAGAAACTAAACTCACATGAAGGCTCCGGCATCACTGGATATTTGAGAAAACCTATATGTATTAAGGGAACTAAGTGAACAGACTCATAGGACCTTCCTCAGGAAAGTACTAGGAGTCTGACACTTAGGAATCGTATCCTACGTGGCTCAACAACTGTGATCAATTTACATTCCTCCTCAGGAGAAATTAAACTCACAAGTCGGCTCCAACATCACTGGATACTTGAGAAAACCTAGATAAACTAATGAAACTAAGTGAATAGACCCATAGGAACTTCCTCAGGAAAGTACTAGGAGGCTTCCACTTAGGAATCGTATCCCATGTGGCTCAACAACAGGTGATCAGTTTACATTCCTCCTCAGGAGAAATTAAACTCACAAGTCGGCTCCGACATCATTGGATACTTAAGAAAGAGGTGAGAAGAAAGAGTGAAAGTCATTCATAGTGCCTTCCTCAGGAAAGTACCATAAACTCCCTTCAAACTTCAGGATCTCAAACCTCACAAACAGACAACAAACTCCTAGACTAAGCCTCCATCCACTGCCTCTTTGCAAGCTCCAACAGGACCTCAATCAGCTCCCACCTTCAAGAAGAACCCCCAGGCCAATCAAACCACAAGAGACTATCTCTGAAGTTCAACCACAGTTGAACTTCACAGTCAGAAGTCATCAAGACTTCTCCTATCTTCAGGCTCAGACAAATCACATCAGGACACCCTACAAAAATCTATCAAAAATCTATGGGACACCTACATGGCTCTAGGATAACATACTGAAAAATCAGAATAAAATTCAATACCAGATGAAAGAACTAAAATCAGCAACACAGACATGTCCACAAACCAATTTATTCAACATCAATAGCAGTAAAAAAATGCAATTAAAATGAAAATGCATGATTAAGCTAATGTCTTTGCACTATAAAATTCTACACTGAATTACGAGTCTACAGAAAGAAGAACGGAATTGTTTGACTAAATCTACTATTTTTTATTAATTTTCTAATGACATGTATGCATTAAAGAATGTTAAAAGAAATCAATTAAATGGAAAATATACCAAAAAATAACAAACAAAAATAAAATGTCATTTTTATTTTTATTTAATTTTCTAGGAATTATGATGTAATGGTAGAAAAAAGAATTATTGAAAAAAACAATTATTTACATTTTTATTATGAATTACTTACAAACATGAAAATATAAAAGAAAATCAAAATAAAAGAAAATGAAATGGGGGTTCAAACAGCAAGATTGATGAGTTATTTTTAGCTGGGCTCACATTGGTGGGGGTGTTAACAGCAAAGGGCGTAGGCCCAAACTTATTAACCAGAAAAAACAATAAAAATTGAGCTGAACGCAGGGGGGGTGCTGACTTAGCAAGTTTCAGTTATTATTTCACTGGGCTTACGCCCAGGGGGGTGCGAAAAGCAATTTGGGCATAAGGCCCATATCCACTCTGATCTCACACACGCCAGGGGGGGGGGGTAACGAGTGACAAGGGTGTAGTGTTCAGAAACACATTTGGGCCTAAGCCCAATGCCCTAACCCTAATCCAAATACTCAGGGAACAAAACCTAAATCCTTTCCCAAACCCTAATACTGTTCACCCCAAACTACCCAGCCGCTCCCTCGTCTTCCTCCTCTATCTCTTCTCTGCAACTCATCCCTCTCTCCCAATCCATTCCCAGAAAACAAGAACCTCAACAAGACTTCACACACCTCACCACACTCAAATGAATCAGCACAATAATCTCACCGCTCTCTCATATCCAACACGAATCAAACTCGAACCCTAATCAAACAGTTTACCCTAATCGAAGCTACATTCATCAATTGCAATGAAGGTACAACAGAGAGAAGACACACCTGGGTTTACGCGAGGGGAACGAGGGGTCCTTGAAGATCTATGTTTGCTGAAGCTTGATGGCGCGAAGAACACTTCGTAGTGACGAACGACGCTAAGACCTTGATGAAGATTTCCCAAGCCTTGGAACTGATGGATCTTGTACAGATCTGGGGACGTATCAGGCGCGCGGTGTTGTTGAAGGTTGTTGACGGATTCAAGAGATTCTGGATGATGATGAACATAGACGGTATGATGAATCTTGGAGCGTTCTGGAAATTCTGGGATGAGGATGATGGCGCTCTGGAAAGATCTTGAAGAACGATGAAGGTTGATTTTCTGGAAATTCTTTATGAAGAATGACGAAGGTGGAAGATGATCTGGAGAGTGTTTCTTGCAGTTTCCGGCGAAGTTGATGTTTCCGGCGAGGGGATGATGAAGGTGACGGAAGAGATCGGAGGAAGAAGATGAGTTTCTGGGGATTTTTGGATGTTTGCAGATTCCGGTGAGTTAGACGGTGGCCGGAAGACGTTGGGGGTCACCGGCGGTGGGAAGTTACGGCTGATGCATGGCCGCCGGTGGTTTTCTGGTGAAGCTCCGGGGAATGCTGGACGGTGACAAATGGCGCGCATGCACAGAGAGAGAGAGAGAATGGAGGACAGCTGGGTGGGACGCGTGGCGTGGATTGGAGGAGTTTCTGAGTGTAACGTGGGCCCTCTCCTCAAGCAACACGTGGCGTCACTATTTATGCCACTGAAAATGCTAGAATCTTCTGGAAGCTTCTGGGAGAAGACTGAACTTGCTGGACGAATTGGACCATTGGGCTGCATCTGGACCTTTTTTTTTTTTTTTTGGACTTCTGAAATGTAATCCTGGACAAAAACGCAGACTGGGCCTTGCACTGCTTTGGGCCCAATACGAAAATGAATAAAAAACCCCAAAAAAATGAAAAACTGATTAATCTCTTGATTAAAACTAATAAACTCTAAACAAAACATTAAAACCCTAATTAACTCTATAAAAATGATTAAAGCTCTAATTAATTCTATATTATCCTAATTAAACCTAAAAAAACAATTAACCTAATTAAACTCTAAAAAATGATTAAAAGTCTAATTAATTCTATATTAAAATTCTAATATTATTTAATATCTATCAAGATCTATTATTAATAAAAGAAAAGACTGTATTATTTTCTATATTATCTAAAAAACAATTAAACCTATTTTAAAATCTATACAAAATTCTAAAAATGATTTAAAAACAATTAAACCTATTTTAAAATCTATAGAAAAATTCTAAACTATTAACATCTATTAGTAATAAAAGAAAAAACTATATTCCCCTTTTTCTTTATTATTCTAAAAACTATTTAAAATCTTATTTATATTCTAAAAATCTATTTAAAAATTCTATAAAATCCTAAAAAGAGAATTAAACTATTAAAAAATACAAAAACCTTATTTAAATTCCAGAAAAATCTATAAAGCCTATCTAAAATTCACAAAAGTCTATAAAAATCCTAAAAATGCAGATGAATGCAAATGACCGCCATAAAAGAGCGCACGAGACCAGATTGAATCGAACAGAGATCCCCGGGCATCGGAATATCCTCAAAATCACTGTGCAAGCTAAAAATCACCGAGGAGCGCACAATTTCCTGAAAATAAAACCCTGGTGATCTGGACTGGATCTGCCATATCTGATAGACGAAAATCAAGCTGTAAACTCTGATATCCTCCGTTTGCACAAAAATCATCTGTATGATTTGCGAATATGAATTTAAACCACGAGTCAGATAGGAGAATCGGTTGGTCAAATTTTAGGGTGCAACACAAGGCAACCAAAGAGGTGGTGCTGCAGGTAAAGGAAGAGGTGGCGGTCGAAAGCCAGACAAAAGCCACATTCAGTGTTTCAATTGCCAGAAGTATGGTCATTATGCTAGTGATTGTCCAGAAAGGAAGAGAAATCAAGATACTGATGCAAAGCTGGCGAAACATAAAGAAGAAGAAACATTGCTAATGGTCACAACAAAAGATGAAGAAAGATTCCAAGATCAGTGGTACTTGGACTCAGGATGCTCATCACACATGACTGGAAGGAAAGAATGGTTTGTCAACATGAAGCCCTCGTCGAAGAACACCGTGAAGTTTGCAAATGACAACACTCTAGCAGCCGAAGGTGTTGGTGATGTTCTAATTATGAGGAAAGATGGCAAAAGGTCAATAATTTCCAATGTGTTGTACATACCAAGCATGAAGAGTAATTTGCTCAGCATAGGGCAGCTTGTCGAAAAGAACTACAAGGTAGTTGTCGAAGACAAGATGATGAGAGTTCCGACGCAGGTGGTAGATTAATCTTGAAGGCTCCAATGTCTCAGAATAGGACCTTCAAGATTGGACTCAATATGATGGAGCACAGATGTCTAGCAACTGCAGCCAGCAGAGCTGAGTGGTTATGGAATTTTCGACTAGGTCATCTCAACTTTAAAGACATCATAGAACTGAAGAGAAGAAATATGGTTTCAGGATTACCAGAAATCGACGATCCAAGTGAAGTCTGTGAAGAGTGTGTTCAGTCGAAACTACACAAGAATAGCTTCAGCAAGGATGCATGAAGGAAGTCGAAGGCAATACTTGAAGTCATATACTCTGATGTATGTGGTCCAATCCAGGTGGATTCGATTGGTGGCAATAAATACTTTGTCACGTTTATAGATGATCACAGTCGAAAGTTGTGGACTTACCTAATCAAGAAGAAAAGTGATGTGATTGAGGTATTTTCCAGATTCAAGTCCATGGTCGAAAGACAGAGTGGTCGAAAGCTGAAAATTCTGAGGACTGATGGTGGTGGAGAGTATGTGTCGAAAGAGTTCGATACACTATGTGTAAAAGAAGGGATTGTGCATGAGGTGGTGCCACCTTACACTCCACAACAAAATGGGATTGCAGAATGCAAGAATAGAACCATCATGAATATGGTGAGAAGTATGTTGAATGGAAAGCATTTACCTAAAGAATTATGGGGAGAAGCAGTTTCGACATCAACATATATATTAAACAGATGTCCGACGAAGAAGCTTGAAGGAATCACACCAGAAAAATGTTGGTCTGGTGTCAAGCCTAGTCTCAGTCACTTGAAGGTATTTGGATCTATAGCACATAGACATGTGCCAGATCGGTTGAGAAGGAAGCTTGATGATAAGTCGAATCAGATGATCTTGATAGGATATCATTCGACATGAGGTTACAAGTTGTTCGACCCAGTGAATAAGCAGGTGGTGATCAGCAGGGACGTGATCATAGATGAGCTTAAAGAATGGGATTGGACTGAGAATGCCAAGAAGGATTCAGTGAGAATCTCTTGTGAAGAACCAGCCACTGAATTCGAAATAGAAGTTCGACAGGAACTAGTTGCAGATGAAGCAGGTTCAAGCAGACCTCGACGAACAAGACAAATGCCTGCAAGGTTGCAAGAATGTGTAATTATATCAAATGATGTAGTCGATAAAGAGGGTGAGCTGGTACACTATGCTTTCTACGCAGATATCGAACCAGTCAATGCAGCTGAGGCATTGAAAGATTCGAAGTGGATGAAAGCAATGATTGAAGAGTTGGAGTCCATCGAAGTCAATGATACCTGGTCACTTGTCGAATTGCCACAAGGCAAGAAGACAATTGATGTGAAGTGGGTTTACAAGGTAAAGGTAAATCCTAAAGGAGAAGTAACTCGACACAAGGCGAGACTTGTGGCGAAAGGATTTCTTCAGAAGGAAGGAATCGACTTTGATGAAGTATTCGCACCTGTTGCTAGAATCGAAACAATCAGGTTGGTTGTTGGTCTAGCAAATATGAACAACTGGCACACATGTCAGATGGACGTGAAGTGTGCATTCCTTAATGGCCCCTTAGACGAAGAAGTTTATGTTGCACAACCAGCTGGGTTTGTGAAACAAGGCAAAGAAAGAAAGGTGTACAGGCTTCATAAAGCCCTGTATGGACTTAAGCAAGCTCCAAGAGCTTGGAATAAGAAAATCGACAGCTTCTTAAGGGAGAAGGAATTTGTGAAATGTACAACTGAGCATGGAGTATATGTAAGAAAAAGCAATGGCGAATTGCTTATACTATATCTCTATGTTGATGATTTGTTGATAACAGGGAGTTGCAAGAAGGAGATCAAAGATTTCAAACATGACCTAAGTGAGGAGTTTGAAATGTAAGAATTGGGAAATCTCTCATATTTCCTTGGCATCGAATTCTACAAGACAAGTAGAGGTTTTATGATGCACCAAAGAAGATATGCAGGTCGAAGCCTTCAGAAGACTAAGAGCCATGATGAATGTAGACAGTTTAGACACAATGAATTAGGTGGTGTGTTAAATGTAATTCATTGTTTTGATTTGATTTGATATGATTAGATTTAATTTGAATATTTTGGGCCTTTTATGGTTTGGGCTTTTGTAAACCTAAAACTATAAATAGGGTGTCTTGCTTTGTATTCAATCACAACAAAACAGATTATACAGTTGCAGTTAGCAAGTGAAAGTTCAATAAGAAATCCCACAGTTGTGGGTAACACATTCTCTCCAAATATTTTCTTCTCTCATTCTTCTCTTTCTTGTTTGTTCTTCTTTTTCTTTGTTGTTCTTGATAATTACTTGTTATTACCATTACTATCATATTGTGGGTTTGTTCATCAATCTTGAGATCAAGATTGAAGGGAATTCTTCATAGGGTGTGAGGTGAATTTCCAACAGAAACATCTTTCAAATAGTTTGAAGTTTAAATTAAAGTTGTTGTAAATTAGTTACAGATTAGTTAAGAATTAGATACAAATTAGTTATCATTTTTGGATTTTAAATATGATGTTAGTATAAAATAGAAACAATTGACACATGACATTCATGTCAGCATTTTTTACCACGTTAACATTGTCATGTGCATGTTAAGCATTTTTTACCACGCTGACATTGTCATGTGCATGTCATGTCATCAAAAAAATTTACGTGGCATACCATGTCAGCCTCTATCTATGGAAACTAACGGAAGAGATCAATTTTATGGACGAAAAAATTTACGAGCACCATTGTTTGAAGAAAATTTTTAGAAAGACTAAAGTTGAATGTTGGCATATTTATGAGAATTTCTGATATATTTAACCATATTATTTATGGTGTTGATTTTTTGAATTAATGTATGACTTTTTGCTTTCATTTAACTTTAGTAAAACTTGGTTTTATTTTGATTTTACTTCAATACAAGTTGGCCTAAAAAAATTACAATGTTGAAATGATTAGGGGGCTTTAAAAAATGAATCTCCGAAATATTCCCCTTACAATTAACAAACTTCCAATAACTTTTATGAGACTTTTCAAAGACACATATCCTAAAACCTCTAATTAGCACTTAGAGATGTATTTTTCAACCATATTTTATTCAAAATAAAATAAATGTACAGAGATATATCTGTGAAAACTTAAAAAATAATTTTAAATTTTTAAAGATGTGAGATATACACAAGAGCCTCTTCCCTATTATTTTGGTATGAGTCAAGTCATCCATAAAAAAATTGGATCATTCAAGTCTTACTAAGAGCAACTTTAGCGCATAGTTGTTAAACCAAAATTTTGTATAACTTACGTTAGTAATAAAGAATTTGCATTATAGTCTTACTAAAGTTTAGTTTTCATTATCAATATTGTTAATGTTAACTATTCAATGTGAAACATATTTTAATATTATTTAATATTAATAAAATATTCCAACGACATGATATTTGAAAATAGTAACAGTCATATTACCATTTTTTACTTTTATAAATTCTATAGAAACATTAATTTTTTTTACACACAATTTTACTTCTAAATTTTTTTCTTTCAATTTCCAATCTTATTTATTTATCAAATGGATCCCAACCAATGGAATCCTTATTATAATTATTTACCAACTCCCACTGGTGACAGTTCTCAAAATTTTCAAATGTGTCCGCGACCATCGCTCCCTATTGGTGACGGTTTTCAAAATCTCCAATCTTTTATGTTTCAATCACCACCATTCTCTACCAGCAACAATTCTCAATATACCCGACCGTTTATGTTTCAACCACCACCAACCATCGACATTGTAGAGTCTCCTAACGTTGAATCCGAATCACCAATTGGGTCCATTACAGATTCTCAAGTGCCAGGCAACTCCACTCAGGATGGTCTAGAAAATATTACTTTTACGGAAGAAGGAGAACGTTCAACCCAAAAAAAACAGCGTCTCAGGTTCTTAGAAGAAGAAGATAGTTGCTTATTCAGACATGGCTTAACATTTCCAAAGATTCAATAGTCGGAGTTGACCAAAAAGCAGATAGTTTTTGGGATAGAATCAATGATGGCTATAACAACTATCGTGGACCACTTATAGCGAGAGAGTGGTCTACACTCAAATCTCGATGGCATCTATTGAATAAACATTGTCAATGGTTTTGCGAAAACTACAAACTAACTGTTGCTAACAAGAAAAGTGGACAGTCTGAGACAGACGTCATGGAAGAGGCACGTAAAAATTTTGTCCAAGTGCATCATCAACGTTTCACAATGGAGCACGCGTGGAGGTTGTTGAAGGATGAACCTAAATGGAAGGGGCAAGAAATGAACAACTCTTCAAAGAGATCAAAGATATCCTCTACCAGGACATATTCATCGTCATCTAATCTAGAAAATCCCATAGATTGTTCAGAATACAACAGTGCAACTCAGACCGACCACCCAGCAGTACAAAAGGCGGCAAAAAGGAAGGGCGAGGGAAAAACATATCCATCTATAACACCCATAGTGGATTTGATTGTCATGGAAAGGGTCTCAGAAAAGAAATTAGCTATCTATGGTAAAAATAGATGAAGCAAAGTTGGCAGAGAGTATACCCGTGTTGTATGCAATTCTTCACGAGAGCATGAAAAAATTTGTCAAAGTATCAAGGAGAAGTACTTCAAGAGAAGCTAGGTGTATTATTAATATTATTATTATTATTATTATTATTATTATTATTATTATTATTATTATTATTATTATTATTATTATTATTATTATTATTATTATTATTATTGTTGTTGTTGTTGTTGTTGTTGTTGTTTAGGTTTGAATATGCATTTCATATTATTGTAATTTTGTTTTAAATGATTGTTATTTTAATGTTGTATCTATGTTTCAAATTAGCTATGTAAAACTAGCCGTTATAAAAAAACTAGTCGTTGTAAAACTAGCCGTTATAAAAAACTAGCCGTTGTAAAACTAGCCGTTGTAAAACTAGCCGTTATAAAACTAGCCGTTGTAAACTAGCCGTTATAAAACTAGCCGTTATAAAAAAAACTAGCATATATATACCTCACATGTTTTCCCATTATATTATTTTCATCATATCTTCCATGGATCCAAATGCTGAATGGGATAAAATCTGGAATGAAGTCGTAGATGATTGCCTTAACGACAACACTGAGGAAGATGTGATAAGGTTGGTACGAGAGGTGCAACAACAAGCCAACAATACAAGTAAGCATAGAAAAAGAAGAACGGTGATAGATCGAAGTCGTGAAGAAGGGCATCATCGATTGTTCAATGACTACTTCTCTGAAAATCCTGTATACACGGAGGCTCAATTCAGACGAAGGTTCCGTATGCGAAGACATGTGTTCCTTCGCATTGTTGAAACTCTTGGAAATCATGATGAGTACTTTCAAAGAAGGATTGATGTAGTGGGTAGAATGGGCCTTTCACCATTGCAGAAGTGCACAACTGCTCTTCGTATTCTAGCATATGGATCACCAGCTGACAGTGTGGATGACTATGTTTGAATTCGAGAAAGCACGACATTGTAGTGCTTAGACAGGTTTGTTTAGGCGTGTGCACAATATTTGGTGCTCAATACATGAGAAGGCCAAACAATGAAGACATTGCACACCTACTACAAATTAACGCGGCACGCGGCTTTCCAGGTATGTTGGGTTCAATTGATTGTATGAATTGGGAATGGAAAAATTGTCCTGTCGCATGGAAAGGTCAATTTTCTAGATGTGATCATGGTAAACCCACAATCATGCTTGAAGTTGTGGCATCTCAAGACTTGTGAATTTGGCATGCATATTTTGGAACTGCGGGTTCTAACAACGACATTAATGTGTTAAACACGTCTGATGTGTTTAATGATGTTTTGAATGGAAAAGCTCCTACAGTACAATACTCGGTGAATCGAACAACATATCATATGAGGTACTACCTAGCGGATGGCATTTATCCTAAGTGGGCAACATTTGTCAAGACCATCCCTATGCCGCAAGGAGAAAAGAGAAAGTTATTTGCCAAACGACAAGAATCAGCACGGAAGGATGTTGAACGGGCATTTGGAGTGCTCCAAGCCCGATTCGTTATTGTACGTGGTCCAGCGCGTGCTTGGCATGTGAATACAATGAAACACATAATGTTAGCATGTATCATATTGCATAACATTATTGTCGAAGATGAGCGAGACACATATGCTAGTAATTTTGATTACGACCATGTTGATAATAATTTCTCCACAACAGAAGTATCTACTGGTCCAATTCCCAACTTGACAACAATGTTTGAAAGGATATCACATGTTCATCAGAGGCAAAATCATCGCCAACTTCAAGCAGACTTGGTGGAACATATTTGGGAGAGATTTGGTCATGAGAACAACGAAAGTTAGTTTGTCTTATTTTATATTTCTGTTAAAATATAATTTGTTGCTTATTGTCATGTATTATTTTATATTTCTATGAAAATGTAATTTTTTTTATGTATTATTGTTGTGAATTTTGTATCATTTTTAATTTTATAATAAAATATATTTAATATTATTTCTAAGTTTTTAAGGTAAATTTTATTAAAAAAATTGTATGCATTTTAATTAAAATAATTAAATTAATGGTAACTTGAATAAAAAATATAAAATGTGGGGTCAGATTTTGTTTTCTTATAAACAACTATCATTAAAGTAAAAACTACTCAATTCAATTATAAATTTTTTAAATCCTACAAAATACATTAGACCCACAAAAAATATCTTAATTTACTTATTTAATTTATTTCTATTAAAAATGTTCTAATGGACTAAGAGATGATCATTTAGAGACACGCCATTCAAGACATCGGTTTTTGTAGAACACCAAATAACAAAAAAAAATTGCAGGATTCATTGAAATATATCTCCTGAAACAATGGTCAGTACAAAAAAATTTAATACATCCAAATTCAAGAATACAGCAATGAAGCCTAAAAATTGTCCAAACTCAAATAATCGTTAAAAAGTCTAAAATCTCACACCATTTTCACTATATTAATCGACAATGTTTATGTAAACACATCTCACCACTTGACATAGTCACAAGGATACACTAATCTTTTCACAAAAATAAATATACTGATAATTAATAATTATTTTTTTGGGAATGTACAAAAGAATATTGTGTTATTTGTACACACAAATTACAATAAAATAATAACTTAATTTGAATCAATTTAAAACAATGGACTTAATTAGGACAATTATTAATTAAAGGCCAGAAGTGAATGGTACACCAGTGGAAGGTAACCACGTGGCACCAGCAAGGAGGCTATTAACGGTGAATGGTAATGCTTGGGCTGGGCTTTTCATAACTTGATAACCAGACCATCTTACTCTATTTCTTGTTGATGAGCCCGGCCCAAAGTTATTATACTCTCCATAAAATAGAGTGCTTTGAGCAAAATTACTACCTCCCCATGGAGACCAACCCATTGGGCTTACCAAATTATCTAAGAATGATTTCATAACCACAACTCTAGAGTATCTTTGCCAAGGTCGGCCCAAGAAGGTATTGAATTTCCCAACAACGGGCTTGAAATCTGGCGCAGCCTTAATCTGAGAGTTATGGATTACAATACCAGTGTTCTGAAATGGATCATCTCGACCTTGGGCAGTGATCATGTTTGCTTGGCCGTTTAGAGGTTTTCTTACAAGAATTATGCAATTTTGAAAAACTACCGCTGCATTGCCAAAAATGAAGTCGACAGTGCCATAGATGTAGCATTCTCTGAAAAATTGACGTTGCGCGTGAACCATAAGAGTATCTTGGTAGCCTTTAAAAGCACAACGGTAAAAGACAGAGAGGTCTGAGGCAGATCGTAACGCCACTGCTTGACCTCTGTAAGGTCCTGCGGTATTTTCAAATGTAATGTCGCGTGCAATGAAGTGGAGACCATCAATTCCTATATTCACAAAAAATAAGTAAATATAGAGTAATTCTTTACACGAGATAAGTAGTTTTAACATATAATCTTTGGACATTATTATAAATAAATATTCCATTTTTATATTTATTGAACAATCGATGTATTTAATCTCAAAAAACACATAATATATAGAATCTCTGGACATCAGTTATTCAATAAACTTGAAATAAAATTTGTTATTGTAAAAATGACCATAACAAAACGGCATTGAAATGTGTTTATGCTAATCTCAGTTTATTTTTTATCTTTTACTTTTGAAAAGTATTATAATAATCCTTTAACTTTTCAAAACATATTTTGTTAATACTTTTAATGTAATTAAAAAAAAAAAAAAAACTCACATATCAATCACTAAATTTGCTGTTAATCAGACGGAAAAACAACTAAAATCATACGAAATGAAAAGTTAAAACATCAATACTATACTTTTTGAAATTAAGATACAAAAATCAAACTTGTGGTTAACATATAGAACTAAAAAGAAATTGGGGTTAACTTATCAAATTTGCAAAAATTATTTAACAATAAACAAATACTCAACTTCATATTCTAAAAACTGGGGAAGAAAAGTAGAAACAGAGCAAGAGAAAATAGAAAGAAAAAAATAACTTATGATAATCACCTGCAGTGGCAGAACTATAGGTTGTAAAACCAGCTTTAACATTTCTACTACTTGTTATTATCGTATTCCTACTTCCATCACCAACCAACATAATATTATCATTCATCTTCCCGACCTCAATATTCTCTCTATAAACACCTCTCTTCACACGTATAACAAATCTTGTCTTAAACCTTCTCCTCCCAGCAGCATTTATAGCCTCTTGAACTTTCCTAAAATGCCCCGAACCATCTTTCGCGACCACAAGATTGGCCTTAATAACCCTAGAAGTTTCCAGAAGCTTCCTCTCCCGAACCGAAAACCACCTCGGAAATGCTTCATCGGTAACATCGTCCGTGTAACGAACACGGCCGTCGCGTTTAACGAACTCCCAGTTGATGAACAAACCATTGCTTATGATCTCTGTCATGTTTACTTTCATAATTGGTGTGATGAAATTTGGAATGTTTAAGTCTAATGCCCCATTTCGACATGTTTCAATGTTTGTGTAAGCAGTGCTTAACCATGTTTGTGCATCAAATGATGAACATGTTTTCTTGACATGGAGATTTGAGAATGTTCGGTTGAGATGAAAAACTGTGTTGTCGTAGAGTTTCAAACAGTCGCGTGACACGGTTTTTTGTTTCTTGTTTATGATAGAGTTGTTTTGTCTGAATTCACGCGCCGTGTTTCGCATGATCACTGCTCTTTCTAATGCTAAATGGATGAGAATTTCTCGGAATTTTGATTTGTGTTTGATGCTTTTGTTGTGATAGTAATGAGTTTGTTTTGTGTAGTATTTGCATGGTTCTGGGTGTGGTGTTTGGTTACACCACCAATCTATGTTGTTGTTGGAAGATCTTGATCTTCTTTTTGATGAGTTGGCTATTGAGAAAATTGATGATAACAATAATAGTGTTAACAATGTTTTTCTCATGATGATTGTCATTTTGGTGTTTTTTTTTTCAGCTTGATGTGATGCACAAGATGTTATATATTTCTAAGGATACCTTTGTTAATTGCTTAGAGTGGCAGCAAGTTTTTTTTTAAAATTTTTTATTTATGTTTGTGGAAGAGTGTAAGTATGGGTAAATGAGGTGTCGGTGTGGATGAATTGTGAAAGGAAAAAAGTAATGATGGAGGAGATGAAATATCAAACATGTTATTGTGATTGCAAGAATATGTGATTAGTGGTATGGGGCTTTGCTTGCTTGTAACTCTATGATCTTTTGATTAATTAAGTAATTCAGTTAGGTTCATTTATTTAATATAGAAGAAAAAAATGACAAAGAATGGGACTAAAATTTATTATAGTATAGAAGAATAGCCATTATTTGAAAATGATAAAGAATGGGACTAAAATTTATTAGGTTAAGTGAACCGATGTTGCAAGTCTAAATAGAACGGAGGTTGGGAGTTTGTGATATTTGTCTGAATAATTTGACCTACTTAATATATGGCGTTGGAGATTGGCTTTAGGTGCTTCTAGTTTGTGAAGTGAGATTCTTGTTGCTTGATATGGTTCTTAGGTGTTAGGGTGTAATCAAAGAGAATCAATTGTCAAATCAGTTGAAAATTCAGTTAAAATTTATAAAGAATTTCACTCAATCAATTTTAATCTTAAGATTATTTCAACGCACGTAATGACAATGAAAGAAATTTTTTTTTTAAAAAAAAGTAAATTTTGGAGAAGAAGAAGATGAATAATTTTCTGTAGAGAATTCTCTGCCACAAACTATGAAAATTCTGTTATTTCACTTGCAACTGCAAACAGTGAATTATAAAATATGATGAGTTGTTTATAAAATAACGGTTTTTTCCTATTTATAGATTTAGGTTTGCTTGTACCCCAAATAAAAAAACCAAAACTATAAAAGCGCAAAATAACTAACATTACTAAAATAGGCCTAAGTTGAAATCATGTGTGAATCAACTTGCTTCGACACTTCAACACACTAAGCAAGTCGACACACTAACACATTATGCTAGTTTAACTAATCCTTGTTTCTATCGAGCTACACTACTTCGACACAAGGAATTACAAACTCAACATACCACCTAATTCATTGTGTCTAAGCTATCTACATTCATCATAGGCCTTAGCCTTCTAAACACTTCGACTTGCACTCCCTTCGTCATGATGTCTGCAATCTGATTCTCAGTTCTGCAGTGTTTCAAATTCATCTTCTCTTCTGATACCTGCTCTCGAAGATAATGGAACCTCATTTCTATGTGTTTGTTTCGACCGTGTGTTATTGGATTCTTCTTCAAGTTGATAGCTGACATGATGTCGATCTTCATGGTAATTGCTCCATGACTCTTGGTTGTGATCTCTTCGACCAGGTTCACCATCCAGGTTACTTGACATGCACAAAGAGAAACAACTATATATTCTACTTCACATGATGACAATGACACTACTGGCTCCTTTCTCGAACTCTAAACAACTGGTGCACCACCTAACATAAACATATAGCTAGCTGTAGGGTTTCTATCCTCAACATTACTACACTAACTAGAATCGGTGTATCCTACTAACTTGCATTCTTTTTCTTCATCATCTGTAGGAAACAAAATACCGTAGTCGAGAGTCCCTTTTAGATACCTCAGTATCCTCTTCGCCGTTGCTAGGTGTGATGCCTGTGGCTTCTGCATGAATCTAATTAGCATACCTACATTGTATGCTAAGTCAGGCCTTGTGTGGCAGAGGTATCAAAGCGACCCAATAAGTTGTCTATATTTGGTTGGATCGACATCATCTTTGTCTAAATCCTTCAACAGTTGCGATCTGGTCTCAGCTAGAGTTGAAGTTAGGTTACAATCTTGCATCTCAAATCTCTTGAGTATTTCACCTGCATATCTTCTTTGGTGCATCATCAAACCTCTAATACTCTTGTTGAATTTGATGCCAAGGAAATATGAGAGATTTCTCAAGTCTGACATTTTAAACTCCTCACTCAAGTGATGTTTGAAGTCTCCGATCTCCTTCTTGCGACTTCCTGTTATCAATAGGTCATCGACATAGAGGCATAATATAAGCAGTTCACTACTGCTTCTTACATACACTCCATGCTCATTCGTACACTTAACAAATTCTTTCTCCCTTAAGAAGCTGTCAATTTTCTTATTCCAAGCTCTTGGAGCTTGCTTAAGTTCATACAGGGCTTTATGTAGCCTGTACACCTTTCTTTCTTTACCTCGTTTCACAAACTTAGCTGGTTGTGCAACATAAAATTCTTCGTTTAAGGGACCATTCAAGAATGCACATTTTACGCCCATATGACATGTATGCCAATTGTTCATATTTGTTAGACCAACAACCAATCTAATTGTTTCGATCCTAGCAACAGGTGCAAAAACTTCGTCAAAGTTGATTCCTTCCTTCTGGAGAAATCCTTTCGCCACAAGTCTCGCCTTGTGTCGAGTTACTTCTCCTTTAGGATTCACCTTCACCTTGTAAACCACTTCACATCATTTTCCTTCTTACCTTGAGGCAGATCAACAAGTGACCAGGTGTTGTTGACTACGATGGAGTCTAACTCCTCATTCATTGCTTTCATCCACTTCAAATCTTTCAATGCCTCAACTGCATTGACTGGTTCAACAACAGCGTAGAAAGCATAGTGTACCAGCTCACCTTCTTCATCGACCACATCATCTGATGTAATCGCACATTCTTGCAACTGCAGACATGTGTCTTGTTTTTCGAGGTCTGCTTGGCTCAGCTTCATCTCTAACTTGTTTATGTCGAACTTCTCTTTTAACTTCAATAGCTGGTTCTTCACAAGAGATTTTCACTGAATCCTTCTTGACATTCTCAGTCCAATCCCATTCTTTTAGCCGATCTATGATCATGCCCCTACTGATCACTACCTCCTTATTCACTAGGTCGAACAACTTGTAACCTCCAGTCGAATGATATCCTGTCAAGATCATCTGATTCAACTTGTTATCAAGTTTCCTTCTCAACTGATCTAGCACATTTCTATGTGCTATAGATATAAACACCTTCAAATGACTGAGACTAGGCTTGACACTAAACCAACATTCTTCTGGTGTGATTCCTTCAAGCTTCTTTGTCAGACATTTGTTTAATATGTATGTTGCTGTCGAAACTGCTTCTCCCCATAATTCTTTGGGTAGATGCTTTCCATTCAACATACTTCTCACCATGTTCATGATGGTTATGTTCTTTCTTTCTGTAATTTCTTTTTGCTGTGGAGTGTAGGATGGTACCACCTTATGCACATCCCTTCTTTTTCACATAATGCATCAACTCTTTCGACATATACTCTCCACCACCATCAGTCCTTAGAATTTTCAACTTTCAACCATTATGTCTTTCTACCATAGATTCGAATATGGAAAATACCTCAATCACATCACTTTTATTCTTGATGAGGTAAGTCCATAACTTTCGACTATAATCATCTGTGAACGTGACAAAGTGTCTGTTGCCTGCAATAAAATCCACCTAGATTGGACCCCATACATCAGAGTATATGACTTCCAGAGTTGCCTTCGACTTCCTTCCTGCATCCTTGCTAAAGCTATTCTTGTGTTGTTTCGACTGAACACACTCTTCACAAACTTCAATCATGAAGGTCCTATTTTGAGACATTGGAGCCTTCAAGATCAACCTACCATTCGCGTCGAGAACTCTCATCATCTTGTCTTCGACCGACACCTTGTAGTTCTTATTGACTAGATGCTCCTATACTTAGCAAATTACTCTTCATGCCTGGTATGTACAACACATTGGAAATTGTTGACCTCTTCCCATCTTTCCTCATAATCAAAATGTTGCTAATACCTTCAGCTGCTAGAGTATTGTTATTTGCAAATTTCACCATGTTCTTTGAAGAGGGCTTCATGTTGATAAACCAATCTTTCCTTCCAGACATGTGTGATGAACATCCTAAGTCCAAGTACCATTGGTCCTAGAATCTCTCTTCGTCTCTTGTTGTGACCATTAGCAACATCTCTTATTCTTCATGCTTCACCATCTTTGCAACAGTTTCTTGATTCTTTTTCGTTTCTCGACATTCACTAAAATAGTGACCATACTTATGACAATTGAAACACTGAATGTTTCTTTTGTCAGGCTTTCGTCCACCACCTCTTCCTCTACCTTCAGCACCACCTTTTTGGTTTCGTTAGTTCCAGGGTTTTCTTTGATTCGAGCAGTTTCCTTCCTGTTGATTTTGACTAGTCGAATTGTTGTAGCCTCCTTTACCTTTGGTGCCATTCCAGCTTCCTTTGCCTTTCCTTTCCTTTTCTGACTGCACTTGCAAAGCCATACCACTCTTCGACTTTCCTGCAGCTCTCTCAGCCATCCTTTGTTCATGAGACTCAAGTGTCCCTTGAAGCTCTTCCTTTGTCAATGTTGACAAGTCTTTCGACTCTTCTATGGCTATTAACACATGGTCAAACTTTGGAGCCAACAATCTCAAGATCTTTGCAACAACTGATCTTGATGTCAACACTTCTCCATATATCTTGATTTGATTCACCAGCTTTGTAGCTCTAGTGAAGAAATCTTCTATACTTTCACTTCTTCCATTTGAAGCAATTCATAGGTTCTCTTGTGAGTTTGTAACCTCACCTCTTTCACCTTTTATGTGCCTCCAAATGACTTTTCAATAATCTCCCATGCTTTCTTCGCTGAGTCTACATCTATAACCTTTTCAAAGTTATCTGGATCTACACATTCATGGATTACAAATAGAGCTTTATTATCTTTCTTCTTCAATTCTTTGAATGCATCTTTTTCTTGATCTGTCGCATTTCTACAAGCGATGCTACTCCTTCCTTCACAAGATCCCAAAGATATTTATAACAGAAAATCACCTTAATCTGCTTGCACCAATTCTCATAGTTATCTTTCTTGAGAATTGGATGGTTTGTCGGAAAGTTTCCGTTTGGATGATTCATCGCCATCACGATTTTCCATCCTTGAATCGTAATCGGAGCTTTAGATACCAGATGTTGAAAATTCAACCACAAGTTATGGAGAATTTCACTCAACCAATCTTGATCTCCAGATTGTTTCAACCCACGTAATGACAATGAAAGAAATGTTTAGAAAGAAATAAAAAATGTAAACTTTGAAAAAGAAGAAGATGAACAATTTTCTGCAGAGAACTCTTTGCCCACAAACTGTGGAAATTCGGTTATTTTAATTGCAACTGCAAACTGTGAACTACAAAATATGATGAGTTGTTTACAAAATAAGGGTTTCTCCCTATTTATAAATTTAGGGTTGCTTGCACCCCAAGGCAAAGCCCAAAACTATAAAAGCCTAAAATAACTAACATTACTAAAATAGGCCTAAGTCGAAATCGTGTGTTAAGTAACCTGCTTCGACACTTCGACACACTAAGCAACTCGACACACTAACACATTAGGCTAATTTGACTAATCCTTATTTCTGTTGAGCTACACTGCTTCGACAGAAGGAATTACAAACTCAGTAAAATCTTGTCCACTTACTTTTTTGGATAATCCTTGAGTTAGTTCTAAGCCCTCGAAGACCGCTAATCTTAAGCTATATCAGGTGTCCTTCCACCATAATTAAAAAGTAACTGATGTGGGTCATTAGAAAAATGGTGTTATGTTTTGAGACTATTTGTGAAGGTGGAACCTTTTTATTTTGAAGTTGAATTAGTCAGCAACCTTTTTATGGTTATAGAGGCCTAGAGGGCATGAACCCCTCCCTGGATATGGAGACCTGGAGGTGGCAGTATGGGGAAAGTGATGTTTACTCAGTTTCTTTGACTTAGTATACCATTCTTGCAGATAACCTTAATATAGGTAATTCTCGATTTAGTGTTGGCTCAGATATGCCCCTTATCTAGGAGAACTTTGTGGCATCTAAGATAGTCATCTTTTCTTGGAAACTTCTTCACAATATAATTCTCACTCAAGTTAGTCTGTTAAAGCATTAAGTTATTCTAAACACAAAGGCTATTTCTTGTACTTTCTTCCTAGATATTCTTGAGACGTCTTCCTATTTGTTTGTTTCCTGTGAGCTAGTGGAGATCCTTAAGGGTTATTAGTATTGAGTATAGGCTCCCTTCCTATCTGGAGAAAGACCCAAATATGATTAGTCCATTAGTGTCACTTATCTAAATATTCAAAAGAGAGAAAATATGAGAGAAACCTATTCTTGCTTTCTACAACTAGTCTCACTAAATTGATGATCATGGATTCGTTAATTATTGTATCAAGCTCAAATTTTGAGGGAAGGTTTGCAACAAATGTATCTAACTCTTGACCATTGAGAATTTGACAAAAAATTATGAGCCAAGACATATCTTCTTCACACTGAAGCTATAGATTTGGGTAGTTTTTTTTCTAGCTTTTTGATTCTAATTTGTAAGCTATATTACTTTGTGATTTACGGTTGTTAGCACTAGTTTGTGAATCAATTTAAGACTTTATTGTGGTTTCACACGACTTATGGTTTTTTATCTCGTGTTGAGGGATTTCCACGTTAAAATATTTGTGTTCTTTTGTGCCTTTATTTGTTTGAGTTGCCGACATATATATTTGGTCGGTCCGCAAGGCTCCTAAAAGTGTGGGGAATTTTATATCGTTGTGTATTGGTCTGTTATTGTGTCTTAATTTCCCATCAGAGTGGCATCTTAGAGTAAAATAAAAAGATGAAGATGGTATTGTTAAAGTGTTCTTATTACCATTTATGGAAGCTCAAGAATAAAGACTTACTATTTATGAAGAAATTTCATTTACCGGTTTTTAGTTCCGCAAAGCCAGATTATGTGTCTTATGAAGAATAAGAGTTTGAAAAATCAATATGTATGTGGTTTTATTCGACAATATGTAGAAGATAATGTTTACAGTCATATTTCTAATGAGACATAGGTAAAAACTTTGTGGGAGAACATAAGGTCCTCGTATGCCTCTAATAAGGGAATAATAAATTATTCTTATTGAATAACTTCATAATTTTGAAGTATAAGGAGGGGACTTCTATTTCAGATCCCTTGAGAGAATATCAAGGGCTTCTTGATTAGATGTCAAGAAAGAATATAAAATTCGATGATGAATGTTTTGGACAATTTCTATTGCTAACTTTACCAGAGTATTGGGAGACGTTTTGAGTTTCTATCACAAGTTCTGCTCCTAGAGGTGTTGTTTCTTTAGAAACGGTTAATAATGGTATTCTTAATTAGGATATGATAAGAAATCCACAGGGTTCTTCATCTCAATACGAGGTACATGTCAATGAAAATATGGGGAGGTCATAAAAAGGAACCGAAGGGTGGTAGAGAGAATAGCAAAAGCAAGTCCAAGCTGCGATACAAGAATCTGGAGTGTCATTATTGTCAGAAAATGGGACACGTATAAAAGTATTGCTATCAATGGAAAAGAGATAACAAAGGCAAGAAGGGTAAGTCTAAACAAAGAGACCACAAAGATGATGATGATGATCGTGTTACTATTGCTACTAGTGATGATATTATTATTCTTTGTGACCATGAATTTGTAATCTTGTATCAGACAAGAGCATATGGATAGTTGACAGTGGTGCTACATTGCATGTTAATCCAAGGAAGGATTATTTCATATCGTATAATTCTAGTGATTTTGGAGTATTGAAGATGGATAATGGTGGTGTATCTAAGGTGATTTATGTTGATGATGTTTGCTTGCGAACTAACATGAGAATTCAATTATTGCTTAAGGGTGTCAAATATGCTCTGATGTCCGCTTTAATTTGATCTCTAGCATATGCTTGATGATTATGGTTATGAAAATCACTTTGGTTATGGAAAGTGGAAACTCAACAAAGGAAACTTGTCTATGGCTCGAGGGGAAAGTATTTTAAAATTGTATTGGACAAAAGCTTTGGTTTCTAGGGACAGTGTGAATTTTATCGATATGTAATAATCTTTGTGGCACCGAAGACTTGGTCATATAAGCGAAAATAAGATGAATGTTTAATCCAAAAAGGATATTCTTCCTGGATTAAAGAATGCAGATTTAGAGAAGTGCTCCCATTGTATGGGTGGTAAACATACTAGAGATCTTTCAAGAGGCATCCTCCCTCAAGGAAGTGAAAGTTGCTTCAATTGGTACATTTTGATGTTTTTGGTCCATTAAAGGTACAATCCTTTAGTAGTGCACTTTATTTTGTTACCTTTATTGATGATTGTTTCAGGAAAATATGGTTTAATCCCTTGAAAATGAAAGACCAAGTGTTAGAAAAGTTCAAAGAATTCCTTTCTTTGGTTAAAAGGAAGAGAAGAGAGAAGCTGAAATGTGTTCGTTTAGACAATGGTGGAGAGTATTGTGGACCATTTGATTCCTATACTTAGAAATAAACCCCTAGGTCTTTTAACCATTAATCAGGTAAACACTTAGCAATAAACAAATATAAAACAAGAGGTTCCTGTAGGATACTACAGAAACTTAGGATGCTAGTACCTTCCCTAAGTTTAACCAACCCCCAAACCTAAACTCTCTAAACCTTGCATTTGTATTGCATTGTGGGTATTTCGATCTTTATCCCTTCCTTTGGACAAATCAAAGTTCGGTTGTAAAATGAATTAAAGATTCAAACTAATCAATAGTTTGGTATCAGATTTTCACCGCGACAGAAATGGCGACTTCACTGGGGACCCTCTCTAGTGGGTTTTCCTATCTTGCTTTATTATTTTGTTTATTGCTTTATATATCTGCTTACCTGCCTAAATGTTTATTTTCTCTTGTGTTTATTCTTTTTGGGATTATTGTCCTTGAGTGGTGAGATAAAGTTCTGCACCCGAACTTTGAGAGAAATTAAGATAGGATGGTGATATATTCGAGGAGGCTTATAGGGAGTTGAATCCCGACTAAGTTAAATCGAGAATCCCGCTCAATTGAGGCCCTCTCGAGATAGTACTGTTGTTGCACCCCAAAATTTGCCCTCACAATACAAGACTTTGTGTTCCAAGAAGGTTCACAAGGTTCACAAAATTCACAATTGGTCAGAAGAGTTGACAATTCCCTCAGACAATGCACCTCCTAAGCAGTGCATCCAAAACTAGGGTTTTGACTTTAATCAGGCTAAATGGACTTCCAAGACTTCAAGTGAGCTTCATAACATCTTATATGTGTATAAGAACCCCCATGTCAAGTTTCAAGACTTTTCTCAAAAGTATGCTCAGTCAGATGATCAGATAAGTCAAAAGCAGTCAATGCAGTTAAAAAGTCAAACTGAGGTCAACTGTAATACCCCAAATTTTACCCTTTCTTTTTATTTTTATTTTAAATTCTGATTAACTTAATAAATTAACCTTTTTTTTAAATCTTGTTTTTTTAACTAATAATAATTTAATTAAATTTTTTTTTTATAACTTTACTAATGTTTTTTATTAACTTTTTTTTTCTATTTAGTTTATTTATTCAAATCATTTTAAGCTCTTCTTACTAACTTTTAGGATTTAGATTAAAATTTAACTTTTTTTTTTCTTTTCTTTAAGAGTAAATTTTTTTTATAACCTTTTTTAATTAATTTCTAACACATTTTTTTAATCAAATTCTATTACCTTTTTAAAATTAAATCTTTTTTCTAACTTTTTTAAAAGATAAATCCTTTTTCTAACCCTTTTTTAAAGTTAAATCTATTTCTAACTTTTTTTAAAGTTAAATCTTTTTTTCTAATTTTTTTAAAAAAATCAAATCTTTTTTCTAACTTTTTAAAAGTTAAATCCTTTTTCTAACTACTTTTTTAAAGCTAAATCTTTTTTTCTAACTTTTATAAAGTTAAATCTTTTTTTCTAACTTTTTTAAAAAAAATTAAATCTTTTTTTTTTTCTAACTTTTATAAAGATAAATCTTTTTTTTCTAACTTTTTAAAAAAAAAAATTAAATCTTTTTTTTTCTCTAACTTCTTTTTAAAGTTAAATCTTTTTTTCTAACTTTTTTAAAAAAATTAAATCTTTTTTTTCTCTAACTTCTTTTTAAAATTAAATCTTTTTTTCCTCTAAATTCTGTTTAAAATTAAATCTTTTTTTTCTAACTATTTTAAAAATTAAATCTCACCTTTGTCACTTTTTTTGTTCTTTATTATTTTTACTCTAAATTTTTCTATCTTTCATTAAAAAATAACAAAAATAGTTTTTTATTATTATTTAATTATTATTTTCGTATTTTAATTAAATCATTTTTTAAAATATTATTTTTTTAACTTTTTTCTAAATTATTCATAAAAATATCCAAAAAATCATAAAATAAAAAATATTGAAAAAAATTTTGTTCTTTTTATAATATTTTTTTAGGAATCAATAGGATTATTAGTTTTTATTTTAAGTTTATTTTAATTATTTTAAATTATTTAAATTTTATTTTTTTTCTTAACTAATTATTTAGTTTGGGCTTTACAATGGGCTTTAGGGACATTATTGACAATTTGGTGTTAACCCTAATTTGTTCCCTATATATACATGTGTTGCCTTGTTGGAAAAAGGGGTCAGAAGGTTTTCTTCAGAAAAGAGGAGAGAGAGGGAGAAACAAAGGAGATCCCCAGAGAAGAAAGGCGGTCGTTCCCACAACTCGTTAGAAGGATTGGAGCTCTCCAGTGTTCCCTTATTCAAACCTTTTTCACATTTACCGAAGCAAACCTCCGCTTCGTAGGTTAAATTACTAAACCTTTTGCCTTTTCATGTTTATGTGCATATTTTGCCATGTTAATGTGTTTAGGTCCGTTAAATTACTAAATCCTTTGCATTTTTCATATTTATTTGCATCCTTGCCATGTTAACCTTCATTGTTGTTTAGATCCGTAGATTTTGATCTGTATGAACCATGATTGTGTCGTATAGGATTGTTTGCATGTCCATTAATTGTCTGTTTGCATTTGCAATTCTATTGTTATTTTTTTTTATCAAAACCTTTTTCAAAATCAAAACCTTTTTTATTAAAACTAAAACATTTTTTCCCAAAAAAAACCTTTTTTGTTCCCGTAAATATTTTTTCCCAAAAAAAAACCTTTTTTTTATTCCCAATTGTTCCCGTAAACATTTTTTCCCAAAAAAAAACCTTTTTTTTGTTCCCGTAAACATTTTTTTCCAAAAAAAGCCTTTTTTTGTTCCCGTAAACATTTTTTTTCTAAAAAAACCTTTTTGTTCCCAAAAACATTTTTTTTTTATATATACAACGTAGATATTGGAGTTTCTACACTCCTCGTAAGCGTGTCCCTAAGATACGTTCATGCCCCATTGAAACCTTGGCCACAGTCAAGACGTTTCTAACCTCCCTTTTGAGGGGAACTACGATTACTCTGATTCCACTCCCGTAAGGATACGTAGGCCCAAGATGCGATGTCTTGCCGAGTAAACTTAGAATTAACCCCCTTTATTATTTATTATTGCTTATTTACATTTTATTTATCTTTGCTATTTAATTATTTTGCTGTAAAGTTGTTTAATTATTTAATTATTATTATGGTTAGTAATTAGGGAGTGTAACAACATGTATGTAATATTAAAATAAATTTAGATCACTTTTAAATAAAGATAATTAAAATAAACACGTCACACACGTAAGTCGATTTTAATCGCCGTCTCACTTCCTAAGGATATCCCTCAAGTTGCCTACGAATAATGGTTAAGTGGGGTGTATAAAGCAAGTCCCTCAAATAGAAAAATCATCAAAGTCCCTTATGGTTGCCTTTACGAATCGAGTCCCTTTCGAAAAATGATGATGGTCCCTTATACGTGCTTATTACATCCCACAATGGCCTTCAAAGTCAAATTGTCCCTCACATGTCCCTTAACATCCAAAGTAAGGACTACCTACTCCATTATAGTAGGGATAGTCTTACTAAAGGAAAGAATGAAGAATAAGAAAGACCTTTAAACATTAGGGTAGGTTACTCCTAGGTGCTTGCTCACTTCAAAACTGTTTCGCACTTAAACAAATTTTCAACAAGTTTTCAAACAAGTTCTTAACACATCCTTACATGGATTATTTATTAACTATTCTGAAAATTTTCTATTCACACACTACACTTTCAAAACAATTCAAAAGTGAGCTTAAGTACCTAAGAGCCCATGGATAACCATGGATGAAAAGGGTGCTAACACCTTCCCTTTTCATAACCTACCCTCCGGACCCAAAATATTCTCTAAGGTCTTTCCTGTTCTTTTATAACCTTTCCTTATGGATAAAATAAAAGTCGGTGGCGACTCTTGCTATCCGCAACATTGTTTAAAGTCAGTTCTCCCACCGTGTTACAGAACTGGCGACTCTGCTGGGGACTTATTTAAGAGGGGTACCCTTAGGAATTAAGATCACTTTAAATTGTTTGCCTTGTTTGCTTTATTATTATATTGTTGGGGTGCTCTTATGTGTGAAAGGTCCTAACCCGGATCTAGTGTACCTTAGGTAAATGGCAATAGACCAAGGAAACTGTACGACGTATATCGATACGGTTGATCTGGTGGCCATAGTTAGTGCGACTTCTTGGTTGGTGCTTATATTCCTTAAGTCAAGTTGAGGATAATATTGAGGCTGACATATGTTGTCAATGCACTAACTGACTTTTAGAACCCTAGTTAACTCGTCTTGGCCTTTAGAAAGTAGTGAGGTAACCGGCTTTGGTGCAGACTGAAGTTGGTTGACACTCGATACTACGCTCATTGAGATCTTAAACTTGGAGGGTTTTGGTTGGCAAGTAAGTTGCCTTCTGAACAACCACCCTTGTGAAGGATCAATGATATTGAGATCCTTTAGAACCTGGTTACTTTTGTAGGACAGGATGAACCATCTAACTTCAGGGGAGGGTACTTACCTTTAAACCTCATGCAAGCCTTTAAACCTAGGGCAATTGTGTGACTTGTTTGTGTGTGCCACATGTTTGTGATTGAACATAACATCATGACATCATCATGCATCATGAGCATATCATTTTCCCTAACCATTTCAAGGACCAAGGGATTTATTTTTGTTCTTTGTTGCAGGTCATGGCTTCTGCTCGTAGAAACACCATCAGGATCAACTTTGTAGGGATACCTCCCAAACTCAAAGAGTTGGTTTCCCAAGTGTCTGATCATTCCCAGTTCAACAAGAGACATGGTCACTTATTGGATCTAGTTACTTCAGGGTTCAGTGAAGACATGATGAGTGTGCTGTTTCAGTTCTTTGACCCTAAGCACCATTGCTTTACATTTCCTGATTATCAGTTGGTTCCAACCATGGAGGAGTTCTCTAAACTTCTGGGTATACCTGTTCTTGATCAGAAGCCATTCACAGGCTTAGAAAAGGAGCTTAAACCAGAAGTTATTGCTGCAGCTCTACATCTGAAGAAGTCTGACATTGTTCTAGAGACGAGAAGTGGAGTTAAAGGTATTCTTGCCAAGGTATTAGTGGATAAAGCTCAAATGTTCTTGAAGGCTATGAGCTACGATGCTTTTGAGGAGATCTTAGCCTTATTGATTTATGGCTTAGTGTTGTTCCCCAATCCTGATCAGTTCATAGACGTTCATGCCATCAACATATTCCTGAGTCACAATCCAGTGCCTACCTTACTTGGAGACATCCTACATTCTCTTCACACCCGTACTACAAGGGCAAGAGGAACTTTGATGTGCTGCATACCTTTACTTTCTAGGTGGTTTATTTCTCACCTTCCTCGCTCAGTAATGAAGAATGAGCAAGGGTTCAGATGGTCCAAGAGGATCATGTCACTTTCTCACTCAGACATCCATTGGTGCTCCAGATCTATGGAGAATGTCACCATCATTGACCGTTGTGGGGAGTTTCCTAATGTGCCACTTCTAGGCATAAGAGGAGGCATCACCTACAACCCATCTCTAGCTTTACGACAGTTTGGTTACGCCCGGAGCGATGGTCCACATGACATGTTGATTCAGGGCATTGTGTTTGACTACGACAACGATCTTCAGGGTTACCGTCAGAGATTCATACGAGCTTGGGGAAAGGTAAACAGGATTGACAGCAAGACACTGGAGCCTAAGTACACCATTCCTATGGAGGCTTATCTCAGATGGGTACGATTTCGTGCTCAGACACTCATGATGCCATATCCTGCCATCCTACCAATTACCATGGAACCTGTTGCTGAAGGAGACACAGCTTATACCATCCTTCACCCAGACATGCCTACTGATATGGAAGACTTGCAGAGATCATGGATCCAACTGAAAGAGCAAAGGGATACTTTCGAGGCTCATTACAAAGCAAGCCAAGCAAGGATCCTAGAGCTAACAAAGCTACTTCATGAGGAACGAAACCTCAACTCATACCTCAACACCAAGAGGAAACGTCCATGGGAGACTTAAAACCCCATCTTTTGTACTTATTTCGTTTTCATTTTTTGTAAGCCTAAAAGGCAAAACAAGTTATTACTAATAAAAAGTTACTTTCTTGTTTGTTTAAGCAAATTTAAATCCTGCTGTCCTTGAAAACATTGCATATGCATTCCCATATCATTGCATCACAGGTTTATAATTGTGCACAGGTTTCTCATCTTCTCGCTGTTTATTTCAGCAATGGCTCTTGAACAATCAGTTAAGGATCTCCAGGCACAGAATGCATAGTTCCAAGAGCTGATCCTGAACCTATCCAAGGGGCAGGATGAATTGAAGACACTGCTGGCCAAGAAGACTAAGAAGGCTAGAAGGTCTGCTGGGTTGCTCAACATGGGAAGAAGGTTCAAAGGTCCTGTCAAGACCAAGGAACATGTTGAAGACTATGAATCTGAAGAGTCTTCTCTCCTCCAGTTGCTTCTAAGAGTGCAGTTACCCCTGCTGTTACTTCCACTACTGATGCTCGGGGCAAGGGTCCTGTTATTGAGCCTGTATCTACTGATGTGCCAGCTGCTGATGACCTCTCTAAGCAGATGGAAGAAGTATTGAAAATCATTCGCAAGAGTGATTATGATATTGTTGATCAGCTGGGGCATACTCCCTCAAAGATTTCTATGCTCTCCCTGTTATTATGTTCTGAGGCTCATGCCAAGTCATTGATCAAGTTTCTAAAGATGGCTCATGTACCCAGTGCAACTTCTGTGGACCAGTTTGAGAATTGTGTTGCTCACCTGACCTATGACAACGGGTTAGGATTTTCTGATGCTGACTTGACCCCTGCCAAGAGGGATCATAACAGGGCCTTGCATATTTCAATTGAATGCAGGGGCACTACCCTGTCTCATGTGCTGATAGACAATGGTTCCTCTCTGAATGTGTTGCCTAAGGAAGTCCTGAACAAGCTGAGTCCTGAAGATACGGTATTGAAGCCCAGTAATATTGTGGTAAAGGCTTTTGGTGGTTCTAGAAGAGTAGTGCATGGGGAAATTGAGCTTCCAATCAAGGTTGGCTCTCAGGTGTTTACTGCTACATTCTATGTGATGGATATTCGTCCTTCGTACTCATGTCTGCTTGGTCGTCCCTGGATCCATGGGGCAGGTGCTGTGACCTCCACATTGCATCAAAAGTTGAGATATCCGGTGAATGGAAAAGTTGTTACTGTCTTTGGAGAGGAAGAATACTTTGTCAGCTATGTAAACACTTTCAAGTATCTGGAAGTAGAAGGTGAATACATTGAAACTCCATGTCAGTCATTTGAAGTGGTTCCCTGGGCTGTTAAGGATTGTGTGACTCCTCCTGCTGTGAAGAAGGTTCCTGTGGTCATCAGAAACCCTCCAACAATGGCAATGGCCTCCCTCAATGACGCAAAAGCTATGGTGGAAGAAGATGGTTGTACTATTTGGGGTCAACTTCCTGATATTCCATACAAGTCTGACAAGTTTGGTTTGGGTTTCACTGCAGAGTCCCAGAAGGCTGTTCATCATGCTCGGGGTTATCAATGCTGTGAGAGACCAAGATGAAGACTACAACTTGGAGGCATGGATTTTTCCTACTGTGGGTGCTGGACTCAATAATTGGGAAGCTGAAGATGTTGTCCCTATCTCCTTTAGTCAGGAGTAAATACTATTACTGTGTTATGTTTTTAAATTTAAACTTTCAAGCCATGTGCCTTACCTGGGGCACAATGGTGTGCTTGTTACGGGTTGTCATCTCATTTGCATACTTCATTCCATAAAATCAATGGACGTTTCGTTTTCGTAAATATTGTGTTCCTTGTCTTTCTTTTTCTTTTATTTTTGCTTTATCAGCTATGTGTTCTTACACACACCCACGTCACTAAAATGCCGATCCTCATCCACTCTGGATCCAGTTGATAACAGTTCTACTATTGCCAATTACAATTTCGAGAATCCGATCTATCAAACTGAAGACGGAGACGAGGACGATTGTGAAATACCTGTAGAGCTTGCTAGGTTGTTACAACAAGAAGAGAAAGCTATACAGCCACATGAAGAGCCAGTCGAAGTTGTGAATCTGGGAACTGAAGAAAACAGAAAAGAGGTCAAGATAGGGGCAACATATCAGCGTGCTATGGTGGCTTTGTTTCACGATATGATTCATCATGAGATAGAGGTATATGTGGATGATATGATAGCCAGATCTCAGAATGAAGAGCAACATCTTGATCATCTTCACAAGTTGTTTGAGAGGTTGAAGAAATGCAAGTTGAGATTGAACCCAAACAAGTGTGCTTTTGGAGTTAGATCTGGAAAGCTCTTGGGTTTCATTGTCAGTGGAAAAGGTATTGAAGTAGATCCTGCAAAAGTGAAAGCTATACGAGAGATGCCAGCTCCCCGTACTGAGAAGGAGGTTAGAGGTTTCTTGGGACGATTGAACTACATTGCAAGATTTATTTCCCAATTAACTACCATCTGTGAGCCAATCTTCAAGTTGTTGAGGAAAGATCAGGTGATGGAATGGAATGATGAGTGCCAGACTGCCTTTGATGAAATCAAGAGATATTTGCTAGAACCTCCAATTTTAATGCCACCAGTTGATGGAAGACCCTTGATTATGTATTTAACAGTATTAGACAACTCAATGGGGTGTGTATTGGGGCAACATGACGAGTCTGGTCGAAAAGAGCAGGCAATATACTACCTTAGCAAAAAGTTTACCGACTGTGAAACAAGATACTCACTGCTCGAGAAAACTTGATGCGCTTTGGCATGGGCTGCTCGCCGACTAAGACAGTATATGTTGACCCATACTACCTTGTTGATTTCGAAGATGCAGTTCAAGATTAAGCATCACAACTCTTCTCCGTATCGTCCAAAGATGAATGGGGCAGTTGAAGCTGCTAATAAGAACATTAAGAAGATTGTACAGAAGATGACTGTTACTTACAAGGATTGGCACGAGATGTTACTATTTGCTCTGCATGGTTATCGTACTACAATACGTACTTCAACAGGGGCAACCCCATTCTCCTTAGTCTATGGTATGGAAGCAGTTCTGCCTATTGAAGTTCAGATCCCCTCCTTGAGAATTATGAAGGATGCAGGCTTGGACGAAGATGAGTGGATTCAGACTCGACTTGACCAGATAAATTTGATTGATGAGAAAAGGTTAGCAGCAGTTTGTCATGGTCAGATGTACCAGAAACGGATGATCAAAGCTTTTAACAAGAAGGTTAAGCCAAAGGTATATCAAGCTGGTGACTTGGTAATCAAGCGTATCATATTACCACAGGGTGATCCTAGGGGCAAGTGGACTCCAACATATGAGGGACTATTTGTAGTCAAGACAGTGTTCTCAGGAGGTGCCATGATACTGACTACAATGGATGGTGAAGACTTCCCACAACCTGTAAACGCAGACATAGTTAAAAAATACTACGCATAAAAAGAGACCCGCTAGGTTGACAGGCCTAGGCAAAAATAAGGGCATCCCGGCAAACCAAAAGGGTTTGGGCAAAAATTAGGGATATATATATAAAAAGATGTACACCCGGCAAGTCGAAAACCTGAAAAGGCGGCTTGGGCAAAAAAGGGTATCCCGGTGGATTGAAAACCTGAAAGGGCAATCCAGGCAAAAGTTAGGGATTAAAGCGTATGACTATGTCTCGTTTGGATCATTCATGAAACTGCAACCAGTTGTACTACTTACTCAAGCTCAAACAGATAAAACTCAATCCAATCGTTTCCGTCTCAACAGCAAGAAGATGAGATACTTGAGTGGCAATAGTAGAATTGAAACTCAATAGGATTATTTCCCACATAGCTGATTCTTTTTGTAAAACTTCATGACAAAATTCTCTTACTAGGGTTTATGTCTCCTTGTACAAACTTACCCGTGTATGGGTCACTTTTGATATAAATAAATTCCATCTTTTGAATCCAGATTCACTTTTACCCTATTTGCATAAGCGAAACGTCCATTGGTTGTGTTTGAATGTATGTATGCCTTTGAATATGATTGATGTTTACCAGAAACGCATGTATGCTTTTAATATGATTGATGTTTACCAGAAATGCATGAAAATGCAGTAATAGTATTTACTAAGGACGAATGAGGGAAGGATTTCAACGAAGCTTCGCCGGTTCATCTTTACAAGACAGTTACAAACCATCAGTAGGACTAATCCATTTTCACAAAGTCTAATCTCCCCTGGAATTTATATCCATCTCTTTTATCCTCATACGGATATACGGGAAATTACTTTCCAATAAGGGCACGATGAACGAGGACGGGATGTTATACTTATCCTACTATCAAACGAAAACGAAGGTTATCTATACCCTACTATCCCCAACAACGGGAGGTTATCTATACCTTGTTATCCCCAACAACGGGAGGTTATCTATACCTTGTTATCCCCAGCAGACGGGGGGTTATATATTCTTCAACAACGAATCGGGATTTATTTTCCTTGGCCAGCAGTTGTTATACAAGGATATCCAGACACTTCCAGCAGTGTCATAGCATACATACATCATTTACATCATACCATAACATATATGTCTATAGTACATTACCTAAGTGCATCATGTCATACATGCATACATAAAGCATAAACTAATGTTGGTATACAGAATGCTACCTTGTTTTCAGGTTAATTATCCAACAAACAATCTTATGATCTTTGGGACTGCTTTATTGTAACCTCAGGGTTACTTTATCCTCCTGATGAGCTTCTTATTACTTTGGGACTGCTTTATTGTAACCTCAGGGTTATTTTATCCTCCTGATAGCCTCTCATGACTTCAAGACTGCTTTAGAGCTACTGATTGCTCTATCCTCCTGAAATCATCCTATTACTTCAAGACTGCTTTAGAGCTATTCATTGCTCTATCCTCATGAGGTCATATTACTACTTCAAGACTGCTTTAGAGCTATTCATTGCTCTATCCTCCTGAAGCCATCTAATTATTTCAAGACTGCTTTAGAGTTATCCATTGCTCTATCCTCCTGAAATTACATTATTATTTCAAGACTGCTTTAGAGCTATCCATCGCTCTATCCTCCTGAAATCATTACTTCAAGACTGCTTTAGAGCTATTGATTGCTCTATCCTCCTGAAGACATATCACATCATTACTTCAAGACTGCTTTAGAGCTATTGATTGCTCTATCCTCCTGAAGCCATCTAATTATTTCAAGACTGCTTTAGAGCTACTGATTGCTCTATCCTCCTGAAATCATCCTATTACTTCAAGACTGCTTTAGAGCTATTCATTGCTCTATCCTCATGAGGTCATATTACTACTTCAAGACTGCTTTAGAGCTATTCATTGCTCTATCCTCCTGAAGCCATCTAATTATTTCAAGACTGCTTTAGAGTTATCCATTGCTCTATCCTCCTGAAATTACATTATTATTTCAAGACTGCTTTAGAGCTATCCATTGCTCTATCCTCCTGAAATCATTACTTCAAGACTGCTTTAGAGCTATTCATTGCTCTATCCTCCTGAAGCCATCTAATTATTTCAAGACTGCTTTAGGGCTATCCATTGCTCTATCCTCCTGAAATCATTACTTCAAGACTGCTTTAGAGCTATTGACTGCTCTATCCTCCTGAAGACATATCACATTATTACTTCAAGACTGCTTTAGAGCTATTGATTGCTCTATCCTCCTGAAGACATATCACATTATTATTTCAAGACTGCTTTAGAGCTATTCATTGCTCTATCCTCCTGAAATCATTACTTCAAGACTGCTTTAGAGCTATTGATTGCTCTATCCTCCTGAAGACATATCACATTATTACTTCAAGACTGCTTTAGAGCTATTGATTGCTCTATCCTCCTGAAGACATATCACATTATTACTTCAAGACTGCTTTAGAGCTATTGATTGCTCTATCCTCCTGAAGACATATCACATTATTATTTCAAGACTGCTTTAGAGCTATTCATTGCTCTATCCTCCTGAAATCATTACTTCAAGACTGCTTTAGAGCTATTGATTGCTCTATCCTCCTGAAGACATATCACATTATTACTTCAAGACTGCTTTAGAGCTATTGATTGCTCTATCCTCCTGAAGACATATCACATTATTATTTCAAGACTGCTTTAGAGCTATTGATTGCTCTATCCTCCTGAAGACATATCACATTATTACTTCAAGACTGCTTTAGAGCTATTGATTGCTCTATCCTCCTGAAGACATATCACATTATTATTTCAAGACTGCTTTAGAGCCATTCATTACTCTATCCTCCTGAAATTACATTATTATTTCAAGACTGCTTTAGAGCTATCCATTGCTCTATCCTCCTGAAATCATTATTTCAAGACTGCTTTAGAGCTATTGATTGCTCTATCCTCCTGAAGCCATTATTACTTCAAGACTGCTTTAGAGCTATTGATTGCTCTATCCTCCTGAGGTCAGATTTATCACTTCAAGACTGCTTTAGGGTTATCATTATTGATTGCTCTATCCTCATGAAGACATGCTGTTACATCAGTATTACTCCAGACTCCTGACAGTTCTCATTATACTACTGAAGAACTTTCCCCTAGTGGCATCTTTAAGCCCACTCAATCATGTTCAACCAACCATCAATATCACTCCATGCACTGGTGAGTGCAAATTTTTGGGCTTTTGTGTTCAATCCCCTTCAACCTTCCAGGTTACGACTGGCAAATATACCAATCTAACCCCTCAGGTTTCAGAAAATTGAACAGGGGCAGCTGTTGCACCCCAAAATTTGCCCTCACAATACAAGACTTTGTGTTCCAAGAAGGTTCACAAGGTTCACAAAATTCACAATTGGTCAGAAGAGTTGACAATTCCCTCAGACAATGCACCTCCTAAGCAGTGCATCCAAAACTAGGGTTTTGACTTTAATCAGGCTAAATGGACTTCCAAGACTTCAAGTGAGCTTCATAACATCTTATATGTGTATAAGAACCCCCATGTCAAGTTTCAAGACTTTTCTCAAAAGTATGCTCAGTCAGATGATCAGATAAGTCAAAAGCAGTCAATGCAGTTAAAAAGTCAAACTGAGGTCAACTGTAATACCCCAAATTTTACTCTTTCTTTTTATTTTTATTTTAAATTCTGATTAACTTAATAAATTAACCTTTTTTTAAATCTTGTTTTTTTAACTAATAATAATTTAATTAAATTTTTTTTTTTATAACTTTACTAATGTTTTTTATTAACTTTTTTTTTCTATTTAGTTTATTTATTCAAATCATTTTAAGCTCTTCTTACTAACTTTTAGGATTTAGATTAAAATTTAACTTTTTTTTTTCTTTTCTTTAAGAGTAAATTTTTTTTATAACCTTTTTTAATTAATTTCTAACACATTTTTTTAATCAAATTCTATTACCTTTTTAAAATTAAATCTTTTTTCTAACTTTTTTAAAAGATAAATCCTTTTTCTAACCCTTTTTTAAAGTTAAATCTATTTCTAACTTTTTTTAAAGTTAAATCTTTTTTTCTAATTTTTTTAAAAAAATCAAATCTTTTTTCTAACTTTTTAAAAGTTAAATCCTTTTTCTAACTACTTTTTTAAAGCTAAATCTTTTTTTCTAACTTTTATAAAGTTAAATCTTTTTTTCTAACTTTTTTAAAAAAAATTAAATCTTTTTTTTTTCTAACTTTTATAAAGATAAATCTTTTTTTTCTAACTTTTTTAAAAAAAAAATTAAATCTTTTTTTTTCTCTAACTTCTTTTTAAAGTTAAATCTTTTTTTCTAACTTTTTTAAAAAAATTAAATCTTTTTTTGCTCTAACTTCTTTTTAAAATTAAATCTTTTTTTCCTCTAAATTCTGTTTAAAATTAAATCTTTTTTTTCTAACTATTTTAAAAATTAAATCTCACCTTTGTCACTTTTTTTGTTCTTTATTATTTTTACTCTAAATTTTTCTATCTTTCATTAAAAAATAACAAAAATAGTTTTTTATTATTATTTAATTATTATTTTCGTATTTTAATTAAATCATTTTTTAAAATATTATTTTTTTCACTTTTTTCTAAATTATTCATAAAAATATCCAAAAAATCATAAAATAAAAAATATTGAAAAAAATTTTGTTCTTTTTATAATATTTTTTTAGGAATCAATAGGATTATTAGTTTTTATTTTAAGTTTATTTTAATTATTTTAAATTATTTAAATTTTATTTTTTTTCTTAACTAATTATTTAGTTTGTGCTTTAAAATGGGCTTTAGGGACATTATTGACAATTTGGTGTTAACCCTAATTTGTTCCCTATATATACATGTGTTGCCTTGTTGGAAAAAGGGGTCAGAAGGTTTTCTTCAGAAAAGAGGAGAGAGAGAGGGAGAAACAAAGGAGATCCCCAGAGAAGAAAGGCGGTCGTTCCCACAACTCGTTAGAAGGATTGGAGCTCTCCAGTGTTCCCTTATTCAAACCTTTTTCACATTTACCGAAGCAAACCTCCGCTTCGTAGGTTAAATTACTAAACCTTTTGCCTTTTCATGTTTATGTGCATATTTTGCCATGTTAATGTGTTTAGGTCCGTTAAATTACTAAATCCTTTGCATTTTTCATATTTATTTGCATCCTTGCCATGTTAACCTTCATTGTTGTTTAGATCCGTAGATTTTGATCTGTATGAACCATGATTGTGTCGTATAGGATTGTTTGCATGTCCATTAATTGTCTGTTTGCATTTGCAATTCTATTGTTATTTTTTTTATCAAAACCTTTTTCAAAATCAAAACCTTTTTTATTAAAACTAAAACATTTTTTCCCAAAAAAAACCTTTTTTGTTCCCGTAAATATTTTTTCCCAAAAAAAAAACCTTTTTTTTATTCCCAATTGTTCCCGTAAACATTTTTTCCCAAAAAAAAACCTTTTTTTGTTCCCGTAAACATTTTTTTCCAAAAAAAGCCTATTTTTGTTCCCGTAAACATTTTTTTTCTAAAAAAACCTTTTTGTTCCCAAAAACATTTTTTTTTATATATAATTTAAACTTAACATTTTTTTTTTATAATTTAAACTTAAATTTTTTTTAACTAAGTAATTCCATTTTAAAATTAAAACCTTTTTTTTATATATATAATTAAAATATTAAAAAAATTAAAACATTTTTTTACATAATTAAAATATTAAAAAATTAAAACCTTTTCGTAAGGAACTCCTTTGCCGTGTCATTTTGTGTACCTTTTATTTTCTTTATTCCTGCATTTCATTTGCATGCTTGAGGTTGAGATGTGCTTGTGGTGGCCACAGCCCCACACTATTTTCCTCCCTCACTTCATTCTAAGTGTTATTACATATTTTCATATTCTTCATGTTTTCAGAAATGTTTCTTTGTTTCTTTATACCCTCTGCCTTTATTACTTTTCTTATTTCTGTACCTTAATTATTCCTCCATATAATGATTTGTCATATTTTCACATTTTTTACAGTTTTATCCTTCCGAAGGATTAGGTCCAGCCTTTTGGCCGCCGAGTCAATAGCCTTACCCCTTTAATGGATCAAACCCTGTTTAGCCTAGGTGTCCCGCCGTGGGCAAAATTGCTTTTATCCTAGTGTTAGGTCAAAGAGTCGCCGCACTCATTTTAGGATTTCCCGCCGCGGAATCCCTAACCTAACCCTAATTCACTTAACAATTTACAACGTAGATATTGGAGTTTCTACACTCCTCGTAAGCGTGTCCCTAAGATACGTTCATGCCCCATTGAAACCTTGGCCACAGTCAAGACGTTTCTAACCTCCCTTTTGAGGGGAACTACGATTACTCTGATTCCACTCCCGTAAGGATACGTAGGCCCAAGATGCGATGTCTTGCCGAGTAAACTTAGAATTAACCCCCTTTATTATTTATTATTGCTTATTTACATTTTATTTATCTTTGCTATTTAATTATTTTGCTGTAAAGTTGTTTAATTATTTAATTATTATTATGGTTAGTAATTAGGGAGTGTAACAACATGTATGTAATATTAAAATAAATTTAGATCACTTTTAAATAAAGATAATTAAAATAAACACGTCACACACGTAAGTCGATTTTAATCGCCGTCTCACTTCCTAAGGATATCCCTCAAGTTGCCTACGAATAATGGTTAAGTGGGGTGTATAAAGCAAGTCCCTCAAATAGAAAAATCATCAAAGTCCCTTATGGTTGCCTTTACGAATCGAGTCCCTTTCGAAAAATGATGATGGTCCCTTATACGTGCTTATTACATCCCACAATGGCCTTCAAAGTCAAATTGTCCCTCACATGTCCCTTAACATCCAAAGTAAGGACTACCTACTCCATTATAGTAGGGATAGTCTTACTAAAGGAAAGAATGAAGAATAAGAAAGACCTTTAAACATTAGGGTAGGTTACTCCTAGGTGCTTGCTCACTTCAAAACTGTTTCGCACTTAAACAAATTTTCAACAAGTTTTCAAACAAGTTCTTAACACATCCTTACATGGATTATTTATTAACTATTCTGAAAATTTTCTATTCACACACTACACTTTCAAAACAATTCAAAAGTGAGCTTAAGTACCTAAGAGCCCATGGATAACCATGGATGAAAAGGGTGCTAACACCTTCCCTTTTCATAACCTACCCCCCGGACCCAAAATATTCTCTAAGGTCTTTCCTGTTCTTTTATAACCTTTCCTTATGGATAAAATAAAAGTCGGTGGCGACTCTTGCTATCCGCAACATTGTTTAAAGTCAGTTCTCCCACCGTGTTACAACTGTTGAACGAGTAATCATGAAGACACTTGCTATTTTCGACCTTGGAGCCCATGATATTGAGAACCGTAGTTACCTTAACCCAACTTTGGCCTTTATTAGGACGTAGTGCGGGACTATGAGGGAGTACTCCCGAAATAGTGCTACGCGAAGCTACACTCAAAAGAAGTTCTCTTGAGAATATTATTAATCCTCGAGTTAGTTGAGAAATTGATAATATCCGAAATATGGACTAATGACTTTGAGTCCCCTTAGAACCTTGTTCTGCAGGTACAAACATCCTTTAGTCCATAACCTTTGAGGGTGGGTATACCTTTGGCTCCATGCTCGTTGCAAACCTAGGGTTCCCCTTTGTTTGTTTATCTTTGTGTCCTTATGTGAATACTTGTGTTTGCTGCATTCATATAGCATCATTCTGCATTGGACTTCATAGGATTTACTTTCGTTTATGAACATTGTAGGTCACCATGACTTCAAATGAAAGACGTACTGTGAAATATACTTTTAAGAATCCCAAATTGGATGACCTAAAGAAGTTATGGGGATTTATCAAGGATCAAGAGGAATTCAAGAAAAAATATGGGAAGCTGATATCTCTATTGGGTCGCTCAGTGAATGAAGGACTTCTTGCTACTCTACTACAGTTTTATGATCCTCTCTATCATTGTTTTACCTTCCCAGATTTTCAGTTGTTACCTACATTGGAAAAGTACTCCTTTTTGGTTGGTCTACCTATCCTAGAAGAATCTCCTTTTCCCTTCTTGGAAAAGGACCCTGATGAGAAAGATATTGCTAAGGCCCTCCGTTTAAAGGCAGCTGACGTCAAGGCTAACATGGTCACTAAGGATGGAATTCTTGGTTTGAAGACAAGTTTTCTAGTCGAGAAGGCTTTATTTTATGCTAAACACTCGAACAAGGCTCAGTTCGAGGCAATTTTTGCCTTACTTGTTTATGGAATATTTCTATTTCCAAGTTTTGAAGGTTTCATCGATCTCAAAGCATTCAAGATCTTCATGAAGAACAACCCAGTACCGACTTTGTTGGGTAACACATATCACTCCATACATCTCCGAAACCTTCGTGGTGGAGGGATGATTAATTGCTGTGTACCCTTACTTTACAAGTGGTTTATTTTTCACTTGCCGAAGTCTAGCTCTTTTACAAATGTTGGCAAAGAGCTTTGGTCTCCTAAAGTTATGGCATTGACCCATTCTGACATTGATTGGTACAATCGAGTATATGATGGAGTATTAATCATTGATAGTCGTGGTAACTGTACATTGCTCAGTTTCGATGGAGGAATCAACTATAATCCCGTCTTAGCTCGTCGACAGTTGGGATACCCGTTGAAGGAACCTCCCAAAAGTGACCATATAAAGAGTATTTTCTTTCACAAAGATGTAAAGCTTCTGGGAAGAGTTCTGGATGCATGGCGCAGTGTGTACAAGAAAGGGAAGAGAAGTCTAGGGAGGCCTAATTGTATATCTTTAGAACCATACCTTCAGTGGGTAAGAGACAGGGCGATCAAACTGAGGATGCCTTATTCTCGTCAAGACCCAATACCTCCAAGGAGAGAGCCTATTTATGTTTTTATGTCTGATGCTGAGAAGTTGGAAGTTACCTTAAATAAGTCGCGGCATGAGTCAGAGGCATGGAAAAACAAATATCAAGTGGCTACTGCAGAGGTTAGTGAGCTTCGGAGACAAGAGAAGGAATCTCAAGAACGAGAAAGGGAATTTCAGAAACTTCAGGAGCAGAATGCTAAACTTCAAGAGCAATTACAATTGAAGGATGAAGAGCTACTCCCCTACAAGAGAAGGAAGGTGTTGGAGGATTTATTTTCCTCCGAATCTCAGTGTACCGTCTGGAGGATGACTGTGGAAAATCTTACCCGTGAGAAGGCTCAGTTGGAGGAGCAGCTCAAGCAGCAGAATTCAAAACTTCTTTAGCGTCTTTACTAGCTTTTATCTAGCTTTTATTTGGGACTTTTAAAAGAATATTTATGTATTTTGTTTCGAATTTCAATAAAACATTTCTTTTACCGCAATACTCATAAATAGAGGAATCCCATGAAGTCCTACTCATCCGCATTTTTGCATTAGCATTCTGCATTTAACATTTTTAGCATGAGCATGAGTCTTTCCTCCTCTGTGTCCTCATTCAGTCCTCTGTCTTTGTCTGCCAGTTGACATCTCGCCCATCTGACCAAGCTCGAAGTGTTACTCAAGGATAGTAAAAAGAACGAAGATATGGATCGCATGACTAGCTTCAGAGTAAGGACTAATCCGACATTCCGCCGTCCCTCCGATGACTTTGTTCCTGCGCAACTTCAGCCTATGCAAGACAACCTTTGTCGACTTTCAGAGTGCTCATGCTGGGAATGAAGTGGACGACCTTAGACTTGTAGCATTTGAGAAAGAACTTCGTGATCTTGAAGAACAATGAAAGATGATGAGAAGAAACAGTGCATCCGGTCTTGATGCTCACGACCTATGTTTAGTTACAGGCGTGATTATTCCTCTGGAATTCAAGATGCCTGTCTTTGAAGTATACAAGGGTGTCAGCTGTCCAAAGTACCACTTGACAATGTTTTGTCGAAAGATGACTGCTTACATTAACAACGACAAACTGATGATCCAATGCTTTCAGGAAAGCTTGTGTGGGGCATCTTTGATATGGTATATGAAGCTGCAAAGAAGCCACATTCAGTCTTGGGGAGACTTAGCTGTCGCTTTTGTGAAGCAGTACAGTTATAATTTAGGTATAGTTCCAGATAAAAGAGATAACAGTGGGTCTTCTAGAGAATTCATGGCTCCGGTACCCCGTCCTCAACATCAGTATGCAATGCCCACTCAGCACAAACAGCAATCACCGCCTAAGCGAAGGATGTTATTTCCAGATCAGCATCAGAATCGACGATTTCGAAGAAGATATCAGAAGATGCCTCTGGATACTCCAAAAGAAGAAACTCGCTGGTTTGATCTTATCCCAATGACTTACCGCCAGTTATGGTCTTATTTCATCCGGAACTCGGTGATGGCACCCAGAAAGACTAGAATCATGAACTCTCGTCCACCGTCGTTCAACCCGAACGCCAGCTGTGAATTCCATGATGGAGCGTTGGGGCATTCGATTGAAGAATGCAAAGTTTTTCAAGAGAAAGTCCAAGAAATGATTGATAATGGAGTGCTAACTTTCAAAAGAGAAAGACCAATCGTGAATGGAACACCGTTATGCTGATCACCTATTCATTTTCGTTTGCTTTTGTGTTCTTATTTCTTTGATTAAAAGTACTTTTGGCATGTAAGGACTTGTTATTTTGAATAAGTAATGCAATAAATGTTTGTCTTGAAGAGATCCATTCGTTTTCACTTAAATGGTTTTTCAAAAAATAATTTATAATGCCGACTTTATCCAATCTTCTTTTCACTTTGGTTAAGAATTGAAAGGAGAATGATGAAGTAAAATGCATGGTCTCTTGTTGTATGCTTCGAATAAGAACCCTACTGATGATGTAAGGCATTATCTCAACCTCCTAAACGCCAAAATATTTAACCTTCTTTTAGGCCTTGAGAAAAGAATTGTTTTTTTTCCCAAACCGAAACCTCGTTTTTTTTAGCCTAGGGCAGGGTGATATCAAAAATGATGAACATCTTTCAAAAATTGGGTGGGCACAAATATACTGACCCTTTATTCCTCTGCTTTACAAGTCATAAATTAAGCCTATATACAACTTTCCAAAGTCCTAATTGAAGTAAGGTTTAGTTCGAAAGCATACTCGACGAGATATTGTTTCCTGACTCCTTGAGCTACACTCAAATTGAATCGGCTTTATAAATAATATTAAATTTGTATCCTAACTAGTGGTTTCGACCACAAGTTATTGCGATACCCCTTTTCAAAACTTCAAGACAAACGCATGTTGCATTACCCGTTTCGAAATTAACACCTCTGACTTGCTAAATGCGTTTGACATCTTAGAAAGATTACAAATGGACGTTGATGGATTTGAAGATTTTTCCAACCTGGGGCAAGATATTTTCCAAGAGGTTTTGATTCACACCAGTCTTGGCTTCATCTAAAGCAAATTGAAAGACTCAGTTATACCGTCAATCAGGGGCAGTTATGTCGAGATTCAGCGAATCTCTCTAGAGAGTTTGAAAACAGTGGGGCATTTGGACATCATGTTTTCTATAAAATCCTCTCAAGTTGTTTTTCTCTTAACCATGTGACTTGGGGCATTTGAAACTTGAGGTGAAGCGGATGTTATTTCATCCCCATGAAGCTCAACTCCGACATGATCAACAACCGTGATGACCCAAGATATTTATTTTATCCTCTATGAAACTTCAATCTAGATACCTCCGTCTACAACTTCATACAACCTTATCAAGATGGGTTGATCTCTACTCCCCAAGAGAATTTTTGAAGCAGGAGTGTGATCCCATATTTGATTCTTCATCTATCCCCGGTGGTACTTCTATCTTCGGAGATTGGTCGAGATGTCTATCCCGAGATGTTTATCTCCGGTCACCCCTTTCTGTTTGTTTTGTCAGCATAAGCATACACATAGCATATAAGTAGACAACATAGCATGTGCATTTTGGCATTCTCTGTGTTTGTTTTATTCTGTCGCTTTGGCTTTAGGTTATCCCTAGATGTTTGGGTGTGTCTTATCCCTCCAAATAGATTTGTCGACCCTAGGCAGAAAAAACACAATGTTTCATTTTCCCCATGAAGTTCAACCCTCATGGAAGATGGTTATTTTAGTACAATTCCATTTGAGTTCATGCCTCAATGGACGAGTCTTGCTTGACATTTTCTTTTCGGCTACTTCCCGAATTGAACTTCGGTCTTTGACAATCACATCGTGGACATCTCCACCCTTTGAACATGGATTAAGTGTTCATTTATTTTGCACCCTATTCCCCAGGAAGAATATTCATGAAGACAAACATTTCTTCAACAATAGTATCACAAGATTTTCTTGAGCAACTCGTTTTGATCAAGATCTTATTCAAAACGAAAAAACGACATTTTCTACAAGACAGATCATTTACCCTCAGTGGGTCCTTCAAACATGATTGATTCATCAGAGAAGACAGTTACAGACATTTTCTCAAGGTTGACTTCCCCAGTAAGTTCATCACATGACTTTACTTCCGTCAAGTGACATCTCCCCAGAGAAGTCAAGGACGTCTATCACTTTAGTCTCTCTTTATTTGAGAAGACATACATTACAATCCAACCGGCTCGCATTCTTTCCGGAGATCCCCGGCGAAGCTTTACCACTACATCTACAATTTACAACTACAAATTACATCTACAACAACATAGTACATTACAGATTACATCAACAACATTTACAATCTTCAGGGTTCTACAACGAACTACATCTACAGTCTACAGTGACATCTACAAAAAATTTACAACCCCCCGTGAAGACGCTCTCACGAGTTTTCATCATCTCGGAAAGAGACTGAGAACAGCTCATGGTTCCCATATCATGACGCTCGGGGAAGTTCTACATCAGAGACTGAGACCAACTCATAGCATCCAGACTATGACGCTCGGGGAAGTTCTACATCAGAGACTGAGACCAGCTCATAGCATCCAGACTATGACGCTTGGGGAAGTTCTACATCAGAGACTGAGACCAGTTTGTGGTTCCCATACCACGATGCTCGGGGAAGTTCTAACAGAGACTGAGACCAGCTCATAGCATCCAGACTATGACGCTCGGGGAAGTTCTACATCAGAGACTGAGACCAACTCATGATTCTCATATCATGACGCTCGGGGAAGTTCTACATCAGAGACTGAGACCAACGCTCGGGGAAGTTCTACAACTACAACAACATTTACAACGACATTTACATCTACAAACTACAGTGACTCTACCATCTACAAATTTTGACATTTCAGGCAGAAACTGAGACCAGCTCATGGTACTCTTATCATGATGCTCGGGGAAGTTACACATTTTTACTATTTCAAGTTGAGTTCCAAAAGAAAAGATATACAGAAAAAACAAGAAAAAGAAGGAAAATACAAATAGAACTGAACCATTACCTCAATTCATTGGGATTATTACCAACCATAACATTATGATAATAAGCATATCTTTCGACTAGAAGCTTCTTTCCCATCACCATATCCCTGGTGTATGAGATATTGTTATGCTTCTGGAGATTCCCCAGTGATATTCGTTTCCTGTCCCCGCAGGGATTACCCGTTGTCAACCTTGTTCTTCCCTTTACGTCGTGTCCAGTTATTCCCCTGTGGCATCAGCCCTCTACAGGACTGTCTGTCTTGCATTTTTCATATCATTGCATATCATATGCATTCAGTGGTATCTTAGGGCCAAAAATTCGTGCAATGTTTGTATTTAAGTCCCTCCTATCTCGTCGAGACGGAGATTTCAATCTCCATATCTCCGAATAGGAGTAACTTAAATAGGGGCATCTGTTGCACCCTAATTTTTGACCTTAAGATTCCACCTTCCCCGTGTGTTTTATTACGTTTTATCTTGTCACTTTTATGTGCGACTAATCAGACTATGCAGGTGCAACAGTTTCGAGCACAGTTTGCTCATTCTCCCATTCAAAGTATTTTCAAGGTCTCCCTCCTCTTGGGTCATTCTTGAAAGACGTCCCAGATAGACTACCGGACTTTATCTCCTCAAATCAAGATTAGCTTCAGGTGGATCAGGTGGTGTCATTTGGTTTGTGGTGTCCCTTCGTGGCATTCAAGTTTGATTCATGGCTTCTCGAATTTATGTGGTTCATTTCGGATGGTAAAGTTGTTAAAACTAAAATGTCTGGTTGTAAGGACTCCTCAATTTCAATTCAATCACTGTGGGGTTATTAAATTCAAGTCAGTCCCTAAGTACTCTCACAAGTTGGATATTTATTCAAGATTTACAAGTCCAAAGGTCATTTTCCCAAGAACCATAATTGAAAGTTCGCCATAATTTCAAGGCTTAGGCCCTTACAAATCCAAGCACGTTCCGAACTTCATTTCATATAATCCTTCAAAGGGCATGCAATTCAAAATCTATCTAAAGGATCACGACTTTATTCGCTGTGTTATTATAAGCATGAGGCTTGGCATATCGTACTTCGGGGAGGTATCCGGTATAAGGCAGAGGGTGTTGGTTGAATAACGGTCTTGTTGAGACAAGATAATTAACAAGGGTATGTCATAGATTGATTATAAAAAGGACGCCATATCAGATGGAAAGGAAGCATAAGGATATTGGATTTCATCTCAAGAAATTACGGCAATAAATTTAATTCAACTGTTTAATGTTATAATCCTTGGTACATTCACAAGCAGTTATTTACAACAGGACATTTTAAGAACAGGCGACATGGCTGATTCGTGTGTTGGTCCCAACTGTCTCCATTGAACCGTTTAATTCAATCTTCAGCCGCAACTTTCTAACAAGTACCACCATTTCCCTGCATCAAAATCAACGACTGATCAAACTACAAACAACCTTAAATCATCCATACTAAAGTCTTCAACTGCCAACCATTTTCCTGCAGAATACAAAAGAGGGTTATGGTACAATGATTGAAAACAAATAGCAGAACTAAGTAGCCGTCGGAACCGCAACTGACATTGAAATAGACATAAAGCTTAAAGGTAAGGGAGGAGAGGATTTAAGTTGTCTTCAGCCCTCAATTCAGCGCATCATTGGGCATGAACGAGTGGCCGGGAGGGCAACAACCGTAGCTGTCGCCAACTCCTTACCAAACATCGAGAGATTGTAATTCAGACGGAAAGCAACTAGGCTCAGTTGGCCCAATGTATTTCGAAGACAATCAGCAAAATTCAAAGGCAACCGCATTCACAAAATTCTCTGGTTCAGACATAGCGTCATCATCACCGTTATACCCTTCTCGCCAATGGCACAAGACCGTCAGCCTCCAGACTCAGAAATGGGCCCTGAAAGAAGAAGAGGAAAGTCAGTATGATCCTAGCAGCTCAAGATTTTTGCCCCAGAGAAATCAAAGCAATAACAGAACCGGGTATCTCCGCACAAGTTCACAACGGGCTATGAGAAGCAACCTCAGACTGCTACCAACATCAGCAATCACACAAGCTACAAACAACAGTAGTACAACCATACCAGGTGTAAGCAGCAAATATACCAAGCATAAGTACCAACCAGCATCGCATCAGTATCCCATCCCCTGCAAGCATTTCCAACCAGTAAGAATGAACAACACAAAAAGATAATCCGTCCCAACATTTGCAAAGGTGGGAGAAGGTACAACCCTCAGATCAATTCATCATCGGGTTAAACTTCGAGTGGCCGGAAAGGTGACAGACCAGAGCTGCCTCCAATTTCTTACCAAACGCCGAAGGAATCAAATATGGACAACAAGGCAACCATTTTGAGAAAGTCCCAACATGATTCGAAAGCACAATTGACATAGGCTCAGATACACGTAGTGTCATCATCACCACCTCAAGCACCCTGAAAGAAGAAAATCTTATCAGCGCAACAAGAGGTCCCTCATCAATCACAAGTGACCACGGGTATAGCAAACATCAGGGGAACGTTAACAAGTACACCAGCTACAACAAATAGACAATCATAGAATCAACATCCATCAGCGGCAAATGTCATTTGCAAACTAGCTGCAATTAACAACAGAGCAACATTATTAGCTTCGGTTCATCACCTGCAACCACGACAACACATTGACTACAAATGTTATAATTCATGAGCAAAGATGGAAGGGGGCTTAGCCCGCAGGTTTTGGCTCATCATTGGGCAAGGCTCGAGTAGCCAGGAGGACAACAAAAGATTCACCATCAACTCCCTACTAACTCAAGAGCATCAAGGAAATTTCGCAAACAACAAACGGTAACCGTAATCCGCAGCTCAGACGACGTCATCATTGCCCACACTCTTCCCGTTAGGCATCAATCAAATGAAGACTTTGTCCTGCGAAGAAGGAAGGAAAGAAGGCGTTAACTCAAAGTCAGCAAAGTAACCGTTAAAGAATATTCGTAGAATAATAGAAGATGCCATTGAACCAAATCCAATCCCAATTGAAGCGCAAAATCAGAGATTTAATCAAGACATCAGTGCAAATCAACAAAACGGGAAAGTTTTCAGAACCGATTAAACCCAATTTGGAAAATCCCCAATCAACAATCAAATCAACATTCAAGAATGATTTGATTACTTATCCAGGATGCCTTCCTATATAAAGGGGAATTTGGAAATGAAAAAAAGAGAGACGAAGAATACACGAACAACTACAAGTTCGAAACCCTAAAAATCGTCACGGTGAAAAAACCCTAAGGGCATGAAAGAAGGCTTTTGAGTAGAGAAGAACTTATCTCTTTTTGCTGACGAAATCGCCTCCAGCCACCGCAAGCACGAAGCCACGAAACCTCATCCCCAGCGCCGCATCAACCACCTTCGATAAAAATCCTTTTTTTCTATAGAATCGTAGAACATGTTGATGTGCTTTGTTGTGTTTCAGGTGATGTAGAATATGAAGACAAAGAGAAAAGTCGAAGCCACGAGAGAGAAGCGAGATCGAGAGAAATGAGTGACGGCACAGAGGAACCTGGGGTGGAAGAGCTTAGGGTTTCCATTTTTTTTATCTGTTTGCTGTTCTTTTTTCTGTTGTTTTTTATTATTTGTGATAATGATTAATCACACACTACACACATTCACTACACACACTCACCGTAATTATCACTCTTAATCATCCTCTTAGTCACTATTATTATTTTTAATCCCTAACTAACCTTCCTTTTAATAATTAAAAACATATATATTTTCATAAAATAATTGTAATCCAATTTTAAATATAAAAAAAAACAAATAACTAATTAAATCTTTTTTATTATTAATCTAAACTTAATAACCCTTTTTTTTTAATAACTCAATTAGTCAACTTTTCTTTTATTTTATAAAAATGATTAGTTAGTCCTTTTAAAAAAATGCCTTATTAATTTGTTAACCTTTCATATATGTCAATTTTATTCAATGCATTTTTGTTTAAAATTATTTATTCATAAACCTATCTCATAATCAATTTAACTCTTTATCTTAAATAACTAAAATCTCCATTTTAAATAAAATCCTATTAAAATCAATTCACATCTATTTTTTTTTAATTAAATTAAATCAACTTCTTTTTAAATCAAGTCCAGTCAACAAAACCAACTTTTATTTTCATAAAATCAACCTCCCAAATTAATCAATTCGCCTTGATCAATCCGTCTAAAATCAATCAACAGCGTAAACATACAACTCAATCGTGCACGCTCACATTCACGACACATTCACCTACACCTTAGCGCTTTCATGCGTGTGTATGGACTTATTTTCCGCAAATTTATTCTTCAGCAATTTACATTTCCGTCATTCACATTATTGCATCACATTCCGTCCAAAGGAAAAACCTACACATGAGTCAACACTTGTGTGTAGTGCACATCATTTGCATCATAATCCCTTCGATCCTTGAGTCCATTCAAGTTGATCGCTTAAGATAGATCCTACCCCATAGGAAGGACCTTGTCTTTATTTTTTTTTACAACTTAGACAAACAAACAATCAACAATACAACACAATAATACAAACCTTTCAAACATTAGAGAATAGATGTTAATCATCTTAAGTGAGATATAAATCTCCACCCCCACAACAATACAATCAAACATATAGGGACTTTGCCTTAAGAGCGATAAAGGCATACTCGTCAAATAATCCGAGTACTTGAGCCCTTTTCTTAAGACGATGCAAAGATTATTTTCCTACAACCTGTGGCAGTTACATCTCTCTTAAAATGAAGACTCGTCTTTTCTCCTAAACCTAATCAACCAACTACCCTCAACCCGTAGGAACTTTGACCACAGTCAAAGAACTCCTCTAACCCTTTAGGGGAACTACAAATACTCTGAGTCCACCCCCGTAAGGATATGTAGGCATAAGATGCGACATCTTATCGAATATACTTAGAAATAAACCCCTAGGTCTTTTAACCATTAAGCAGGTAAACACTTAGCAATAAACAAATATAAAACAAGAGGTTCCTGTAGGATACTACAGAAACTTAGGATGCTAGTACCTTCTCTAAGTTTAACCAACCCCCGAGCCTAAACTCTCTACACCTTGCATTTGCATTGCATTGTGGGTATTTCGATCTTTATCCCTTCCTTTGGACAAATCAAAGTTCGGTTGCAAAATGAATTAAAGATTCAAACTAATCAATAGTTTGGTATCCGATTTTCACCGCGACAGCATGATAACATTAGGTTTGAGTTAGTTTCCCCTTAGGGTTTGTGTCTTTTCTTCTCATCTCAAAACTTCTTCAAGACACCTAATAATGGATAATAAGTGTTGTATGCTACGAGCCTTAAGAATTTGGGAAATGATAGTTGGGGGGCCTCCTCTCAATTGTCTAGAGTGTTAAGCGTATGACCTTTGGGCGATATACGACGTATTCGCTCTCAAGTCATAGTCTTTAGTGCAATATAAATTACAAACACAATTCAATTCACGTCTTCATAAAAGACTAAAAAAAAACATCAAACTCTTTTCATCCTTCGGGGTTAATTGAAAACCATTTTCAAAGAGAGTGTTGTTAAATCTTGGTTCTACCGCAAACAAGTAACGCCTAAGTCTCCAATCATCGAGCAACAATACACCTAACTGCTAGAACGAAGGTTTAACCCTACTTAGTTAAAACACTTGAACCAATTTGTGGTCGTGTCATCCTGAACTACCTTTGCTCTGATTTCTCATACCAGATGAGGATACGTAGGTACAATATGGCGATATCTTGGTGAGCAACCTTCCCCACCTTCACCCTTAGTTTACCAAACTACGTTGACTCTGACTTTCCCATTGCACGAGGGAATACGTGGGCATAGAGTGGCGGTGCTCTATCGAGTCTCTTTTCTTTTCTTTTGTCCCGTGAGCCTGTAGTTTATATAGATTAACACCTTTTAGATAGACAACAAGCATGGATCCCGCCGAGTACGACGGACGTGAGGGGTGCTCATACCTTCCCCTTGCGTAACCGACTCCCGAACCCAAGATTTGGTTGCGATGACCTGTCTTCTCCCTTTTCGTAGGTTTTCTCTGATTGTTTCCTTTCCATCTCTTTGGGATAAATAACGAACGGTGGCAACTCTTCTGTCCTTGTTGGCCCTTCTTCGCAGCAATGCCACAACTGGCGACTCTACTGGGGAATTTTCCCATCCCCAATGCGAGTCAATCCCAGCGCTTGTTTGTTTATCTTAGGGTGTATATTTATGTGTTGTACTTTATCTGCATTTGCATTTTACTTTCCAACATTGTTATATATCATTTTTGCTATGCTGTTGGGTGGGAATGTTCCATTGTGCAATAAGCCAAAACCCATGCTTGAGTATAACCATAGCATTAGGAGTGAAAAGTAGTGGTGAACCTGTATGTTTGGCATGCACTAGTTCCCACAAAATTCATGCTCAGACGAGATTCTCTTTGATGGCTACCTTTCCAGTCTGTTTCATATAGTTGAGAGGCTGTTGGATCTGAGGATTGTCGACTCTGGGGACCGATCATTTGGAAGTCAGCTAAGTGAGGCTGCTTCGTTAGACTATGATGCCAAACCAGAAATGGTGAACATATCATAGTTTCTCGAAAGTCTGTGACGCTGATGACCGCATAGGATGCTAGACGTTATCAGAGATAGGTTCATACCTGTGAGTGAGGAGGGTTATGCAGGAAACTTTAACCTTCAACCTACCCGGTTTTCTCGTCAGTGTGAACTTTTGGTCCTTGATACAGTGGTTCCTTATATCAGTGTTGTGTTATGTTCTCGCCGAAGCGAAGCGCTGGTTCTTCTTAGTCAACAGCACAACAATCTTGATCCCCTGTTGCATTTGCATTTTTATTTGCATTTAACATTGACATGTATTTATGGGAAGCTCTTGGGTTGTGTCTGCAAAGCTTCAGTATTTGAGTTGGGAGGTCTTCACACCTTGCTTCAGTTTTATGATCCACAAGTGAGGTGTTTCACTTTCCCAGGATATGTGGTGATGCCTACTTTGGAGGAATTCTCTATGTTGTTGGGAGTTCCTGTCCTTGATCAGATGCCTTTTTATCATACTGAAGCCGAACCAAATCTGTCTAAGCTTGCTAATGCTCTTCATCTGGATGCTTCAGAGTTAGACGGGAAGTTGGTTAGAAGAAATGAGATGCCTGGATTTCCATTATCTTTCCTGGTTGGTAAAGCTCAACTCTTTGCGAAAGAGGGTTGTTGGATTATCTTTAATGCCATTTTAGCTCTGTGCATATATGGTGTAGTGTTGTTTCCGAATATTCCTGACTTCGTGGATCTGGATGCTTTCCATATTTTCCTCTCAGGAAATTCTGTGCCTATACTTCTGGGAGATATGTATCACTCTGTGCATTATAAGAATGGGAATCAGAGAGGGAAGAATGTGTCTTGTTGTGTACCTCTTTTATATAGATGGTTTGTGAGTCATCTTCCCAAGGCTGGTCCTTTTGTTGATACTGCAGGTACCTCAACGTGGTCAGAGAGACTGATGGGCTTGACTTCTGAGGACATTGTTTGGTTTGCCAGAGACCAGTTAGGTACAAAGATTATCTATAGTTGTGGTGGTTTTCCTAACATCCCATTGATTGGAAGGTAAAAGAGGTATTAACCACAATCTAGCTCTTGCAGTGAGGCAGTTTGGGTATGCTCTGAGGGAACTTTCGAAGGAAGAGGAAATACAAGAATCTTTGTATTTCACTGGTTTGCTTGAGAATGAGACCCTAATCAGAGTAGAGAAGGCTTGGAACAAGATTCACCGCAAAGGAGAAGGCTTCCTTGGGTAAGAGCAACAATAGAGCTTATGATCCTTATGTGACTTGGGTTCAAGAGAGAGCTAGGAAATTATTGATGCCATTTCCAACTTGTCAGCCTTTGTATCCTTTGTTGATTGAGGATCCGACTACTTTTGATATCTAGAGATATAATCAGCTATGGTCCGAGAAGGAGGAGTTGCGTAAGGCAAACGAGGAATTGGAAAAAGAGATTATTCAGCTCCGAAGCGAGAGAAATCAAGCCACTTTTTCATCTAAGAAGCAAATCGAATTAGTGAATAAGTTAGGTAGAGAGATAACTGCAGAGATTCGCACTCGATATCGTGTGGTATTAGATCTGAAGAGTGTCAGTGATGTTCTTAGTTCTAAGAAGAAGGAGCTGGATAAAGCATATGTAGAGATCTCCAAGTTTAATGACCAATGGAACGCCACTTTAACTAACAACAGAGAGCGAGAAGACGGATTGCGATAGCAGATTGCTAAGTTGAAAGCTCAGATCCAGGTGAGAGATGAGAGGGCCATAGGTGAATCCTCGCGCCGACGCGAAAGCGACTGCAGACTGAATGAAGTTTCCTCTGAAGTTCAAAGTCCTGGACATTGATAAGTATAACGGGACAACTTGTTTGAGGGTTCATCTTCGTTCTTACTACCGCAAGATGTCCGCCTATTCTGACGATGAGAAGTTGCTTATGCACTTTTTCCAGGACAATCTTTCTGGTCCGTCCCTGGAATGGTACATGGGACTAGAGCCAGTTAACATTCGAAGCTGGAGGGATTTAGCTGAGGCGTTTGTTAAGCATTACCAATACAACAGTGATCTAGCACCGAACAGGGTTTAGTTACAGAATTTATCTTAGAGGAATAATGAATGCTTCAAAGAGTACACCCAGAGATGGCGTGAATTGGCCACCAGAGTACAACCTCCCATGGTGGAGAGGGATTTAATAGACATGTTCGTTGCCACGCTACCGGGGGTGTATTACGAGAAGCTAATCGGCAACATGTCAGGAAGTTTTTCAGACCTAATCATCACAGGAGAAAGAGTGGAGAACGAAATCAAATTGGGTAAAATTCAGGCCGGTGAAGGATCCTCAGCTGGAGGAGTTAAGAAATGTTTTGCCAATAAAAGAAGAGAGGGGGAAACCAATGCAGTCTCAGGTTCCCAAAACATAAACAAGGGTAGAGGTCAGCAGTACCATCAACAGCAACCTCAGGTTGCAAGCATTACAATTCATGCAGTACCACAACCACAACAACCACAACAGCAGCTCCAAAATTATGCTCCTCGCAGATTTCAGGATCGGGGCAGAGCAGTAAATAGGCAGTTTGACGTGCCGCCGATGCCATACTCGCAGTTTCTTCAACACTTGTTACAATTACAATTGATTCAGAAAAGGACTATAGTTCCTTTCACTGGTGCACCACCACCAGGATATGATGCTAATGCTAGATGTGATTTTCATTCCGGTGCTCCTGTCCATAACATCGACAATTGTAAAGCATTCAAGCATAAGGTTCAAGACCTTATAGACAGCAAAGCCATCAACTTCTCTCATGATGCGCCCAATGTCGTGAAGAATCCCATGCCTAATCAAGGGGTAGCTGGGGTTAATTCCATTATTGTGGATGAGGGTTTGAACTTGGTAGCTGATGTTGAAGATTTGAAGACTCTGTTGAGTTTTGTAAAAGATAAATTGCTGAGTGGAGGGGTATTTTAGAGTTGTGACAGAGCTTGTTCAGAGTGTTTGATCCATCCTGAGATATACTAGAAACTGAAGGGTCATATTCAGAAGCTGATGAATGATGGTGTTTTACAATTTGACCGAGTGTCAGAGAATAAATATGGGGAAATAGTTGATGAAGAAAAGAATGAAGTTGTGACAATTTCAATTCCATACAAGACTATCACTATTTCTGCGCCACCAAGGCCGCCTACTATCATAATTACTAAAGATGGACCCATAACTTATGAGAGTACCAAAGCTATTCCGTGGAATTACGGAGCTGAGGTCTATTATAATGGTCAAATGCAGGAATTGAAAGGTTCACCATTAGATTCTGTTGATAATCTGGTAGGGACTGGGGGTATAACCCGAAGCGAAAGAGTATTTTCACCCCCCGAAATGAGTGCTGAGAAAGATGATAAAGGTAAAGGAAAAGCGGTGGTCGAAGAGAGTTCTCAGGCTGGTGAGAACGAGTCTTTGTTAAAGGAAGCAGAAGAGTTCATGCGGTTGATCCGGAAGAGTGACTACAAGATCGTAAATCACTTACCGCAAACATCGTCAAAGATCTCTATTCTGTCGTTGTTGTTATGTTCTGAAGCACACAAAAATGCTCTCTTAAGAATCTCGAATACAACATATGTGCCACAGGAGATATATGTGAATCAGCTCGAAGGAGTAGTGGCACACGTTAATGCTGGTAACGGGCTGGGCTTTACTGATTTGGATTTGACGCCCAAAGGAAGGAATCATAATCTGGTGCTGCATATGTCCATCAAATGTAGAGGGTCTGTAATTTCACACATACTGGTAGACACTGGGTCATTACTGAATGTGTTACCCAAGAAGTCTTTAATGAAGCTAGATACCCGAGGGATAATGTGCACCCCAAGAGACTTAGTGGTTCGAGCTTTTGATGGGACCAGAAGGTCCGTGTTTGGGGAATTGACCCTTCCGATCCAGGTCGGTCCGAAAGTTTTTGATGCTGTGTTTTATATCATGGATATTCAGCCAACGCATAGCTGTTTGTTGAAACGACCATGGATCCATTCAGCAGGCGCTGTTACGTTAACTCTGCATCAAAAGTTGAAATACATGGTGGGTGGCAGTGTTGTTACTGTTTATGGGGAAGAAGATATTATGATAAGTCATTTGTCTTCGTTCAAATATGTCGAGGCTGATGGCGAGATCCATGATACTTTATGTCAAGTTTTCGAGACTGTGCAGATTAAGGAAAAAGCGTCGGATGTGAGCAAAGCACCTGAGCTTGCCATGTCATCTTTTAAAGAAGCACAAGAAATAGTGAAATCCGGGGCATCTCAGGGTTGGGGTCAAGTTCTGAGCATCCCCAACAAGCAAGACAAGTTCGGACTGGGGTACAGCCCATCCTCCTCTTCACAGAGCGCGCCGCACTACAAAGGACCCGTCCAATTCACTAGCGGTGAGGTTACCTTTGAGCAGATTAATGTTGTATCAGGTGAAGAAGGTGATAACGATTGCGACATGGATTCATGGATTCGCCCATGCATTCCGGGTCAGAGCCTAAGCATCTGGACCGTCCAGGAAGTCATCCAAGTGAATAGATAAGAGTAATGATTTGTTTTCCTGATTATCCGTAGCCCTGTGCTCTACCCGGAGCACAATGGTCTTTGTATGTAGGGCCTAATCTTTTATGTTGAACAATCATTTTATCAATTAATTAAAGGGTGTTTTTCTCGCATTCAAATATTGTGATCTCTGTTTTTCCTGTTTTATTTCTAACAATAAAATAGCAATGTGGTTTGTGCTTCTTTGCATATCATTTTAAGCATTAAATCATCATCATTGTAGGTTTCACATTGCATATGACACCACTCCAGAATTGTCTATGACTCACTTTGACTTTGATAACCCGATCTTTTAAGCCGAAGAAGAGATTGAGGAAGATGAAGACCTACCTGAAGAGTTATCCAGGCTACTAAAACAAGAAGAGAAAGTCATTCTGCCTCATCAAGAAGAAATTGAAATCTTCAACTTGGGTACCGAGGAAGTTAGAAGAGACGTTCTGATAGGGGTTGCATTGTAGAGTGATGTCAAGCAAAGATTGGTTGAAATTCTCCGAGAGTATAGTGATATCTTTGATTGGTCATACGTAGATATGCCCAGTCTTGACACCAATATCGTGGTTCATCACTTGCCTTTGCGTGAAGAGTGTCTACCTGTCAAGCTGAAGCTCAGGAAAACTAGACCAGACATGGCGGTAAAAATCAAAGAAGAAGTCCAGAAGAAGTTGGACGCAGGGTTTCTCGCCGTAACAACTTACCCTCCGTGGGTCGCTAACATCGTACCTGTACCAAAGAAGGATGGTAAGGTAAGGATGTGTGTTGATTATAGGGACTTGAACAAAGTGAGCCCGAAGGACGATTTCCCGCTCCCCCACATTGATGTTTTGGTTGATAATACTGCTCAGTATTCCATGTTTTCCTTCATGGATGGCTTTTCCGGATATAATCAGATTAAGATGGCGCCGGAGGATATGGAGAAAAAAACTTGTATTACACCGTGGGGGACTTTCTGTTATAAGGTAATGCCTTTTGGGTTGAAAAACGCAGGGGAAACCTATCAGCGGGCAATGGTGACGCTCTTTCATGATATGATTCATCATAAGGTCGAAATCTATGTTGATAACATGATTGCAAAGTCACAGAAGAAGGAGGAACATCTGGTAAACCTTTTGAAGCTATTTGAGAGGCTAAGGAAATTCAGACTGAGGTTGAATCTGAATAAGTGCACTTTTGGTGTACGGTCGGGAAAGTTGATGGGGTTCATTGTCAGTGAAAAAGGAATCGAGGTCGATCATGCAAAGATAAAAGCAATTCAAGATATGTCAGCACTGAAAACTGAGAAAGAGGTTCATGGCTTTTTGGGTAGATTGAACTATATTGCTAGGTTTATATATCATCTCACAGCCACGTGTGAACCCATGTTCAAATTGTTAAAGAAAGATCAGGCGGTTGTCTGGAACGAAAATTACCAAAGGGCATTTGACAAAATAAAAGAATATTTGCAAGAGCCTCCGATAATAATACCTCCAGTAGCTGGAAGACCATTGATAATGTATCTAACGGTTCTTGAGAACAGCATGGGTTGTTTTCTTGGTCAACACGACGAGACTGGAAGAAAAGAGCATGCCATATACTACCTGAGTAAGAAATTCACTGATTGTGAGTCAAGATATTCAATGCTGGAAAAAAAATGTTGCACACTCGCTTGGGCTGCCAAACGCCTGAGACAATATATGCTAAATCACACAACCATGCTGATTTCGAAGATGGATCCGATTAAGTATGTCTTTGAAAAGCATGCACTGTCGGGAAGGATTTCTAGGTGGCAGATGGTCTTAATAGAATACGCCATTCAATATGTCTCCTAGAAGGCTATTAAAGGGAGTGTTTTGTCAGAGTATCTTGCTGAACAACCAATTGACGACTATCAACCAATAAAGTTTGAGTTTCCGGATGAAGAAATCATCTTCCTAAAGATGAAGGATTGCGATGAGCCACTACCTGAGGAAGGTCCCGAGAAAAGTTCCTAGTGGCAAATGATCTTTGATGGTGCTGTTAACTCTTACGGCAGCGGAATTGGGGCAATTAACACGACTCATCATGGTTCTTATATACCATTCACTGCCAGGTTGAAATTTTCCTGCACCAACAATGAAGCCGAATACGAAGCGTACATTAGGGGGCTGGAAGAAGCCATTGATCTAAGGATCAAGAATCTAGACGTGTATGGCGATTCAACGCTAGTTGTTAATCAAATCAAAGGGGAGTGGGAGATTCGGCAGCCTAATCTGGTTCCCTATATGAATTATGTAAGGAGGCTGTTACCTTTCTTTGACAGAGTAGAATTTCACCATGTGTTGAGAGCGGAGAATCAGATGGCGGATGCCTTGGCTACTTTATCCTCACTGTATAAGGTGAATTTTTAGAACGATGCTCCAAGAATCATCATCTTACGCCTTGATAGGCCATCATTCATATTTGCAGCAGAGGAGGCTTCTGATGGCAAGCCATGGTATTATGACATCCAGAATTTTCTCAAGAATCAGGAGTATCCGCCTGGGCCCTTAACCCAGGATAAGAAGACCTTTAGGAGGTTGGATGGAAATTTTTATCTGAACCAAGATGGTGTACTCTACAGGAGGAATTTTGACCTAGTACTGTTAAGGTGCGTGGACGAAAGAGAAGCAGGTTTGCTTATGGAGGAGGTCCACGAAGGTGCCTTTGGTACGCATGCCGGCGGACATGCCATGTCTCGAAAACTATTACGAGCAGGGTATTATTGGTTGACTATGGAGTCCGATTGCTTTAAATATGCGAAAAAATGCCATAAATGCCAGATTTATGCTGATAAGATTCATGTGTCGCCGAGTCCTCTGAATGTCACGACGTCCGCTTGGCCCTTTTCCATGTGAGACATTGAGATGATTGGCAAGATCGAGCTGAATGCATCCAACGGACATTGCTTCATCTTGGTAGAAATTGAATATTTCACCAAGTGGGTCGAAGCAACTTCCTCTGCTAACGTCACCAAACAAGTGGTATCCCGGTTTATCAAGAAGGACATCATCTGTCATTACAGAGTGCCTGAAAGAATCATTACTAATAATAGTTCAAACTTGAATAATAAGATGATGAAGGAACTGTGCCAGAGTTTCAAAATTGAGCATCACAACTCTTCTCCCTATCGTCCGAAGATGAACGGCGCTGTTGAAGCGGCCAACAAGAATATCAAGAAGATAGTGTAGAAGATGGTTGTAACCTATAAGGATTGGCATGAGATGTTGCCCTTTGCTTTGCATGGATATCGTACTTCGGTACGTACTTCAACTGGGGCAACTCCTTTCTCGCTGGTGTATGGTATGGAAGTTGTCCTGCCATTGGATGTCGAGATTCCTTCTTTGAGAGTTCTGGTCAACGTCAAGCTTGATGAGGCAGAATGGGTAAGAAACAGATTAAATCAGCTCAGCCTGATGGATGAGAAGAGCCTGGCATCCATTACATATGGTCGGTTGTACTAGAGCAGAATGAAGAAAGCTTTTGATAAAAAGGTGCGCCCTCGAAGCTTTCAGGCAGGCGAGTTAGTGTTGAAGAAGATTCTCCCTCCACAAGCAGATCACAAGGGCAATTGGACTCCCAATTATGAAGGTCCGTATGTCGTGCGAAAGGTTTTATCCGGAGGAGCCTTGCTGTTGTCAACCATGGATGGTGAAGATTTCACATCCCCTGTGAACGTAGATGCAGTTAAAAAATACTTTGCTTAAAGAGACCCGATGGAAAAAAAAGAATATCCAGGCAAAAATGGGGCATCCCGGTGAACCATAAAAAGAATAGGTTCAGGCAAAAGTTAGGGATAAAAAGAAAAGATGTAAACCCGCAAAGTTGAAAACATGAAAAGACGACTTTGGAAAAAATGGGTATCCAAATGAATTGAAAACCTAAAAGGGCGATTCAGGCAAAAGTTATGGATTTTGAAAAGCAAATGACTGCGGTCTGCATATCGATCTTCAGAGCATAGTGGGTTAAGGGAGGACCTGAGGGCCGATCATGCGAATCAATCTCTTCAGAAGACGAAGCATCGAAGTCATGCGAGTCATAAATGGATCGATACATGGTGTTTGTCTGTGACACATTGCCGACATTTTGTATATTTCTGTGCATTTCTGTAAATTTTTGTGCAGGTTCCTTTTTTCGGGGGTTGCATCTGTTGCAAAATCTTCCTATTTACAGGCCATTTGTCAATAAAACATATACTATTCAGTAAATTGTTGTTCTTGCTTTGGCTTTACTATTTTGTTTGCGAAAAAACGGTCGATGTTTGATGAAACTTTACGTACGTAAACTTGCAGGCTTTGCCAATAATCATTAAAACTTTGATTTATTTGAACAATGTCACAGATGATGACCGAGATAGTTTTCAGTGTGCAGGATATCTTGTTGTTTGTTCATTGTGCAGGGTCGTTACCCTTGGGACATGTTTTTCAGAGGTGTATCCCCGGTAGGATCACCATTTCTCACAAAAAGAAGGTTTGTAGTTGAGACTCATTCATCTCCAGCAGCGGGCCTGATGCACCTTGGCCCTAATAAGAATATTCTTCTACAAGAAAGGATATGCAAGTGTGCGGTTGAGTGTATACAATTCTCCTCAGCAGTTTGTCTGTATGCACTTATTCCTCATCGGTTCAGGTTTGATTTGCTCGATAGAATGAAGTCATCCCCAGAGGGTCGAGATTGGCATCCCCCATGAAGGTCAAGTGTGTGTGTTTATCCCTAGCAGGTCATAGGTATGCACTTACTCCCCAGAGAGTCAAGACTGGATTCCTTTCCACCAGCGGAGCAAAGTCAGAACTTTATTTCCCCACAGAGTCCATGTATGTTTGACTTTGTATCCCCCTAGAGTGTGATTGTTGACTCAATCCCCAAGCAGAGGTTGATGTCGTTTCCTTATTGCTTATTCCCCAGCAAAGTCGGCAGGGTATACCATGCCTCAGTAGAGTAAGTTCTTCCCCGCTGGAAATAAGCGTTTCTGAGAAAATTTATTAGTGCATCCCTAGCACTTGGGATGTATTTTGATGTTGAGTTCCCACTGAGTAACCCCCGACAGAGTGGATTTGGACCTCCAGTGGATTGGATTTATCCCCATATGTTTTCTTTATACCCTAGAAGGTTTCGGTGTTCTAGGAGGTCATTCAGGGCTGCTTTCCCCGTCAGAGCGCAGGCTAATCTTAATGTTTGTTCGTGGTTCCCCTATAGGGTCATTGATTTCCCCAGTAGGTTGGTTTTGATTCCAATGGTTGGTTGTCTTTCCCCATCCGGGTCGTTTGTTCCCCAGAAGAGTGATATTCTGGAAGGCCATCCAGGGCTTTTCCCTCAGCAAGAGTTGATTAGATCCCCAGCCGAGTGAATTGTGTTCTCGTCAGAACAGTGCTACCCAGGAGTTCTTTTTCTGGAGGCCATCTAGGGCTTTCTTGTCCCAGTTTAAGTCCAGTCGTAATTGGCATATCCCATTTCTCCCCGGCATAATCGGTATTATGTCTTCAACATTTATTTTGCTAATTTGGTTCTGTTGCATTTTGCATGTGTGCATAGCATCTTCAAAAACGCGTAGCATTTCCATTTCGTATGGAGCATTACGCCATATTTAAACATATGCATGTGAAACATAAGCCAGGTTGTCACGTCTTTGTTCTCAGGCGTATCTTCAGCAACAGTTGATTCTACTTTGCTCCTGTGGTATTCAGACCCTGGCAAATGATGTTATATCCCTTTAGCACGCGGTTTCCAGACCCGGCATGTTATTAGTTAATTCCTGAGCCCGTGCGGTATCTAGACCACAACAATATCTCTTAGCAGATGTGTTCATCCTATCTTTCCCCCAACAGAGTTGCTTGTTTAAGTTTCTCTTTCCTCAGCGGAGTTCTTTTGTGAATGGTCGCTTGAAGTTTATCAATTGCGTATTGATCCGGCCTTCGGGTTCGATGCTCGCTTTTATTTAACGAATGCCTGCTGGTTAGTAGAAGAAGTTTATCAATTGCGTGTTGATCCGACCTTCGGGTTTGATGCTCGCTTTTATTTAGCGAATGCCTACTGGTTAGCAGAAGTTTATCAACTGCGTGTTGATTCGGCCTTCGGGTTCGATGCCTATTTTTGTTTAACAGATGCCTGACGGCGATGTCATAAGTTTATCAACTGCATGTTGATCCGGACTTCGGGTTCGATGCTTGTTTTTATCAATAGATGCTTGACGGCGATGCCAGAGGTTTTCTTAACTGCGGATTGAGCCGTCCTTCGGGTTCGATGCCTGTTTTTATTCAATAGATGCCTGACAGCGATGTTAGATGTTATTCTCAACTTCGGTTGGAGCCGGCCTTCGGGTTCGATGCCTGTTTATTTAACAGATTCCTGATGGTGGAATCAGATGATCTTTCCGACTTAGTTTCATTGCCTGCGTGATAACAGATGTTTCTTCCGACCGCGCATCGAGGTTTTCTGGTCGGTAATCAGATAGCTTATTGCCGTTACAATTATCAGATTCAGTTATTTCCGGAGATGTTAACCTAATAAAAAGTTTACAGTTTTATTTCTGGGGTTGGAAAATTTCCGGGTTCTCTGGTATTCAACCGTCTTTTACCTTGATTATTTGAAAGCCATTTTCTTTTCAACCATTCAGGTCCAAGTCGTTTGAATAGGGGCAGCTGTTGTACCCCAAAATTTGACCAACCTCTTTTTCTTTACTTGGCTTATGTTTCTTTTCATTCTTTAGCATTTGCATTTGCATAGCTTTGTATTTCACAAGGGATCAAGAGAGGTGTGTCATTCAAGAGAAGAGTCTCAAGGGTTTCAAACTCAAGCATGAATGCTTGTTCAAGTTATCAAGTAATTACAATCATCAGGAAATGGTCAAAGGCCTTTGAAAGAGTAGATGGATGTATGATGCTTACCTCCTATCTTAGGGGTCAACATAAGATCATCAGGGGTTCACAAGGGCATGGTTATGGATATGAGATGTTTGAAAACCTCATTGATTGCTTTGGAAGCCATTGTGGAGCTCATCTAAACATTTGTTTCACCTGTAAGACGTAACTCTCAAGGGTTGTGCACTTAGGGTTTCATCTGGTCAACTCAAGGTCAACTGAGGACTTGAGGGAGTTTGAGACTTGGTTTTAGATCATTGGAGTCATGGGAAGCTATTTTGAGACATATAGGATGTCATGATAATTTCAAATCAAGAAGAATCAAGAGTTCAAGAGGTTACTAAATTAGGGTTTCAGAGGATCTCAGTGTAAAATCCCCTTGTTTAGTTCATAACTACAAGGACAATTTACATCATGATACAAGTTCAATCTCATTTTCTCATTAACATGAAACTTGTAGGGATTGTTCTAAGCTTTCTTTTTAGTACTAGAACTCATCCACTGGGTTTGTGGAACTCAAGTTATGATGCCATCAAGTTATAGGTCTCAAATGAACATATTTTTTAGTCAACAAAAGTCAACTCACTTCCAAGGCACTTATGACCTAGAATCAAGTTTCTCCTCAACCTGAGGTGAACATGAAAGTTGTTACTCATGATCTTAGCTTTCCAAAAAGTCCTAGAAGTCCTTAATATAATTTGTGGAACTCATGTTATGGATCTTACAAGGGAAGGGTATTTTGGGAAACTTTGATTATAGGCCATTTTGATTATGGGTCATTTACATGCACGTAAGCACTTCAAATGAAACTTCAACCAACATGAAAGTTGCCCCAAATGACCTCATTTACACGCTAAAACTCAAGGTTGGTGTGAATTATGCTTGGTTATCGACATTGGGTGAGAAATTTCATGTGAAAATGGACTTTTAAAGGTGATTTAAATTGAACTCATTATAGGTCTTTTTCCTGTCTCCTTTTGATCCAACTTTATTCAGAATGCACCCATGAACAAAATGCATAAGTTAGTATGGTGCATGAAGAGCCAAAACACGTGGAAATTGAAGCTTACTTCACAAGAAAGTTTCTCATTCAAACTTCAAATTGGACTAGATACAAGGCCCAATTCGATTCCATTTTGAAGTTCAACTGACCAATTGCCAGTTGGGATGATTTTCATGTGTGTAGGCATCTGTTTTCACGTGTGCATGAAAGAATCACAATTTTGGGGCATTTTGAAAATTCATCACAACAAGACTTCATGGGCCTCCAATTTCATTTCAAATCCAACATATATAAGTTCACAATGTGAATTGAGAGCTCAGAAGCGCATTTTGAAGCCAGAAGGAGCAACTTCCATTTTCAAACTTCCAAAGAAAATTTCAAATCGTGTTTTCAATTTCAGAGAAATTCAACTTCAATTGAGGTGTGATTCTTCTTCCTTGAGCACAATGGAGTGGATTTGGACGTTTTCAAGCAAGCAAGCAAGCTGCTGAAGCACCAACAGAGTGTCTCCATTAAGTAAGTTTCCAATCAACTTTTCTCTCATTCTAGAGCTTGATCTAGGTCCAAATTGGCTGCATCTGAAGCCCTACCTCGTGTAGGCCATGTTTGAGTGTTTAATTGTCATGTTTGATGAAGATTGCAGATGTGCATCTCAACTTTGTGTTTGTGTCAGGGCTGACGTGTTTGTGTTTGACTCGTTGACCGGTTGAGATGGATGGTCCAGATCTGTTTGACTTACACGCGTGTATAATTGACTTCCACGTCAATTAGTGATGCGCTGCATTTTGATCCAAGCTGAATTGGATTGGGCTTGCTTTGCTTTTCACACACCCCTGATTGTGAGCCCAATGCAATTGAACGTGGATTCCTTGCTGATTGCACCTCCTTGCATTTCTTTGTTTTCTTATTTTATTTTTATATCTGAATTGTTTTTTAATTGCTTAAAATACTTCCAAGCATCATAAAATTCAATAAAAAATATTTTGAGACACTTTGAGATGTCAACTAATTTTTCATTTTTTATTTTGAATTTTCTTTTATTTTTCAATCTAATTTGAATTTAATGATTGAAGGTATTTTTAACATGGTTTCCATTTATTCTGGTTTGTTTTTTTAGACGATTTGTAATCACCTATGAGTAAGGCTTTCTCTCCATTTTGATGATGGATTGAGGTGCCTTTGAGGCTAATTTTGGTCAAAGTTTGACCTACTTTTGTTTGACTTTGGTTTATTTTTATTTGACCCTCGACAAATACCATTCAAAGTGGAGCCCCCTAGTGGATCGATTCCTTTGGTGATGCTTTGATTGGATTTTGGTTTTGAGGTTCATATAAACTAGTTGACATAGTTCTTTTGGGAGATGACCTTTGTGGATCCCATATGCATCCTATGCCTCTTGAATTACATTCTTGACATGTTTAGGATGCTGGTTTCAATTTTATAGGTCACACATTTGGATGGTTTGTGTTGCAAGTTACATCTAATTAGGGCTTTCCGTTTGCTTTTGAATGTTGAAAGTGGTTTGAACTTAGGTTCTTTCCAATGCCCTATCTTGCAACTTGTCTTGTTTCCTCTTCTTCTTTCACTTGTGCATCTTCTTCCCTTGTTCTCACTTCTGTCCATGGGACTTTGGAACTCATTAAAGTTGATTTGGTGCTCTTTGTTTTCACTTTGAGTTTAACTTGGATGAGATGCCACTTTGAGAATTCTTTTGTGCTTTCTTGTTTGCATGATCATTTTGATGCTTATGGTAGAGATTTCTTTCTTTGTTGCTTGCTGACCAAGCCTATTCTCCCATCCTCATCTTGATCATGTCTTCTTCTCTGTCTTATTTGTTTTCCTTTTCGTGTGGCGATTGATGTTTGAATGGTTGTAGGGGTTGTAACTTCTCCCATTTCATCTCACTTTTGCTTGGACTTGTTCAAGTCTTCTTGCTTGTATTTATATTTTGTTTTGCACCCTATTACATGGTTTCAAAATGTTGAGATGTGCTTGTGGTGCTTGCTACCCCACACGTTTTTCCTCCCTCTTTTCTTTGTGTTGCATTTCATGTTTGCATCTCTTTCTTTCATCTCATTTGTGATCGATTTATCTTGTGTTTACTTTGTTTTCTTTGCCATGATCCCTTAGGAGGGAGTAGGAGGGACATTAGGTGTTCAATCCAAGCATGATAACATTAGGATAATCTTTTCCCTTCTTAATCTCAATCTTAGGAGCACATTGCATGATAACATTAGGTTTGAGTTAGTTTACCCTTAGGGTTTGTGTCTTCTCTTCTCATCTCAAAACTTCTTCAAGACACCTAATAATGGATAATAAGTGTTGTACGCTACGAGCCTTAAGCATTTGAGAAATGATAGTTGGGGGGCCTCCTCTCAATTGTCTAGAGTGTTTAGCGTATGCCCTTTGGGAGATATGCGACGCATTCGCTCTCAAGTCATAGTCTTTAGTGCAATATGAATTACAAACACAATTCAATTCACTTCTTCATAAAAGACTCCAAAAAAAACATCAAACTCTTTTCATCCTTCGGGGTTAATTGAAAACCATTTTCAAAGAGAGTGTTGTTAACTCTTGGTTCTACCGCAAACAGGTAACGCCTAAGTCTCCAATCATCGAGTAACAATACACCTAACTGCTAGAACGAAGGTTTAAGCCTACTTAGTTAAAACACTTGAACCAATTTGTGGTCGTGTCAGCCCGAACTACCTTTGCTCTGATTTCTCATACCAGATGAGGATAAGTAGGTACAAGATGGCGATGTCTTGGTGAGCAACCTTCCCCACCTTCACCCTTAGTTTTCCAAACTACGTTGACTCTGACTTTCCCATTGCACGAAGGAGTACGTGGGCATAGAGTGGCGGTACTCTATCGAGTCTCTTTTCTTTTCTTTTGTCCCGTGAGCCTGTAGTTTATATAGATTAACACCCTTTAGATAGACAACAAGCGTGGATCCCATCGAGTACGACGGACGTGAGGGGTGCTCATACCTTCCTCTTGCGTAATCGACTCCCGAACCCAAGATTTGGTTGTGATGACCTGTCTTCTCCCTTTTCGTAGGTTTTCTCTGATTGTTTCCCTTCCCTCTCTTTGGGATAAATAACAAACGGTGGAGACTCTTCTGTCCTTGCCGGCCCCTCTTCACAGCGATGCGACACAAGGCACCAAAAAGCTCACTGCACCAAGGCAAGACCAGATGAGATAAAGTTCAGATTATTCTAGAACTAAGCCACATCATCATTAAAAATGATTTCTGGATAATCACACAAGAATTCCCAGACAAAAGCACATGCTATTACACTCCCAACAGTCATTTTGCTAAAATAAAAAAAAATGTTATAACAAAGGACCTGTCACTTTCGGATTCTCCCATGTGAAGAAAAATATGACCCTCTATCTCATCATACACCATTGCCCCATAAATAGGAAGCAATCCCACCTCCATTGAGAAGCCATAACATCCAAGTTTACCCTGACCAAATTTTACAAAACCGCTATGCAAATCAAACCCTTCAGAAAGATACAAAAGCACTCAAGGTGTTTTCTTTTCCCAGATCTATAGTAGGGAATATGAGAAGGTGTAGCAAAAAGAAGTAGACCAAAAGGAGCTTTGAGGAAGGAGTACGAGTTTCATCTTCAAGTCTTGCTTCTCAACTTTGAACTGGTATATTTTTCAATCATTTCCATTAAATCTTGTTACTGGTTCGTGTGTGTCACTGTGTTGAAGGATACCCCTAACCTTTTGTCCATTTATTTTCCACCAGTGTAGTTTAATTTTATTTTTAAATCTAGGGTTGAAGACAAAGATGGTCGTGTTGATGCGAGAGTACGTTGACGTGTTTGCTTGGTCATACAAAGACATGCCTGGTCTGGATGAAGATATTGTAGTGCACAAACTGCCCGTTAAGGAAGTTTGCCCGCTAGTAAAGCAGAAATTGAGGAGAACAAAACCCGAGATGTCCTTCAAAATCAAAGAGGAAGTCCAAAAGCAGCTAGATGCTGGTTTTTTGGCAGTGTCCAGTTACCCATAATGGGTAGAAAATATTGTTCCAGTGCCGAAGAAAGATGGAAAAGTGTGAATGTGTGTTGACTACAAAGATCTTAATAGAGCGAGTCCAAAAGACGATTTTCTTGTGCAACACATTGATGTACTATTGGATAACACATCCCAGTTCTCTGTCTTTTCATTCATGGACAGATTTTTTGGCTATAATCAAATCAAAATGGCGCCAGAAGATATGGAAAAGAAAACTTTCATCACCCCATGGGGAACTTTCTTCTAGAAAGTTATGTCGTTCGGACTTAAGAACGTAGGCGTGACATATCAACATGCTATGGTCACTCTCTTTCATGACATGATACATAAGGAGATTGAATGCTATGTAGACGATATGATCGTGAAGTCCCAAACTAAGGAAGAGCACCTCATTCACCTAGAAAAGCTTTTCGCAAGACTAAGAAAATTCCAACTGAGACTAAATCCCAAGAAATGCACTTTTGGTGTTAGATCTGACAAGCTACTAGGCTTTATTGTAAGCTAAAAGGGGATTGAAGTCGGCCCAAATAAAGTTAAAGCTATCCAAGACATGCCGACACCTAAAGCTGAAAAAGAAGTCTGAGGTTTCCTTGGGAGATGAATTAAATTGCAAGATTCATATCTCATCTGACGACCACTTGTAAGCCTATCTTTAAACTACTCAGAAAAGATCAAGCTGTTGTGTGGAACGACAATTGTCAGAGAGCTTTTGAGAAAATAAAAGACTATCTGCAAGAACCACCAATATTGATGCCTCCAATGCCAGGTCGACCATTGATCATGTACCTGACCGTGTTAGAAGGATCCATGTAATGGGTGTTGGGTCAACATGATGAAACTAGTAGGAAAGAACATGCAATCTACTACCTCAGCAAGAAATTCAACGATTGTGAAACGAGATATTCAATGCTAAAAAAGACGTAGTGTGCATTAGCTTTGGCTGCAAAGCGCCTAAGGCAATATATGCTCACCATATAGCTCTGTTGATTTCAAAGATGGATTCTGTCAAATACATATTTGAAAAGCCCTCTCTCACCGGACGAGTGGCTCGTTGGCAAATGGTACTGACAGAATACGACTTCTAGTATGTCATACAAAAGGCTATCAAAGGAAGTATGCTATCTGACTATCTTTCCCACCAACCCTTGGACGACTGCCAATCTATGCACTTCGATTTCCTTGACGAAGACGTCATGTTTGCTAGAGACTATACAACGCTCGACCCAAACAACGGACCCGAACTAGGATCGCGATGGACGCTCATGTTCGATGGTGCCGCGAATGCTAAAGGCTGTGGAATTGGGGAAATTATTACTTCCCCAACTGGATTTCATCTACCATTTACTGCCAAATTGTGTTTCAAATGTACAAATAACATGGCTGAGTATGAAGTCTGTATCTTCGGGATTGAAGCTACCATTGATAATAGAATCAAGATTCTAGAAGTCTATGGAGATTATGATCTTGTCATATGCCAAATCAAAGGGGAATACGAAACACTTGATATCAAACTAAGAATTGTTTACCCAAATAACCCAACTTTTCAAAAAAAATCCCAAAATAACCCACTTTTCAAAATTATTCCCAAAGTACCCCAGTTAGGGTTTGGGATTACACAAAGGTGCCAGATGGATTGGCGACACCTTGTAAAGGCTATAAGGCAGTCACCAATTGGATTGGAGACTCCTCATGCAGTCTCCAATCCAATTGGCGACTTGGTGTTGCACTTACAAGGGTGTCACCAATTAATCTGGAGTCCCCTTGTATTTTGAAATTTTTTTCAAAAAAATAGATACTTCCAAAAATACTGAATAAAATACGTCAGACGGGAAAATAAATGTTATCATTAATTAAAAAAAGTATTACATAAACTAATGTTGGCGACCGGGTTGCTCATACCGACCACCGATTCCACATCCCCTAGGCACCCTAACTCGTTGCGCTCCTCCCCCACGTTGTTGATTCACATCTGGTGTTTGAGGAGTTGAAGTCTCAAGAACATTCCCAGATGGTTCCCGAAGGATTTCTTGCTTTTCCATTAGGTCCTATGTGTTGAAACTGAACCTACGACCCATGCCAGAGTAGTTCGGATGTTATGAAGGGGTTATTGGTGTGCGGCCTGGATGGTTGAAGGGAGACATTGGTGTGAACGATTCGTTGGAGAAAGGTTGAAATGGTAGTGGTGTTTGAAAGCCATAAGGTTGTTGAGATGGTCGAGTGGGTAGGCCAGGGTATGATGTCGGAGTGTTTTAGTTATGGAATGATGTTTGGGCATTATGTCTATGGTATGATGTAACCTCATTATGGCTATATCTTGATGTTGTGTTGGAGCCATAGCCATAATGGGATTCTGGTTAGTAGTTAGTGTGTGGGAGATGGTATGGGGGACGTTCTTGGTATTATGGTTTGGTATTTGGCATGTTTGGATGGTGAATGGGTTGGTAACTCTGTTGGGTGGGGGGCTGTGAGTAACATGGCCTTTCTGGTAGGTTAGAAGTTGAAGTGTCTTGTGTGTAGGTGGTTTGGCATGGGTCATATAAATATTTGTCTTCGGAGATAAACCCAGTTGCAACTGATCTGTACCAAGCCATATAATTAATAATTGGTATAAATGGTGTTGTCATCACTTGGTCATGCAAGACATGGGCGCTGCGGGTCATCCATTTACGACGCTCAGATTTTGCAAAATCCTTCCAGTCGATAAACTCCCATTGATCATTAACTCTTTTTAGATGCCATTTACTGATGTCAATAGGAGGATCTAGAATGTTTTGATGCATTCCAAATTATAGTTTGACATGGTAATTGTTGTGCATCTCCACAGTTGTGAATCTGATGATCAGGATGCATGCAGTCCAAACAACATCATCTTCCTGTCTGACTTCATGTAGGTGTTCCATGTTTAGATATGGACGCCATATGAACTGAAGAAGAGAAAAATATTAGATCATTAAATAGTTGAAATAAAATACAAATTGATGTAGTTTAGAGGCCTTACATCTGCAGGTGTTAGGTGATCCAACAAACTGTGGTATTAAATAATACAACGTCTAGGGCATCTATTATAAGTCATACACTTAGCCAACCATCTAAACAAAAAACAATTCAAACTCAATTAGTTAGAAAGAATAATTATTAAGTGAAATAACCAAAGATTAAGTGATGAACTTACTTTTGTGCATACATGAGAGAAAAGTCGTTGTGGTTGACGGGTGCTTGGGATGGAAATCTAGACCAACCCCATGCTTGGAGCAAAACGGCGCATCCAGAAAAAGTAGTTGTGTTTTTTTGCGAACTTACATAAAGAGCTATATAAATAAAATAGACAAGTGGAGCCCCAACTATACTCTCTTGTTTTAGTCAGGTCTCTCAATAAAGGTAAATACATTATGTGCATAGAAGAACCAGTTCCCTCGGGAAATAAAAATAAACCAATTAAAAGTATTACATAACATCTGGTTTTTATTATTTTTATTTCCTCTGTAGAATCTTCATCTAATATAAAACCGACATACCGTGATTTTAGGCGTGAAAGTAAGATACCTTGGCCTCTCGAGTTCTCATCTAGCAAGTTGGCACCCAAAAGTTCCTCACAAATTGAGCCATTAAGGTTTGTTGCTCCATTGACCACCTTTCCATCAATACGCAAACCGAGTAACATGTACACGTCCTCTATGGTCACAGTACATTCATCGGTTGGAAAAAAGAAGATGTGTATCTCTGGGCACCATCTCTCTTGCAAAGCTAGTATAAACTTTAAATCAACGGAATAAGACATGATTTTGCTTACATGTCCGAAGCCGGCGAACGCAGTATATGGTTGAATTAATTTGTTGGGTGCAACATATTCATGGGCATGACACCGAAACTTAGAGACTTCCTACATAATAGTAAAAAAAATATTAGACTTAAAAATTAGAAGAGTTAAAAAAATTATAAGAGTAAAAAAATATTAATAGAATCACTAAAAATTAACATATACAAGAAACAATGAACACTTACATAAGTCGCGATATTTCCGACAATGCCTCTATGTGTTTCACCCATATATTGTTAACACCCACTACAACAGAGAGACATATGTCTCCGAAGTATCTGGGTTTGGTTTTCAAAACACCGACACTGTTCGTTTCACAATCAATAGAAACACAAGTTTCTTGCATTTCAAAGAAAGATTGGAATCAAAATTAGGGCTTGGTCCTATAGCACAAATAATATTTCAAAACCCGTTTTATTTTGAAACCATCCACATTAATATTGGATGATAGCTTCCATAGAGCCACCTCACAATTGCACTGACACAAATATCATTCAGGATAACCGAAAGCTAAGCGCTGAATTGATATGTCAAGACATTTTGCCGCTTGTTAAAAAGGATCCTTCAGTCAAGGTGAGTATCATAATTTCTCATATTTTAACACGGTATAATTATACTCCATCATACAAGAAGGCGTGGATTTCAAGGACAAAGGTTATTGAACAAGTCTTTGGCAACTGGGAGGATTCATACAAAGAATTACTGCGATTTTTGGTAGCGCTAAAGACATACACACCAGGAACTGTTGCAACCATGTAGACAGTTCCTGCATGTAGGCCAGATGGAACAACTATTGATGGAAATGTCATATTTCACCATCCTTTTTGGTCGTTTCAACCATGCATAAGAGGTTTTACATTATGCAAACCTGTTATTCAAATTGATGGAACACGACTCTACGAAAAATACAAGGGCACCTTGCTTATGGCGGTTGCACAAGACGGTAACAATAATGTCTTTCCCATAGCCTTTGCTCTGGTTGAGGGTGAGACTGCTTCTGCTTCGAGTTTCTTCCTTAACATTCTCAGAATACATGTCGCTCCACAAGCCAATCTCTGTTTGATTTTAGACAGGCGTGCTGCTATAGAGAGTGCGTACAATAACCATGATAACAGGTAATATAATCCTCCTTCTACCCATGTGTATTGCATTAGACATATTGCACAAAACTTCATGCATAAAATCAAAGACAAGAACCTTCACAAAAAAATTAAGAATGCTGGGTATGCTCTAACTCAAACAACATTTCAATACTACCTTAACGAAATTAGGATGTCAAATGCAGATGCAGGAAGCTGGTTGGACAATATTCCACTCGAAAAGTGGACAAGGGCTTTTGATGGTGGATGTCGTTGGGGCCACATGATAATAAACCTTATTGAATTCATGAACAGGGTATTCAAAGGAATTAGAAACCTTTCAATCACCGCTTTGGTGAGATCAACATATTATAGGTTGGCATCACTTTTCACAACAAGAGGCGAGAGATGGAGTGCAGTGTTAACATCCTGTCAAGTATTTAGTGAAAGCATTATGAATTTGATGAAAGAGGATACTATCAAATCCAGCACACATGCAATTATAGTCTTTTATCGTCATAGGAAAACATTCAGTGTACAAGAAATAATGGACCATAATGAGGGGAGGCCTAATTTATTCTATGTCGTCAAACTAAACATATGTTGGTCTGACTGTGGCAAGTACCAGGCCTTCCGTGTACCTTGCTCACATGTCATTGTGACATGCGTGCATGCTCGTCAAGATGCTTATGGCTAAGGCAAGTAATGTTATGAACATATACAACGAAGGCTTTGCAGTGCTACCAATGGAGGATTATTGGCCTCCATACCAAGGTGACATAGTTTGGCACAACGATGAAATCAGAAGAAAGAAAAAGGGACGCCCAAACAATAATTGTATAAGAACCGAAATGGATACGGCTGATAAAATGATAAGATTGTGCAGTATATGTCGTCAGCCCAGACACAAGCGAAAAAAATGTCACAATGTCGGAGGCACATCTGCATCATGATTTAGCTTATTCTTTCATTTGTTGTAACCAAATATTTTGATATATTGATGAGTCTTTGTTACAATGGTCTTAACAACAAACAAGACTAACAACACACAACACATACTAATTTCATAAAACATAAAACATTAACTAGGTGATTATGACATTCCTAACTGATTATAACAATCAAACTAATTTCATTCGATCCAAATATGACTTCCCTTGCATCTGTGTCTGTGTTAACACGAACCCATCCATGCAGCTGATCAAGTCTCTCGATACTACAAATCTTTTCCCCTTAACTAATGTCTCCTTCCAACCACCGATTCAGATCCCTCTTAAGTTGATTGAAACTTTGTATGTTCCAAAATAACATGTCCATCAGAGGCTTCTCTCTCGAATATACGACTTTTCCCCACCGGCGACGATACATGTTATTAGCAGAACAAAGATATCAGATGAAATGTGGAAGAAAATGATCAGAACACCTCTATTTATAGACAAAACTTTCAAAATACAAGGGGTCTCCATATAAATTGGCGACGCCTTTGTAAGTTTAACACCAAGTCGCCAATTGGATTGGAGACTGCATGAGAAGTCTCCAATCCAATTGACGATTCCCTTATAGCCTTAAAAAGGTGTCTCCAATCCTTCTGGAACCCTTGTGTAATCCCAAACCCTAATTAGGGTACTTTGGGAATAATTTTGAAAGGTGGGTTATTTTGGGTTTTTTTTTGAAAAGTTGGGTTATTTGGGTAAAAAATTCATCAAGCTGATCCCTTACAAAGATCATGTCTTGAAGTTAATCCCATACTTTGATGAGATTACTATTCACCACATTCCCAGAGCAGACAACCAATTGGCAGATGCTCTAGCAACATTAGCATCCATGTTCCAAGTCAAGTGGAAGAATGAGGCACCGACCATCCGTTTAGAGTACCTTGACGAACCTGCTTATTGCCTGGAAACTGACGCTGCAGAGCTTAAAGTTGATGATCATCCTTGGTTCTATGATATCAAGCGATATCTAGAAACACAAGTATATCCAGAAGGCATCACCATCACTATAAGAAATATCTTAGGAAGCTTTCATCGAAGTTCTTCTTCAGCGGTGATGTGCTATACAAGAGGAACTATGATTCGGTTCTACTCAGATGCATGGATAGACACAAAGCAGAATGTATCATAAATGAAGTGCATGAATGGTCTTTTGGGACACATGTAGTGGCCACACAATGGTTAAGAAGATCTTGAGGGCAGGATACTACTGGATGACAATAGAAACAGACTGTTATCGTCATGTCTAGACATGCCACAAATGCCAGATCTATGTAGACAAAGTACATGCTTCACCACTCCCTTTGAACGTGTTGACTTCGCCTTGGCCTTTTTCCATGTGGGGCATAGATGTAATCGGGCGAATCGAGCCAACTACCTCTAATAAACACTGTTTCATCTTAGTGGCCATCGATTATTTCACCAAATGGGTGGAAGCCATATCTTATGCCAACGTCACTAAGCATGTGATGGCCCGTTTCATTAAGAAAGAAATCATCTGCTGATATGGAGTTCCGATAAAATCATTACTGATAATGGTTCGAACCTCAACAATAAAATGATGAAGGAGTTGTGTGAAAGCTTCAAGATCGAACACCACAACTCGACGCCATATCGCCCAAAAATGAATAGAGCTTTTGAGGCGGCGAATAAAAACATCAACAAGATCTTCTAGAAGATGGTGAAAACATATAAAGACTGGCACGAGATGTTGCCATTTTCCTTGCATGGCTACCACACTTCAGTGCACACTTCTACTGGGGCAACCCCATTCTCTCTCGTGTATGGCACGGAAGCAGTACTTCCTATTGAAGTAGAGATTCCTTCCTTGAGGATTTTAGAAGACTTCAAGCTAGACGAAGCTGAATGGGTATAAACAAGACTCAACCAACTTAATCTCATCGATGAGAAGCACATGACGACCATTTTTCGTGATCAATTATACCAAAAGCAGTTCAAGAGAGCCTTTGACAAGAAAGTTCACCCACAACACATTGAAGCAGAAGACTTGGTCTTGAGGAAAATTCGGCCAACTCACATCGATCAAGGGGCAAATGGACACCAAACTATGAGGGTCCATATGTAATGAAAATGGTTTTCTCCGGCAGAGCCTTGAATCTCTCGACGATGGACGGTGATGATCTTCCATCCCCTGTGAATTCAGATGCAGTTAAAAAAAATTATTCCTAAAAGTTAGATCCGGTGGACCAAAAAGAAAATCCACGCAAAAAAGGGCGTCCTGGTGGACCATGTAAAAAGAAAAGGTCCAGGCAAAAATTAAGGACAAAAACAAAAGAAATAACCCGCTAAGTTGAAAACCCGTAAAGGTGACTTAGGCAAAAAGGGGTATCCTGGTAGGCTCAAAACCCGAAAAGGGTGGTCTAGGCAAAACTGCATTCTGAGAGGACGTGTGAATTTTCCTCCTTGATCACTAAGCTCTGACTGGGAGAGATCAATGCAATTGTTGTGCTCAAAAGCAACGCATATAGGGTATTCAGAGATATATGGGTCATAGCATAATTGAAACTCAATAGAAATCAATTTCAACATTGCCTTTGCTATTTTTTTATCCATTTTCTTTCAGAGCAATCACCTCTTTTAGGAATTACCTCCTCTTGTAATTTGCCTGTTTATGGGTCTTCATCAATAAAGATTATTTTCCTCAAAAAGTTTTCTCTTCTATTTCTTACCATATGTCTGCAAAATTTGTTTTGTTGGTGGTAAGTATTGCATTGTTTTATGATAAAAAGAAAGTGTGGGATTACTTCTCCTCTTAGGGTGACTATAGGGTAACCATGACCCTGAGCAACAGGCAAAAACACCATCAAAACCGCAAAGTGACTTGGCTGAGACAAGAATCATTTAGCCTAGAGGAAATTGGCATAAAACTTGAGAGTCCTAGTATCTCCGAAACATGATTGCATCATGAAGAAGAGATGTCGGGAAGTCGGGCTCGTTCCCTAACCAGCCCAAAGCCCAATCATATTTGGCACCTTTTTGTTATAAAGTCGCTTTCAACTGGCACTTCCTTGTGAAACAACGACTGACTGGTCCCTTTCACCTTACATATCCCCTTTCGCCAGCAAGCCCAACCATGCTTGGCACGACCATCACGCTAGGCTCTCATATCCCTAGCATTTTGCATACATTTTTGCATCATTTGCACACTTGTTTAGCCAGTTCCTATAGAGTGTAGAGCATTCTTGAGGATATTGTCTCTTCCGAAGATTACTTTTATAACTCCTTCTGTGCCTTTTTGCATAGGATTTACTTTACCTTTGTAAGGTATGTCATTTCCTTTTGCGTGAAATCTTATCCCGTCGCTTTCCTTTTGTAAGTGTTCCCCCTGTCTTTTACATGCGACAAAACTTTTTGTTAAGTATCGTCGATCGTTTTAAACACTCGATGCCTATGTGACCAAGAACTGAATTGTCACTACATAAAAAATGTCATCTCCTCCATTGTACTTATGAGGTTAATGATATTCGGATACCTTATACAGGGGTGTTTATTGCTCTCGACTTACCTTTTGCAAGTCTTTTTCTCACCGGCAATGTATGACTTTTGGCTCGCGTATTTTACACCTTTTCTATCCTCGGTGTTGCGTTGAGAATCGTGATACCAAGCTATTGATTAACTTGAATATTTAATTCTTAAATTCACAAACGGAATTTAATTTATCCAAAAAGGAAAGGTTTAAAGAAAAAAAACCTATTAAAATGCAAAGCAAAAGGCAAGGCCTAAAGCTAAGCAAAGAGAGATCTAAAGGTTCGGGGATTGGTTATGCCTAGGGTAGGTATTTCACATCCTAAAAATCTGTAGTACTCTACAGGAACCTCTTGTTAATATTTGTGTTTGCTAAAGTTTGCTTTCTAAAGTGAAATGTGCTAAGGGTAAAGATCTAAAATATATACAAGGTTTGGTAAAGTTTGCTCGCGAAGACATCACATCTCGTGCCTACGTATCCTGACGGGAATGGAATCAGAGCAACCGTAGTTCCCCTGGTTAGGGGTAAGGAAGTCTTGACTGTGGTCAAGGTTCCATAACGATGCAAGCACTCATAAGGAAGTACTTACATGGAGTGCGGCTACTCCTGAATCTATGTTGAGATTGTTATGGTAGAGAATGTCCACGGTGGGACGCTAAACATGAGTACGACGACTCCGATCCTAAGGTTAGGATAAAGGGTAAAGGGTGTCCACGGTGAGACGCTAAATAGAGCACGAAGACTCCAATCCTAAGGTTAGGATAAAGGGTAAAGGTATAGGATATCATGTGTAACCAACAATGTCACAACAATGTAAATGAAAAGGTTCAAAAACCTCATGGGGATAGTCAACAGTTTTTTAAAGGTGAACCACCTAAATGTGTACAAGCAAAGTTGAAATTCAAACTTAAATGCCCAAGGAATCTAATAATCCATGTTCGTAATCTCGAATAAAAAACTCAAAGAGAATGAAATCCAAATGTTTGAAATAAAGAAGGAAAGATAGGAAGGTGAAAACTCTAAAATGGGTTATAACTTTCTCATAATGCAAAGTGTTTCTAAAATAGGATTTTTAGAATTATTTAAAAGTTATATATAAATATGTTACAACACAAAAAATTTGCAAAAATATCCACTTAAAAATGATTTAAAATGGAGAAGTTATGTGGTTTTTAAGTTTGTGAACAAAACATAAAAATCTAAATGAGAAAAAGAATGAAATGCACATGGTAAGACAATGAATCAAACAAATTTGATTATTTAAACATGTTAACAAACATGTATAAATAATAAAAGATCAATATCACAAGAAAAATCAAGTTACAAGTTGAAAAAGTTTAAGAGCATCATGGTAAAAACCCTAAAAACAGTCATGGTAGCATGTGAAATGCAAATGGAAAGTTCACATTTATGAGTTTTAGGTTTACCTCTTGAAGAAAGATTAATCAATAAGAAAACCAGAGATATTGAAATCTCTTCCAAGATCTTCAAATGTTCCTAGGATGATGAATAGATGCTCCAAACAACCTCCAAGCAAGCTAGTGGACGAAATGCCTTGTAAATGAAGGAAAATTTCCAAAATCCAAAGATTTCAAAGACCAACTCATTAGAACCTTGTTACATAAATATGGAAGTGATTTGATAGCTTCAATACATCATATTTGATGTGTTTGAAGTATTTCTTGAGTTGGAAGAAGTTTGGAAATGGTTTTGAAAGGTGTTTTGCAAAAGTAGATTTTGAGGGATTTTGGAAACTTAATGAAATTTTGCAAGGACTTGTGATTGTGTAAGGAATGGAGTTCTAGCTGGTTTCTAGCATGAAACTTGTGTGTTTGTGATGTAGTAAGTGAGTTCTATTTATAGCCAAAGGCCTTGGATCAAGGTATGGGTAAAAGTGAAGCAAATTGCCAATTTTAACCTTCCATCATGAAAATCTTTGAGTTTTTCAATGCAATCTTCATCTTTGTCTTTAAGCCACTCTAATAATATATTCTCCATACCCAATAGATTTTTTTCATCATGCTTGATAGTATAGGAGGTGACTTGTAGAATTAAAGTTGATGATTTGACAAGGGTAGCCACATTTTTTCTCTTTCTTCACTATTCAGTTTTGCAACTTGCATTAAATAATGATTTCCTTTGATCTTTGTACCATTTTCGTGGGAATTGATGTAAAAATTTTAATTATCAATATAAACATCATAAATGAGGCTTAGTATTTGATTAACATCGATTTGGAGAGGTTTTGGAATCAAAAAACTCATGCTGACCTGGTTTTGCCAATGTGAGTTTTTGCCAACTTGTGGACCTTGGTTCTCTCTAACCAGGAAGAGTTATGGAACACACTTGTACTTTTTAGAAACCCCCAATTAGGTACTACAATATTTATGTTTGTTTTGGGAACTAATTCCTCTTGAAACTAGGTCAAAAACCCTTGTGTGGATAAGGAGTTATGGCTTTGCCCTTTTCAAAACCTTAATTTCCCAACTTTTCGATTACTTCTCAATTCTTGATCAATTGGTCACAAAACTTCATGATTAGATATTAAATGATGTTGGGAACATATTTGGCTTCAATTTTGGGTTAAAACCCTGTTAGTCAATGGGTTGACTTTTCAGTCAGAAGAACCGAACGATCGAAAACCTCTGAATCGACTATTGGTGTCGTGGGTCTTCTGAGGCCTTGAAACTTATTTAGTGGAATTACCTAATAAATATGAGCTTCATGGACCATAACTCCATCATTGTAACACCTTTAAATCAAAAGTCAAACCACAATTGACTTTTCCTGATCAGAAACCCTAATCGGGGGTCCTGAACTGCACTGTTTTTAATCTTCGGGTGACAATCTCAAATTGGATTCATACTTGACCCAATGGAGTATTATCGATGGTGTAGAGACATTCTTCATGGATAATCAATCCAAGGCATTGACTGATTAAACCGTTGAAACCTCGATTTCCGACTGTACGAAACCCTAATTCACGTGTATCTTAACAAAGACAAACTTGAAATAGGTTAAGGTTAGATAAACAATGATAATGCTCCTAGAATGATGATGAAGGTCTAAGAGGTCAAAATTTGGGGCGCAACAGATGCCCCTATTTAAATAACTTCACCAGATGGCAATGAGAGATGATAATCCTCATAGAATCATAGTAAAAGGTATTTAAATATAACAAATCAGAAATTTTGTCCCTGAGATCGGATGGTATGCAAAAGGACAAATGCTGAAATGCAATGAATTCTAAATGATGCTTCATGATGCTTGGATGCAAGATAAATGCAGACATACGAGCAAAAATTAAAAGAACGACAATACGACGAGTAATTACTCACAGGGGACCCGACACACTAGGGAAACAACATATATCATCCATGAATGGAACTGGATGGAAAAGAGTCACAACATTCAAAATATCAATGAATGAGGTGAGGAGAAACTTGAGAAATATAACAGGGACACAGAAACAAACATCAGAGACATTCGGAAGAACATCGAATGAACTCTGAATATACCAGAGATACTCGGAAAAACATCGAATAAACTCCGGAACATATCCAAAGAAGCACATTGAAGACATATATTTTGAAGGTACATCCGAAACATTTTTAGAAGGATATTTGAAGACATATCTAGGAGAAAATCAGGTAAGCAACAAAGGAGTTCTGGAAGAACATCAGAATAAAAGATATATATATCCGAAAAAACATCGGAAAGATTCTGGAAAAACATCAGAATTTAAAGGGAGTATCTAGAAAAACATCAGAACAAAGACTCAAACTGGAAAAACATCAGAGAGAGAAACATATCCGAAAAAACATCGGATAGATTCTGGAAAAACATCATAATCGAGGTAAATATCTGGAAAACCATCAGATAAGTTCTGGAAAAACATCAGAACAAAGACTCAATCTGGAAAAACATAAGAGAGAGAAACATATCCGGAAAAACATCGGATAGATTCTGGAAAAACATCAGAATCAAGGTAAATATCTGGAAAAGAATCAGATAAGTTCTGGAAAAACATCAAAATAAAGACTCAATCTGGAAATACATCAAATAGAGAAACATATCCGGAAAAACATCAGATAGATTCTGGAAAAACATCAGAATCAAGGTAAATATCTGGAAAACCATCAGATAAGTTCTGGAAAAACATCAGAACAAAGACTCAATCTGGAAAAACATTAGAGAGAGAAACATATCTGGAAAAAATTCGGATAGATTCTGGAAAAACATCAGAATCAAGGTAAATATCTGGAAAACCATTAGATAAGTTCTGGAAAAACAACAGAACAAAGACTCAATCTGGAAAAACATCAGAGAGAGACAAGCAAAGGTGACATTCAAGAATAGCATTGGACAAAAGGAAACCAGACATTCAATAATGGATTTGAATGAAAGGTATAAACATAGTATCTGAGAATAGTATTGGATGTATATAGGAACAGAGATATCTAGAAGAACAATCGGATAAGAAATGTCATATCTGGAAGAACATTAGATAGAGAAACATATCCAGAAAAACATCGGATATGAAATGTAATATCTGGAAGAACATCAGATAGACACGACACAAAAATCTGTTTCATAGGTGCCAAGTGAGTTGGACTTTGACCACAAGGTAAGACGCGGATAAAACACGACCTCGGGAGAAATGCAAATGAGGATGAAATACTCATGTTATGCATATGTATATGAATTATGAAGATGATATATGACCAAAATGCAGATGCAGACGAGGACGACAAGGCTCGACTCTTTTGGTGAGAAGACAAGACTGGAAGACTGATTCCTCAACACATAGATCAATGCCATTCTTCTTGGGGACTAAAGATACTACCGCTGAACATATCTCTGCCACACTGGTAAATTGTGTCAAATTGATGATCCTTGTAGGAAGGATGGAGAACTGCTTGAGGATCCTTCAAGTAAACTGCCCTAGATTAAACTGTTTGTTGTAGATGAAGTGATAATTGCTTCAGCTTATCTGATTCTTGAAAATGACTGCTTTATTGTGCCCTCGGAAGTCTTGCCCCAGTCTGAGTCTTGAAAAATCTTCTGAGTAAATCAATTATGAGAAGGATTTGCCTCTGACAGGATCACTTGACCAAGTTTCTCAATGTTTGAAAATTCCTTGAGAGGAAAGCCAGTTTGCAAACAAAAGTGTTCATACAAACACGGTAATGCAAAGTTCATGCAGCTTTTGAAATCAAAATCATTTTTGAAAGATGCAAAATAAGTGAGGCATTGGTTAGAACGTGGTGGTTCAAGACACTCAAAAGTGAAAGGTAAAGCAGAAAGGTATGATGCCAAAATAAATGATCTGCGAAGATCTTTTGGAGTCAGTTTACGCAACCTTGCTGTAGTATGCTTTCAAAATAACCTTGTTTCAGTTAGGTCTTTTGAGGGTTGTAGCGTGGCCTGGTTCACGGTTTAAGAAACAAAGGATAAAAGCTCAAAGTTTATTTGTGCCCACCCAATCTACGTGATGATCTTCAGTCCTATGCTCAGCTAACTCATAATATACACTTAGGTTTTTATAGGAATTGCACTGATTATAGCCATGATAATGGTTTAGAAGTCAACAGACTTTTTGAGAAGGCAATCACTGCTTCCTCATAACATTTGATTGTTTTGACATTGAGGACTTTCAGGCTGAAGATTTTAAAGATCTCCCTTTTTTATTATCCCTAACTTTTTCCTGAACTGTTTCTGGCGAAGACTACAGTCAGCGGGATGCCCCAGTTTTGCCTAAGTCTCCTTCATAGGTTTTGACTTAGCGGGCTTTTCTTTTGATTGATTTTTTTTTGAAAGAAAGAGAGCGACTGTCTGGCTTTAATGATTACAGTGAACCATTATCAACTTTTTTGGCTTGAAAAACATCTTCGACACTTGTTTGTTGCGTGCAAAGTAAAATAAATTATGGTTGGGACCTTTATATGAAAGGTGTCTCGCATGAACATATAACTGAGTTAACTGAGAATTACCCACCCCAAGGTTAAGATTGCGGGTTTTTTGTAAACAAAGAAACTCCAACTTCTAGGCTCGAAGGGGTTAACGAGGGATTATCTTCCTTATTTCTCCAGTGTTTGGGAGTTGAAACAATGCCTTACATCGTCAAGAAAGTTTGATTGAAAGCATACTGACAGCAGTTATGGGTATAACATTTTCATCATCCTCCATCAAATATTTGCATATCAAAAGTTTAAACAAAAGGTGTATATTTTTAAAAGTTAAAGCATAAAGATGCAAATACTGGACAAAATGAATTGAATGAAAAGTTGCAATGCTCACTTCATTAATACGAAAGTACAAACATAATTTGAAGGCAAACAACTAGTACAAAATAAGGAAAGTGCAAACAACAAGAAACAAGGCTTAGTGATTAATGAGTTATCCTGTCTGATTTCAAATCAACAATCTCCATTTGGATTTCTACATTATGCACTTCTTTCTATGATATCTTGCGTCTGTAATTGGCTCTATTCCGATATCGGTGTCGAGGAATCAGCTTGACGACTCAAAGGCACACTGGAAGATGAAGACATCTGGAGATGAGCGACTGGACCAACAGAGGTATGCAACGAACCATGCAAAGATGCAAATGCAATGCAATGCTATGATGCTATGCAAGATGGGATGCAAAACACACATAATAGGATCAAAGGTTTAAGATCACACTATGGAGTATGGGTAAAGAACCAACCATAGGGTATGTACTAGGGGTAAAGCACCTACACAATGGGTTCTATAAAAGTTCCAAGATTCATAGTAAATCCTTCGGATATGGTCAACTAACGCAACTACTTACGTGAGTCAACAATATTCTCAAGATAAACTCGTCTGAGTGTAGCATCGCGTGACAACTATTAAGGGACTACTCCCTAAAAATTTCCGCGCTACGTTCTAAAAAGGCCAAGTGGGGTAAAAGTGTTACTAAAGGTCCTCAGCTTCGCAGACTCATGTTGAAACAATTAGTGAATACACGACTACTCATGCATTACTAAACATCTCAAAGAGTCTCCACTGAGCGTGATTACATCATATGTCAGTAGGGGTGTACGCGGGTTGGGTTGGACCGGGTTCGCCTTAACCCGTTACCCAACCCGTTCAACTTTCAATGGGTTGGGTTTATCATCAAACCCGTAATTCTACTTTAAAAACTGACCCGAATCAACCCGGATATTTACGGGTTGGGTAGGGTTGGGTCCACGGGTTGTGTATATAATAATTATTATTTTCAATTTAAAAAATCTATAACACAATTCAATATAATTTTGTATATTTCAAACAATTAAATTATTTACGTAGTGGAGACAAATCCTACATATAAAATAGAATAATTAAAAATATAACAATTAAAATTTTGAAATGTATTTTCTTTGTCATAAAAAATATTAAGATACATATACACCATTAATTATTTATATATTTTCATTAATATACCTTAATTTATAAAAATTTATTAGTTATTTTGATACTCAAATGTTATCCATTACAAATATATATCAACATATGTAAAACAAATATATAATAATATACAGTATATATTAGTTGTTTTGATACTCAAATGTTACCTTTTCTAGCACATGCTTAAAAGTAGGTCCGTAAACTATCATATATATTAACACTTAATAATATATAAAATTCCATAAAATATCATTTCCATAAAATTCATAAATTCTAAATAATTCAAAAGCAAATAAACATCACTTAGTCTTAAAATGACATAGATGTATTGGTCCAATATTGGTCTAATAGCACCAAAATCTAACAGCAACTATAAAAGATTCCAGCACCAGCAGTGAAAGGTTTAGCAACAACAGAAAATCCAGCAACAGTAGCTGTAAAAGATTCTAGCAACAACAATGAAACGTTTAGCAACAACATAAAATCCAGCAACAACAGTTAAAAGTTTAAGCAACAATAGTCAAAAGAAGAAGAAAAAAAACAACACTAGAAAATACCTTAAAATCTAGTAGTAACAGTTGTATTGAGCTCAACCGCAGTAATGCCAACATCAATAGAAACTAATCCAGCTAACTCTATATATGTAAACACAAACAACTAATAAGAATAATGTAATGTAATACTAAAATAAAATAGATTTTAAAATTCAAACATATAATTCATACCTGACTCAACCTTTTCCAATTCAACCAACTCTTTTTCTAAATCAATGACCTTAGGAGATTTGATCCAATTTTGAGTATAAATCAAAGCTTCAACGGTAGAGGGATTCAAGGAACTACGAAATGAATCAAGGGCACGACCTCCTGTACTAAAAGCGGATTCAGAAGATACAGTGGATACAGGGATAGCCAATATATCTCTAGCTATGTGGGAAAGCACATGATATTTATTTGTTTTTCCTTTCCACCAAGTGAGAATATTAAATGTAGGAGAATCATCTTCAACACCATCCTCCAAATACCTTTCCAACTCATTTTTTTGCACTTCACATTATTTTTTCTTCATATTCATTCTAAACAAATTGTCCCAATATTCATCATCTTCACCATTTTCAATTCTAGAATGAGAGGCAATGTTTGAAGATGAGGCATTGGAACCACCATCATGAGAAACAGGATACAAAAATAAATAGTGCTCAAACAATTTAGCAATGAGAGATTTCAATTTCTTTAACATATCCTCTGACAATTTTTAACCATACATCCGAGTAAAACAAAATTCAATATAGTCAAGGTTATAACGAGGATCAAGATAAATAGCAACAAAGAGAAGATAATTTATTGTATTGCTTTCCCAATACTTGTTGTACTTGAATTGCATATTTGCTGTCATGGTTTTCAAAATTGGATCACTAACATTGTGCCTCCATTTATTCAACGTTTTTTTAATATCCATCAACTGTTTGAAAAAAGAGTTAGCAGTAACATGCAATGACCCAGAAAAAGAAAGTGTGGCATCATAAAAAGTTTTCAAAAACTTCACAAAAATACGAGCTCGTTCCCAATCAGCTCGATTAGGACATCCTTTCGACTCAATACGGAGATTAGTTAAAAATGCAACATCAGCATGTTCTAAGCGGTAAAATGCATGTTCATACTTTTCAGCGATGTTCAACATTAAATAAGTAGAGTTCCATCTGGTTTCTACATCTAGTGTTACCAATGCTTTAGAACATACACCAACAGCTTCTGCACACTTCTTGAAAGTAGCCAACCTACTAGGAGAAGCCTTGACAAACTTACATGCAGCCCTAATTCTTTTAACAGATTCATCAATATCCTTTATTCCTTCTTTGACAATCAAGTTTAATATGTGAGCACTACATCTCATATGCAAGTACTCCCCATTAAACAAAGTACGACCATTCCAAAAACTCATGCCTCGATTTAAATAATCAATTGCCAAATTGTTAGCACTTGCATTATCAACAGTCACACAACATATAGACTTGATACCCCATTCCTTCATGCAATTCTCTAATGTTATCCCTATAGTTTCACCTTTATGGTCAGCAATTATACCAAAGCTTAATATACTCTTCTTTAAATTCCACTCGTCATCAATATAGTGAGCTGTAACACACATATAATTCATATTCTGAATCGATGTCCAAGTATCAGTGGTAAGAGACACCATTTGTTTATTAGCAGACAACATAGATTTCAATTTTTCTTTCTCATCGAAGTACAAGCATAAACAATCTCTGGCAACAGTGACACGAGATGGAATTTTGAATCTTGGTTGAGCCTCTTTCATGAACATATTAAATCCTTCATTTTCAACATATTTAAAAGGGAGCTCATCAATGATTATCATCTTTGCAAGTGTTAATCTAGTCCTCTCTTGATTAAAATCAACAAGTTTCAAGCTAACACTATTAGGATCATCCTCACTTTCTTTTCCAATAGCTATAGTTTTTTGTTTCTTATCAACTACCCTATTTGGATTTTTCAGGCACACTTTCAAATGTTTATGCATGTTAGTAGTGCAATGACTACCACTATTTGCAGCATATTGTTTCCCACAATACTTACATATAGCCTTATCATTAACCCTTTTAAAATCTTTCCAAACTGTAGAAGGTTTTCTAGAGGGTTTTCTTTTGCTTACCTCTATTAGTGCACTTGGTGGCAATGATGACAACCCTTCTCCTTGTATTTGTTGAACTTCTTGCTCTTGTTCAAGTGGATGAGCAACATCTTCACTGACAATTTGTGATTGTTCCACTTCCATTTTCTATAAAAAAACAATTTTTAATATAAATTATTATTAAAACAACATTAAACAAAATATATTTAAATTAATAATATGAAACAGAACAGGACTTTGCATCAAAATATATTTTCATCATATGAAACAAAATAGTACTTTGCATCATATGAAACAAAATAGTACATTACATTGAACCTATCATCATATTTTGCATTGATATAAAACTATTGAAGTACATACTGTAAAAACAATATATTGCATTGAAATAAATATATTGTAGAACTATAAAAAGTATAAAACCTTATTCAATATGGAGACGAAACTATGAGAGAGTCAAAGTATAGACTGTGGATTTCAAAAGCAAGATGGAATTGGAATGTGAGAGAGTAAAATGAAAAAAAAATCGTGAGAGAAAGAGGAGTGGTGACGTTTGAGATTTGCCGTAGTAAAAAAATAGGGTTAGGTTAAGTGGTATTGTCTTTAGTTTAGTAAGTTTCTAATATATACTTAATTATTATTAGTTAATAAAGATTCATTAAAAAAATAAAAAGGCAGTAAAGTGTAAACTAGAAGTGCATAAGTCAAGCAAGCATGATTAATATTAATAATAATGTTTAATTATAATAATAATAATAATTTAATGTGTGATTGGAAACTGGAAGGAAAGTGCAAAAGATCTTTGTGTACGTTACAATTTACAAAGTTATAGCAACTTTAAAATTTATAAATAATAATATAATAATAATAATAATAATTAATTATGACACGTCAACGGGTTGGGTCAACGGGTTCATGGGTTTAGAAACTAAAACCCAATACCCGAACCAAATCTATACAGGTTGTTATGGGTTGGGTCAGGTATACCCGTAAATGAATGGGTCCGGGTAATTAGTGGGTTGGTTCGGTTTTGGTAGGCGGGTTTGCGGGTCGACCCGCACCCATGAACACCCCTATATGTCAGACATATTAGGACTACTCCCAATAACCCAACTATTGATCATATCACAATCCTATCTCATGTGTCACCCAAATCCGGGTTAGGATTTATCTTACCACTCAAGGCACCCAAAACAAACAGATATATTGACAAATATATACATAAATATACAAGCAAGAAAACATATAGCGAACACAAATATAAACAAGGTGGGCTTAACCCTCTTAGGGGATGTCCCTAGTGAAGTCGCCATTTCTGTTGCGATGAGAATCGTGATACCAAGCTATTGATTAACTTGAATCTTTAATTCTTAAATTCACAACCGGAGTTTAATTTATCCAAAAAGGAAAGGTTTAAAGAAAGAAAAACCTATTAAAATGCAAAGCAAAAGGCAAGGCCTAATGCTAAGCAAATAGAGATCTAAAGGTTCGGGGGTTGGTTATGCCTAGGGTAGGTATTTCACATACTAAACATCTATAGTACTCTACAGGAACCTCTTGTTAATATTTGTGTTTGCTAAAGTTTGCTTGCTAAAAGGAAATGTGCTAACGGTAAAGATCTAAAATATATACAAAGTTTGGTAAAGTTTGCTCGCGAAGACATCGCATCTCGTGCCTATGTATCCTGACGGGAATGGAATCAAAGCAACCGTAGTTCCCTTGGTTAGGGGTAAGGAAGTCTTGACCGTGGTCAAGGTTCCAGAGGGATGCAAGCACTCATAAGGAAGTACTTACATGGAGTGCGGCGACTTCTGAATCTATGTTGAGATTGTTATGGTAGAAAATGTCCACGGCGGAATGCTAAACATGAGTACGGCGACTCAGATCCTAAGGTTAGGATAAAGGGTAAAGGATATCCATGACGGGATGCTAAATAGAGCACGGCGAATCCAATCCTAAGGTTAGGATAAAGGGTAAAGGTATAGGATATCATGTGTAACCAACAATGTCAAAACAATGTAAATGAAAAGGTTCAATAACCTCATGGGGATAGTCGACAGTTTTTTAAAGGTGAACCACCTAAATGTGTACAAGCAAAGTTGAAATTAAAACTTAAATGCCCAAGGAATCTAACAATCCATGTTCATAATCTCGAATTAAAAACTCAAAGAGAATGAAATCCAAATGTTTGAAATAAAGAAGGAAAGATAGGAAGGTGAAAACTCTAAAATGGGCTATAACTTTCTCATAATGCAAATTGTTTCTAAAATATTATTTTTAGAATTCTTTAAACATTATATAGAAATATGTTACAACACAAGAATTTTGCAAAAAGAACCACTTAAAAATGATTTAAAATGGAGAAGTTATGTGGTTTTTAAGTTTGTGAACAAAACATAAAAATCTAAATGATAAAAAGAATGAAATGCACATGGTAAGACAATGAATCAAAAAAATTTGATTATTTAAACATGTTAACAAATATGTATAAATAATACAAGATCAATATCACAAGAAAAATCAAGTTACAAGTTGAAAAAGTTTAAGAGCATCATGGTAAAAACCCTAAAATCAGTCATGGTAGCATGTGAAATGCAAATGGAAAGTTCACATTTATGAGTTTTAGGTTTACCTCTTGAAGAAAGATTAATCAATAAGAAAACCAGAGATCTTGAAAGCTCTTCCAGGATCTTCAAATGTTCCTAGGATGATGAATAGATGCTCCAAACAACCTCCAAGCAAGCTAGTGGACGAAATGCCTTGTAAATGAAGGAAAATCTCCAAAATCCAAAGATTTCAAAGACCAACTCACTAGAACCTTGTTACATAAATATGGAAGTGATTTGGATAGCTTCAATACATCATATTTGATGTGTTTGAAGTGTTTCTTGAGTTGGAAGAAGTTTGGAAATGGTTTTGAAAGGTGTTTTGCAAAAGTAGATTTTGAGGGATTTTGGAAACTTAATGAAATTTTGCAAGAACTTGTGATTGTGTAAGGAATGGAGTTCTAGCTGGTTTCTAGAATGAAACTTGTGTGTTTATGATGTAGGAAGTGAGTTCTATTTATAGCCAAAGATCTTGGATCAAGGTATGGGCAAAAGTGAAGCAAATTGCCAATTTTAACCTTCCATCATGAAAATCTTTGAGTTTTTCAATGCAATCTTCGTCTTTGTCTTTAAGCAACTCTAATAAGATATTATCCATACCCCATATATTTTTTTATCATGCTTGATAGGATAGGAGGTGACTTGTTGAATTAAAGTTGATGATTTGACAAGGGTAGCCACCTTTTTTCTCTTTCTTCACTATTCACTTTTGCAACTTGCATTAAATAATGATTTCCTTTGATCTTTGTATCATTTTCGTGGGAATTGATATAAAAATGTTCATTATTAATATGAACATCATAAATGAGGCTTAGTCTTTGATTAGCATCGATTTGGAGAGGTTTTGGAATAAAAAAACATGCTGACCTGGTTTTGCCAATGTGAGTTTTTGCCAACTTGTAGACCTTGGTTCTCTCTAACCAGGAAGAGTTATGGAACACACTTGTACTTTTCAGAAATCCCCAATTAGGTACTACAATATTTATGTTAGTTTTAGGAACTAATTCCTCTTGAAACTAGGTCAAAAACCCTTGTGTGGTTAAGGAGTTATGGCTTTGCCCTTTTCAAAACCTTAATTCCCCAACTTTTCGATTACTTCTCAATTCTTGATCAATTGGTCACAAAAATTCATGATTAGATATTAAATAATGTTGGGAACATATTTGGCTTCAATTTTGGGTTAAAACCCTGTTGGTCAATGGGTTGACTTTTCAGTCAAACGAACCGAACGATCGAAAACCTCTGAATCGACAGTTGGTGTCGTGGGTCTTCTGAGGCCTTGAAACTTCTTTAGTGGACTTACCTAATCCATATGAGCTTCATAGACCATAAATATGTCATTGGAAAACCTTTAAATCAAAAGTCAAACCACAGTTGACTTTTCCTGATTAGAAACCATAATCGGGGGTCCTGAACTGCACTGTTTTAATCTTCGAGTGACAATCTCAAATTGGATTCATACTTGACCTAATGTAGTATTATTGATGGTGTAGAGACATTCTTCGTGGATAATCAATCTAACGCATTGACTGATTAAACCGTTGAAACCGCGATTTCCGACTGTACGGAACCCTAATTCACCTGTATCTTAACAAAGACAAACTTGAAATAGGTTAAGGTTAGATAAACAATGATAATGCTCCTAGAATGATGATGAAGGTCTAAGAGGTAAAAATTTGGGGTGCAACACTCGACAGTGCCTTTTGCACATCATCCTCAAAAGTTTCTTCTTTGCGTATTACGTTTTTATCCCCACAGAATATCCAACCTTTCATAGATTGTTTCCCCGAACCTTTCCTTCTAGTGTCTTTCTCTACCTTTTGTAGAAGAAAATTTTTTTCCCCAAACCTTTCGTTCTGGTGTCTTTCTCTACCTTTTGTAAAAGAAATTGTTTTCCTCGAACCTTTTGCTCTGGTGTCTTTCTTTACCTTTTGTAGAAATTTTTCTTCCTTGGACCTTTTGTTCTGGTGTCTTTCTCTACCTTTTGTAGAAGCAATTTTTTTTCAAGAACCTTTTGTTCTGGTGTCTTTCTCTACCTTTTGTAGAAGAAATTTGTTTCCCCGAACCTTTTGTTATGGTGTCTTCTCTACCTTTTGTAGACAAAATTCGTTTCCTCGAACCTTTTGTTCTGGTGTTTTTCTCTAGCTTTCGTAGAAAAAATTTGTTTCCCGGAACCTTTTGTTCTGGAATCCTCATCACCTTTCGTAGGAGGAGTTTTCTCTTGGCCTTTGCTCAGGAGTCTTTTCTGCTTATTGCAGAAATTTTTACGATCATTTCTTCCCCAACGGTATATCCTTTACTTGTTATAGTAGGATCGTTTTCTCCAAAGCTTTTGTTCTGGGGTTCTTTCTACCTTTCATAGAAGGAAGTTTTCTCCAAGCCATTTGTTCTGGAGTCCTCGATACCTTTTGTAGGAGGAATTATCTCATAACCTTTTGTTCAGGAGTCTTTTCTATTTTTGTAGAAATTTATTTGGTCGTGTTACCCAGAAGGGAGTTCCTCTATATGAGATATATAAGGAATTTATCTTTTCTCCAAGCCTTTTGTTTTGGAGTCCTTTTCGCCTTTCGCGTAAGGAATCTTTTCTCCAAACCTTTCGTTTTGGAGTCATCTCTACCTTTTGTAGGAGGAATTCTCATTCTTTGATTGGTGGAAGAGTTATTTTATTATATCCCCCGAGTCCTTGCTACCTTGTATGGAAGGAATATCTTATTATATACAGCTTGAGTCCTCCCTGCCTTCCATAGGAGGAATATTTCTTAAACCCCAATTATCATCTGTTACTGTAAGGATGCTTTTCCCTTTCAGGACTGGCAAAGCACTTGTGTTATTTTGCATTGCATCTTGAGCATGTCATCATATATCCCTCATAACTAACCAATTCATCAAACTACCATTTATCTTTCGACATATGTCTTTTTCAAAGCCATCCTATTTTTCCACCCTGATACATTTCACCACAGTTAGCTGAAAACTTTGGGTATTCTTGTATTTAATTTCCTTGTACCTTGAATCTGAGAAGGCCTTTTTTCATACTAATCTTCAAGTACAAAAAGATTAAATAGGGGCATCTGTCACATCCTCTTTTCCACCTTAACTTTCAACCCTCATATCATTATCATTTGCATTGGCATTAGCACCTAGCATTGGTCTTATACAAGGGATCAAGGTATCTTGTCCAACAATCAAGAGAAGAACTTCATCTTCAAAGCTCAATCAAGAAATCAAGATCAACTTTGTGTCAATCTAAAATCACAAAGTCTCCATCATCGTTAAGGGATGTCAATCAACTACTTGAATCAAGGATGCAAGCATTAATTCTCCCCCTCATATCTCGTGGATAACAAGTGAAGATTTTTGTTCAAAGGAGGCTTGTGACTAGTTCCTTGGTCAAGACATGATTCCAAACCTCAACACACAACTTGAGGCTCCTCTACATGGATTATGTGTCATCACAAGCCATCGTAAGAGCTTCAGCCAATGGAAATGCTCTTAGGGTTTCATTTGGTCAACAAAAGTCAACAATGATTCTATTAGGTCAAAATCTTAGATCTCAAGGTCAATCAAGGGCTTGGTAGTTTTTTCTAAGTGATTTAATGTGTTTGGAACAAGAAAAGTCAAGGAGAAATATAAAATCAAGAGTTTGATTAAATTAGGGTTTTAATTGAAATTTTCTAAGTGTAAAACCCCTAATTCTAGCCATCTTGTAACTTCCATAACTTTCTCACTTTTGATCCAATCAAGGCAAATTTGCTATCAAATTAAAGAGGAAATCATGAACTACAAGTTTGTAGAAGGAAACATGTCCAGAAGATTCATGGTTTAGGAGATATGATGAACTAAAGTTAAGAAAAAGGAGATTATGACTTTTCAACACTTAGAAATTTTTCTAAGTATAGAAAATCAGTTTGAGATACCTACTTTGAAGCCCAGTTTACATGATGATTGAAGCTTCAAATGGTTTTTCCTTGAACATGAAAGTTGTAGAGCATCTTCCAAGATTTCTTTTAAGTACTAGATTATCTCCATTGGGTGTTTAGAGCTCAAGATATGATGCTCCTAATTTAGGGTTTCAATGTTGTCAAGAGTAACAAATGGTTAGACAGATTTTTCAACCCAACTTCCAAGACATTTTTCACTAAGTTCTTGACTTCAATTGAGTTTTCTCATAACATGAAAGTTGAAGAACATTCTTCAAGATTTACATCCATTACTAGAACATTTACATTGGATCAAAACTCCTCAAGTTATGTAAATTCAAAAATGGTGATGCAAAGATGTCAAAGTCAAAGACTTAGAAAATTCTGTAAGTTATTTGGGATAGATGTGCACATCCAATTTGTACTTAATTTTTCTCATATTTCTAAACATCATTACAAGATACTTTAAACATGAAATTTTTTCATCTTGTTTCCTACTTTCATTTGAACCAAAGAATTTATGAATTGGAGCAATCTTTAACCAAGTTATGGTTTTTCAAATTTGACCAAAATCATAATTTAGATCATGGATCACTTTGTGCACATGTTAACTCATGGAAATTTTGTGATTCTAAACTCAAGATTATAGGTCATTTCTTGGGTGCGCATGTTATCTCATATGACCTAAGAGTGCATGATGTTCAAAGGCACGATGAAATATAAAGGAAACTCGGATTCATGAAGATTCCATTACACCACATTCATGGTGATTTTCCTTGTAACTCAGACCATCATTAAGGCCCATTGAACTTGGAGTTAATTCAATACATGACATGCTTTTTTATACTGCCCCAAGACCACATCAAATAAGGGAGTTTCATGCGCATGATATATAAATGCAAGGTGTCGCATCGTTGCGAAGAGGGGTCGGCAAAGACAGAAGAGTCGCCACCGTTCGTTATTTATCCCAAAAGAGGGAAAGGAAACGATCAGAGAAAACCTACGGGAAAGGTAGAAGACAGGTCATCGCAACCAAATCATGGGTTTGGAAGTCGGTTACGCAAGCGGAAGGTATTAGCACCCGTCACGTCCGTTGTACTCGACGGGATCCATGCTTGTTATCTATCTAAAGGGTGTTAAACTATCTACGCTACAGGCCACAGGGACAAAAGAAAAGAAAAGAGACTTGATAGAGCATCGTCGTCTTGTGCCTACGTATCCTCATCTGGTACGAGAAATCATAGCAAACGTAGTTCGGGCTAACAAGACCACATGTTGGTTCAAGTGTTTTACCCGAGTAGGGTTAAAACTTAGTTCTAGCAGTTAGGTGTATGCAGCTTGACCATTGGAGACTTAGGCATTACCTGTTTGCGGTAGAACCAAGAGTTAACAAAATTCTCTTCATGAAAAATATTTCCATTTAATCCCGATGGATAAAAAGATTTGATGTTTGTTTTTGAAGTCTTTTAAGAAAGAAGTGAATTGAATTGTGTTTGTAATTCATGTTGCACTAAAGACTATGACTTAGGAGCGAATGCGTCGCATATCGTCCAAAGAACATACGCTAAACACTCTAGAAACTTGAGAGGAGGCCCCCCAATCATCATTTTCCAAATGCTTAAGGCTCATAGCGTACAACACTCGTTATCCTTTATTACATGTTTTGAAGAAGTTTTGAGATGAGAAGAGAAAGACACACTCTAAAGGGAGACTAAACTCAACCTAATGTTCTCATGCAAAGTGCACCTATGATTGGGACGAAAAGGGAAAGCAACCCTAATGTTGTCATGCATGGTTTCAAGCCTAATTTCTATCATAATCAATCTTGGACAAGAAATATTAGAGGTCCTAAGGGAACATGGGAAAGGAAGACAAAAGAAGAAGAGGAAGAAAGCATAAGTGAAAGAAGAAAGAAGATGCAAACATTCAATGCAACACAAAGATGAAGAAAAAGAGAGGAACAAAGTGTGGGGAAGAAACCACCACAAGCACATCTCAACCTCTTAAATGCAAACTAGATATGCAACACAAAGAAGAAATGCAAACCAAAAAACTTAAACAAGTTCAGGCCAAAAGTGAGATGAAGTGGGAGAAATAGAATTCCTACAACCACTTGTACATTAATCACTAACCAAGGCAAAGCAAACAAGCAAGAAGAGAAGACATGATCAAGGTGATAATGGGAGATAAGGCTTGGGTAGCAAGAAACACAAAATGAAACTCAACCAAAGGCATCACCATGATAATGCAAGAAAAGAACAAAAGAAGTTATCAAGATGGCCTCTCATCCAAGTCAAACTCAAAGTGAAACCAAGAGGCACCAAATCAACTTGGATGAGTCCCCAAAGTCCTAGGACAGAAGTGAGAACAAGAGAAGAGGATAGGAAAATTCAAGAAGGAAGCAAGCCAACACAAATTGCAAGATAAGGCATGGTAAAGAACCTAGGTTCTAAACACTTTCAACATTCAACATCAAATGGAAAGCCTTAAACAAAATGCACCTTGCAACATGAACCAAACAAGTGTATAACCTAAACATTGGCAACCAACCACTTCAACATGTTAGGAATGTTAATCAAAAAGAGTTGGAAGCATATGGGATCCACAAAAGTCATTTCCCATCAAAACTAGGTCAAGTGTGTGTGTGAACCATCCTTAGGAGTAGCTTGACTTGTAAGGCACACCAAAAATAGGAAAATGGTTCAAATAAATCCAAATAAAATACCAAAAGCTCATAAAGATGTTGGCAACCAGAGGGCAAAACATCAAAACGAAGGTCCATTCAAAACATCACCAAAGGAATTGATCCACTAGGGTGCCCTATTTTGAAGGAGGGTTGTCGAGGGTCAAACAAATGGACTTGAAAGTCAACCAAAAATAAATCAAACCAGGGCCAAAACCATCCTCTAAGACCCTTCAACTCATCATTAAAATGAGGAAAATGTCTCACTCATTGGAGGTATCCATTGGTCAAGAATCAATCATGAAACAAATAAGAACAAATGAAAAACCATTCAAAAATACCTCCAATCATTTAATTCCCTTTTAATACAAAAATAAAAGAAAAATGAAAATAAAAAATATCAAAAATTAATTAACACCCTAAGGTATCAGAAAATATTTTTGGTGGAATTTTTAAATGATTGGAACTATTTTTAATGAATTAAAAATAAAACAAAAAAGAAATAAAAATAAAATAAAACAAATAAATGGAACGTGGCGCAAATAGCAAGAAAAACAGTGTAAATCAACGGGTTGGACCAGGAGGGAGGTGCGCATAGCATGTTTGGCCCATAACTAAGACAAATTAGAAACTAATCAAAACGCATCGTTCCATTAATTGATGTGGAGGTCAACTGAGCCACGCACGCAAGTCAGAAAAATCCAGGCCACACATCAAGCTTGGTCAATGAGTCAAACAGATCCAACTCAGCTGACCTGAGTAAAGACCAGACGCCGGAGCCCTAGCTCCAGTCGTCTTCTCCGGCGAGGTGGCCGGAGACCAGGTCTGAAAACCTTAACCAAATGCAGCAAATCTTATACCAAATTAAATGGCTCATCACGTACTAACCAAATCGAGTCTCCATTTTCATTTATCATGGGTATATTGTGAAATTCGAACGAAGAAAGTTTCAAGTGCTCGACTGTAAAACTCATTAAACATAACAGTTAAGATGTTAAACATTGCCTACAAGATGTAGGACTTCAGATGCACCAACAATGACCTAGATTCAGTGCCTAACATGAGAGAAATTTGGAATTGAAGATTACCTAACGGAGACACACCGTTGGTGCTTCAATTGATGTTAAGCTTGCTTGCAAACTGTAGCACCCCAAAATTTGCCTTTCCGTTTTAGCAGCATTTGGCTTATGTTTCTTTTGCATTTTCACATTTCTGCATTTGCATATCATTCGTTCTTGAGACAGGGGATCAAGGTTTTCCCGTGGCTCAGTTTTCATCTCAGTGCACGAACACGAACAACAAGCATCAGAGTCCTTGGCATTTCTTTTGCCCGGCGGTCGGGCGACCGACTTTATTTTATTTTGCAGGGCATTTTTCAGCTCAGAAAACAACATTCAGGCTATATCAAGCATCGTCACAATGATAATATTCAAGAGTAAAATTCGAAAGCTTAACAGAGCTCAAAACGGCAAGAAACGGGCGAACGGGCAGATTTCCCTACAAAAGGCGTCAAATTCAAAATTTTGAAGGTGTTAATCGGTTAACACATTTGGTTAATTGATTAACCAAGTTAAAATTAGGGCAGATTGGGATTTTTAAAGGTATTAATCGATTAACACATATGGTTAATCGATTAACCAGTGCAATTTTTGCCTCTGTACGTGAATTATGAAGAAAAACCACTTTGGGGTCCAATTTTGATCACTTGGAAGTTCAGTTTTACACCTTGGAAGGATCTAGAATCATCTTGAATTTTGGTTCATCTCATTTTCCCTCCAAACTCCCATTCCTCATTCCAAACCAAATTTTCCAAACCACATTCCAAACCTCTCATTTGGATCCAAACTTAAGAGGTATTTAAGTGATTTACTCCAAACCTCACACATCTAATCTTCATAATTTCATTCTCATTTTCAAAATTCATCTCAACTTCCAAAACCCTCACCAAAGCTCGCTTCCATTAGAATTCTTTGATTCTCCATTGGAATCAATGAATTCTTGAGCTAGAACCTTCATCCTTTATCATCATCATCTCCATTTTTCCATTTGATTTTCGTGCAAGCTTGGATATGAATTTTGGAGTGGATCTAGAAGTGATTATTTGGAGTAATTTGGCTTGATTTTGGTTGATCATCAATTTGCTTGGATCTATTCCGGATTTTGAAGTATTCCGGATTTCTCGCTTGGATATATTCAATCGGAGTTGAATCAACAATTACCGAAACAAATCTCCGCTTCGTAGGTTGAATCCTAGATCTATTGTTGTTTTGAACTTATTTTGCATGATCATGTGAATTTTCATCTTTGATTGACTTTTGGTTGATTTGATCCATTTGATTTGTGATCTTGTTGTTTAAATGTGTTTACATGACCATTAGATCACTGGTTTATGGTTTAAATTCATGCATAATTGATTATATGATCATTAGAATAATTGCACGTTGGATAAGTTGCTGAAAAGTGTTTCTGAACTGTTGTTTTCTGCTATTTTTCGCCTCTGGAACAGAGTTAATCGGTTAACCATTTGGTTAATCGATTAACCAATGCAAATATTCAAATTTTCCATCATTTTTAAGTGGTTAATCGATTAACCCCTGGTGTTAATCGATTAACACTGTGCCAACAGGCCTGTTTTGTTGTTTTTCAAGGTCGTTTTGGTATCGTTTCACTTCGAATCTTCATGGATCAGTATGATGCATTAGGAGTGAAATGTTTTGGGTATATGCCATTGTTCTTGATTATTTAATCATGATTTATTCGATATGCGCGTTCGATTTCCACTTGGATGCCTACTTTCGTAGTTTTTCGTTCAAAATGATATTCACCTTTTGTGCTTGCATATTCATGTTTGCTTGCCTTCTTGCTTTTGCATTTCCTCTTGTGTTTTGCATCTTTATTTCTTGCATTAATAAAGGTCGAGATGTGCTTGTGGAGGTATTTACCCCACACTTTTTCCTCCCTTTGCTTGTGTGTTGCATTGCATGTTTGCATCTCTTACTTGTGATTGTTTCTTCTTCTTCTTTTGTCTTCCTTTACCATGTTCCCTTAGGACTTCTAATCTTTCTTGTTCAAGATGGATTATGATAGACATTAGGTTCAAACCATGCATGCTAACATTAGGGTAGATGTTTCCCCTTTAATACAAACTTTAGGTCCACTTTGCATGAAAACGGTTGTCTTTTCCTTTTTCGTTAGGTTTTTCCGATCGTTTCCTTTCCATATCTTTGGGATAAATAACGAACGTTAGCGACTCTTCTGTTTTCCGCCGGGTGTTTTTCGCACTTGCGACAGCTGGCGACTCTGCTGGGGACAAGAGCATCCCCTATGCGAGTCAATCCTAGCGCTTGTTTGTTTATCTTTGGGTGTTGTATATATGTGTTGTACTTTATTTTCTTGCATCTTATTTTCAGCATTATATATCATTATTATTGTGCTGTGGGGGGGAATTGATTCATTGAGTGATAAGCCAGACCCAGGCTTGAGTACAAACATAGCATTAGAAGTGGAAGTAGTGGTGAACCTGTATGCTTGGACATGCACTAGTTCCCACGAAATTCACGCTCAGATGAGATTCTCTCTGATGACTTCTTTTTTGGCCCCTTGGGCTCGACAGAATTTTTATCTTTGAGGATTGTCGACTCTGGGAACCGATCATTTGTGATTCAGCTAAGTGAGGCCTCTTTGGGAGATTATGATGCCAAACCAGAAATGGTGAACGTATCATCGTTTCTTGAAAGTCTGTGACGCTGATGAATGCATAGGATGTCGAACCTTATCAGTGGATAGGTCCGTACCTGTGAGAGGGATTGGGTTTTGCAGGAAACCTTGACTTTCAGACTACCCGGGTTTCTTTGCAGTGTGAATTTGTGTTCCCGATATCACAGGTTCCTATTATCAGAGCTATTCTATGCTCTTTCCAAAGCGAAGCGATGGTTCTTCTCAATCAACAACACAACAATCTTGATCCCCTGTTTCATTTGCATTTTCATAATCATCCTGCATTTAACATTGCATTTCTATGTGTTCGAAAGGTTCTCGTCTTTCCCTTGATCCTGGTACTAATTTGCTGTTAAGAGGGAAGTGGACAGAAAGATGTTTGTTGTATCCAAGTTCCTGAAACCTGAGTTAGGACCTTTTGTTTGGTCTGATTTCCATTGCTGAGCCTGGCGTCTTTGAAACCTTCAGGAAGAATCTTACCTGATATAGGAGAATATTATTTTGGTGTTTGTATCCATCCCTGCTGGTCTTGTTTATTGAAACTGGAATCAAGGGGGAGATCTTCCTGTGAATACATAGACATGTTTACATTTTGCATCTTGCATTTTCATTTGCATCGTAGGTTGTTCTCGGTGGCCTCGTGTTCTTAACTTTGCTTGGTGTTCGTGGTAACAGGATTGAGGAGTTCAGTTTCCACAGATATTCAACTCGAGGGAATCAGAGAAGAGTAATGGATCAGAAGCAAGCGAAATTAAGGGAAGTCTGAAGCCAGATGGAACAATTCATGATGGGCATGCAAGCCTTGCGCCTGGATCAGAAGGCGCTTAAGGAGGAGGTTCACCAACTGAAGACTCAGAGGGGACTGATCACAGAAGTGATAAGAAACATGCTAAGAAAGGACAGCAATCAGGTGCCCGAAACTGCAGGAAAAATGGTTATTCCACCTTTGTCTGTGGAACCTCTCCCAAGATGTGATGTGCCTCAAAGATCTGCTGCACAACCTGAGATCCCAGATTTGCCACGTCGGCAATTACCTTCTGTTTCCCGAGACAATCTTAAGACTAGGAGGTATGTTCAGAGGCCTAAGCAGCCCGACAGAATCTTTGACCAGATCCCTATGACTTATGCTCAGTTGCTGCAACTCTTGCTTCAACTTTGATTGGTTGAACTTCGGACTCTGGCTCCATTTACTGGCGTGCCACCACAAGGTTATGATGTAAGTGCCCATTGTGATTTCCATTCTGGGGCACCAGGGCATAATGTCGAGAACTGCAAAACTTTTAAGCACAAGGTCCATGACTTAATTGATTCAAAGGCAGTTGAGTTCACGCCGGGCGGCGTAAGTGTACCAGGTGGTCCTATCCCATTAGTTGTAAAAAAGGTGGATGTACCTATTTTCTCCCCTGAAGCTGCATCAGGTCAGGAGTATGTCTTGCAATTTGTATTCTCAGAATCTCCATGCCCACAACTGTTGCTTGTTCCTAGGCCAAGCCCGAGGGTGAAAATACTTGAGCAAAGGAAGTCCCCGATACCTCAGACTCAGTCTCCAGATGTTTCAATTGCTCAGAGTCAACAATCTTTTGGGTCTTTGTATCAGATATCATTTTCTCGCTAGAGTCAACGGTCATGCCGTCATCAGCCGCGTCAGCACGCCAGACCAAGACCAAGGAAGCCATAAAGGCATTTCACCCAGCTGCCAGTGTCGTACAGTCAGATGTTGCCAGATCTGATCAGAGGTGGTTTGATAGTGCCAAAGAAGATTAACCCAGAGATTCCTCCGTATCCGCCATATTTTGATGTCAATGTCCATTGTGAGTACCATGCTGGGGCACAAGGGCATTCAACCGAAGATTATTAGATACTTAAAATCAAGATTCAGACTCTGCTGGACTCCAATAGGTTTTCAATCACACCTCAGGGAATCCAGATCAGCAATCTTCCTATGTCCAACCATGTGGGTTCGGCGGTTAATGTTGTGGAAGAATTTAACGATGGCAGGGGTTCGGAAGAGCATCAGATTGATTAGACAAGCAATTCTGAAGGTGTCTGATTCATCATCAAGGCAAGATTTGAAAGCTCGGTTCCCAGAAGCTGGCAATCCTTTTTATCATGTCATTTCTTTGCATTTGTAGTTTCTTTTCTATTAAAGTGCAAACTCATTTGTAAAACTTGTTTGTTTTCAAATGATATTGATAATGAAATGAATATGCAGGTTTTTGATTAAATCCATTTGTATTCACTAATTGCTTTTTATTGATGTCAAACGCTTGTTTAAGCGGAATCCGGGGAGGATGACGAAATTTAAAGATGCGCAAGCATCCGATTGTATGCTTTTGAATGAAACCTGTTGATGATGTACATGCATTGTTGCAAATTCCTAAACACCAGAGATATAAGGATGGTAATCCCTTGTCAACCCCTTTGAGCCTAGCAGTGGGAGTTTCTTTCTGAAAAACGCAAAAACCTTCAATCTTAACCCGAGGGAGGGTAGGTGTCAGTTAATTCGACCGAGCGTCCAAATTGCAAAAGGAGTGTTCCCGTTCGAGGATCAATCACACCTCTATCGGTTGTTCCTAAAATAAATAAAAAAACCACAGTGGTTATCCCTCGCCGACCAAGGAGTTAAGCAGTCGTAATCTCTCTCAAACGAGTCAGACCAGCCGGTGTCACACGATTTGTTCAAGGAAAAAAAGAGAAAAAAAGGAAAAATCAACAAAAGAAGCCTGCTAAGTCAATAACTTGAGAACAAGCGACTTAGGAAAAAATTAGGGCATCCCGCTGGACTTTGAAATCAAAAGAAGCTCAAAAGAGCCAGTCCAGGCAAAAGTTAGGGAAAAAGCAGAATAGTGAAAAGGATTACAAAAGAAAAATCCTCGAACAAGGAAATAGGTCATGTGACTCCAGGCACCAAAAGACAAAAAGCGAGTGACTATCACTCCCAAAAAACTTGTGGTTTCCCGAACCATCACTCCTGTCACTCAACCTTTGAAAGGTGAGCGCTAGTTTCGAATTAGCTGAACATAGGATTGGAGAACATCAAGGAGAATGGGTGGGTTAGAATAAGCTTCGAGCCTTATATCCTTTCTTTCTTAACCGTGAACCTGACCACGTTACAACCTTCAAAAGTCCTAATTGAAGCAGATTTGTTTCGAAAGCATACTTCGGTAAAGATCACATTGAAACTGACTCCTAAAAAGGATTCTGCTCAACTTGCGGATACTAAGGTACAAATACAAGATAATGTCGAACCTCAATACAAATTCAGAACTTCTAAACTTCACACATTGAGGGGGAGAAAAACTTGTCAACTTCACAAATTGAGGGGGAGAAATAATTTGTCGGAAAAGAACATTGCAACAAAAGAAGAGTGCTTTGTCATCATCAAAAAGGGGGAGAATGTGAAATCAAGATTCTCAGAGATCAACATATTTTTGATGAAGACAAATATCTTAAGAAGGCAAAGATGATAAACCACCAAGCATCAGGACAAAGAAAACTTTAAGGATGTTTTCCTCAGAAGGTATAATGAGAACTTCCATTAAGTATTTAAGTCCTAATTGCTCAAAACATTAAAAATTATTTACATTATTTTTTACACTAACACAAGCTTTTTAAAAAATGAGAATTTTTCTAAGTTTTTGTAAGTGCAATCGATTTCACTCTTAGAGAAATGGATTGCATGATCAATATTTTAACTCATTTTTTGCTTCTGTTTTAATAAGCAATCGATTGCTGCTTTGATGGAATCGATTGCTGCTTTGAAAGGTGCAATCGATTTCTCTTTGAAAAATTTGAATTTTCAAGTGTTTTTGTGAAGATGCAATCGATTGGGCTCTTTGTGCAATCGATTTCTCACTGAACGTTTTTGAAAAATCTTTCTAAAAAATTACATCTCTTCAATCGAATTTCTGTGGAATGTTTCCTTTGAAACATGACAACTGTTCATCAATTTTTTTGGAGATTTGCATGTGTTTCTCAAGAGGTGTTTATGTAATATAAATACATAAGTCTTTCAAAATTCAAAAACACATCTCTTTAAATTCTCTTTAAAAATCTGTATCACAATTTCACCTTTCCACTTCTAAGAAAATCAATTTTCACAAAGAATTTTCTGCATAAATTTCATAACCTTTGAAAAGAAAATTCTTGAGCAATAAGTCTTAGAAACTTGTGGAATTTCTCATTGAAAGAGAAGATCAATATCAGCATTGATAAACAATTATATACATTGTTACAAATCATCAGAAAAATCAGATTGTATTTATTTCCCCTTGCTGTTCAGGATTGTTGAAAGCAAGTGTGTGCATTAGAGAGGATTGTTCTCATTGCACGTAGTGTTTAGATCTTAAAGGTGTTTAATAGCATTTGATCTCCCTATAGGTTAGAAATAAAAGTTGTACACTAATCCTAACTATAGTGAAATCTCTTTCGAGTCGAAAGGGGAGTGGAGTACCCTCGGAGTGTGAGGGGAACCACTATAACTTCCCGTGTCTCTTTTACTTTCTGCCTTTACAAGCTTTCATAATATCACTCCGCTAAAAGAAAGTAACATAACTCTCTTAAAACCAGAAAATTTCAAAAGAACCTAATCCACCCCTCCTCTTAGGCGCAATTTTTTCTTACAATTGGCATCAGAACAGGTTATAGGTAACATGTTCCTATCCGATCCAGATGGCTTCCGCAAGTAACAATCGTGTTTTCAAAGATGGTGGCAGTAGCAACAAGCCTCCATTGTTCTGTGGTGAATATTTCGAATTCTGGAAAATCGGAATGAAAGCACATCTAGAAGCACAAGGAAGTGAAATATGGGATGCTGTCCAAAATGGTCCATTTCTTCCAGTAACAGTAGTCAACGGAGTCAGTTCATCAAAACCGCAAGGATCATGGGAGGATGACGATAAAAAGAAAGTTCTCTACGACAAAAAGGCGATAAATATACTACAGAGTGCACTTGGAATGGATGAATTCTTCCGTATTTCAACATGTTCAACGGACAAGCAAATTTGGGACACTCTTGTTGAAACTCACGAAGGAACCGCCGAAGTCAAAAGATCCAGACTAAACACTTTGAGTCAAGAGTACGAATTATTCAGAATGAAACTAGGAGAATCTGTCTTAGACTTGCAGAAAAGATTCGTGCATTTGACAAATCACTTACATGCACTTGGTAAGATACTAAATAATGATGAACTTAATCTTAAAGTGCTTAGGTCCTTATCAAGAGAATGTCAACCAAAAGTGACGGTGATTTCCGAGAAGAAAAGCCTATCAACAATGACGTCCGCTACGTTATTCGGAAAACTCCAAGAATATGAAACGGAACTCAGAAGATTGGAGAAACATGAAGTTCAAGAGAAGAAATCCAAGAGCATTGCCTTAAAAGCTGAATCCAAAGAAGTGGAGAAAGAAGACAACGCCGATGAAGATGAAAACTTTACTCTTCTTGTAAAAAGGCTTGGAAAATATTTTGGTTCAAAAAATAATATTAAAAACTCAAGTTATACAAGAAGAAAGAAGTTCTCAAATAATAAGGAAAAAGAAACATCAACATCAAATGGAGATATTACTTGCTATAAATATGGAAAGAAAGGCCACATCAAACCAGAATGTACTAAACTCACAAAGAACCATGATCACAAAGGAAATAAGGATTTCAAGAAGAAAGCCTACATTGCTTGGGATGACAATGAGATTAGTTCTTCCTCGAATTCTGATAGTGATCAAAGCGCAAATCTCGCATTAATGGCATCACATCATTCCGATGATGAAGACAACAAGGTTAGTAGTGATTTCTCTCTTTTTGATGATGATGCTTAAGGAGCAATTGATGAGATTTTAAGTGAGTGCAAAATTATATATAAAACCATTTATTCTCAAAAGAAACAAATATCATCTTTGGAAAAAGATATTAAGAAAATGAAAAATGATTTTAAAGAAGAAAAGGAAAAATTAATTAAGAATTTTGCATGCACTAAATGTGAGTCACTCTCCTTTCAAATAGTCCAATTAAAAAGGATCCTAGAAAGATATGAAAAAGGAAAAATTGGATTGGAAAGTGTTCTTAAGAATCAAAGATTTTCAAATGATAAAAGTGGTCTTGGTTATTCAAAATTTTCTAAACAAATTTCTAACAAGACCATAGTTGTCAAAGCTAAAGAGCAAGTTCCTATTGAAAAGGGTGATAATCATAAAAAGGTTCATCAATCTGTCAAGAAGAAAAGAAACAATAAGAAGAAATCCTATCCTCCTAGATATAAAAGCAATTTTGAGACTACATGTTTTTATTGTGGTATAAAAGGACATACTCCAAATGCATGTTATGTTAAAAATTTTAGTGTTGCTCAAGGCTATTATGTATGGGTAAAGAAAGGAACTAACTTTGAAGGACCCAAGGTAATTTTGATACCTAATAAAACTTAATTCTTTTTTATAGGTATGCTTGAAGACCTCTTCAAATGAATGGTATCTTGATAGTGGATGTTCGAGGCACATGACGGGTGACCTAAGCAAAATTTCACATCTAACGCTTAAGGCTAAATGATTCGTTACCTATGGTGACAACAACAAAGGAATGATCCTTGGCGTAGGCATCGTTGGTTCACCACCTTCAACAACCATATATGATGTCTTATATGTGGAAGGTCTAAAGCATAGTCTACTTAGCATTAGCCAATTGTGTGACCGAGGTTTCAAAATCAACTTCACTAAAAATGAATGTTTGATTGAAAACGAAGTTACTCATCAAGTTATGCTAAAAGGTAAGAGAGTTAATAATATTTTCTTAATTTCCTTTGATAACGTATCTTTGAATGTTAAATTTATCTTGGCAAACAACAATGAATCATGGTTATGGCATAAGAGGTTTGCTCACATTCATATGGAGCACTTGAATAAATTGATCAAACATGACTTGGTTATTGGATTGCCGAAGATCAAATTCATCAAAGATAAGTTATGCGACGCTTGTCAAAAAGGAAAATAATCTAAATCAACTTTCATATCCAAAAATGTGGTGTCTACAACAAGGCCACTACAATTGTTACATATGGATCTTTTTGGTCCATCAAGAACAAAAAGCTTCAGAGATAATGTTTTTGCTTTAGCAATTGTAGATGATTATTCTAGATTTTGTTGGACTTACTATTTAATGCAGAAAAGTGATGCTTTTAAAGCATTTAAGTAGTTTTCAAAAAAAATTCAAAATGAAAAGGCGCTAACAATTGTCTCCATAAAAAGAGACCATGGTGGAGAATTCCAAAATGCTTTATTTGATGAATTCTGCGAGGAAAATGGAATTTCACACAATTTCTCTTCACCAAGAACTCCACAACAAAATGGTGTCGTGGAAAGAAAGAATCGGTCATTGGTGGAACTTGCAAGAACAATGTTAAGTGACTCAAATCTTCCTAAGTATTTTTGGGCGGATGCGGTGAGTACGACATGTTTTGTAAGTAACCGGGTTAATATTAGACCAATTCTCAAGAAAACCTCCTATGAAATTTTCAAAGGGAGAAAGCCAAATATTTCCTACTTTCACATATTCGGATGTAAGTGCTTTGTCTTGAATAACGACAAAGACAACCTTTGTAAGTTTGATGAAAAATCAGATGAAGGTATACTTCTTGGTTATTCCCTTTCTAGTAAAGCTTTTAGAATTTACAATAAAAGAATATTAACTATTGAAGAGTCTATGCATGTCAAATTTGATGAATCTAACGCATCTAAGGAGGATATTGTGTTTTGTGATAATGATAATGAATTTGTAGAAATTCCCGAAGAAGATACTTCCGAAAATATCATTAAAGAACAAGATAGACCCGTTCAACAAGATTCTAATGTCAACGATCTACCAAAAGAATGGAGAACTCATAGAGATCATCCTATCGACAAAGTGATCGGAGACATAAGTCAAGGTGTTGCTACAAGATTAAATCTCAAAGATGCATGCTTGAACATGGCATTCGTATCTGAAATAGAACCTTCCAAAGTTGGTGAAGCTCTTGAAGATGATCAATGGATTATTGCTATGCAAGAGGAATTAAAGCAATTCGAGAGGAATCAAGTTTGGGAACTTGTTCCTAAACCGAAAGATAAACATATCATCGGAATAAGATGGGTGTTTAAGAACAAACTTGATGAAGATGGAATAATTGTTCGAAATAAAGCAAGATTGGTGGCTCAATGGTACAATCAAGAGGAAGGAATTGACTTTGACAAAACATTCGCTCTAGTTACAAGATTGGAAGCAATTAGACTGTTATTAGCTTATGCATGTTCCATGAATTTTCAGCTTTTCCAAATGGACGTAAAAAGCGCATTCTTGAATGGATTCATAAATGAAGAAGTATATGTCAAACAACCCCCTGGTTTTGAAGATTACAAATATCCATCTCATGTTTTCAAATTAAAGAAAGCTCTCTATGGATTAAAACAAGCACCAAGAGCATGGTACGATCGACTTAGCAATTTCTTATGTGACAATGGCTTTGAAAAGGGAAAAGTAGACAAAACTTTGTTCATCAAGAAAATAAAAGAAGATACTCTCTTGGTACAAGTATATGTTGATGACATCATCTTCGGTTCAACCAACACAAAGTTATGCTAAGAATTATCATCCATGATGCAAGGTGAATTTGAAATGTTTATGATGGGAAAAATGAACTACATTCTTGGACTTCAGATCAAGCAACTCGAGAATGGGATCTGTATCAATCAATCAAAATACTGCAAAGAATTATTAAAAAAGTTTGATATGGACAATTGCAAGACTTTATCTACACCTATGGGATCCGATACATATGTAGATCAAGATGAATCCGGTGTGTCGGTTGATATCACAAAATATAGAGGTATGCTTGGTTCCTTACTATACTTGACAACAAGTCGCCCTGACATTATGTTTAGCGTTTGTCTTTGCGCTTGCTTTCAAGCAAATCCAAAGGAGTCTCACCTGATGGCAGTCAAGCAGATCATTAAGTATCTCAAAGGAACAACAAATGTCGGCTTATGGTATCCTAAAGGTAGTATGTGCAATTTAATTGGATATTCTGACGTGGATTATGCAGGCTATAAAACTGATAGAAAGAGCACAAGTGGAACATGTTACAACTTGGGAAATGCACTAGTCTCATGGGCATGCAAGAAGCAAGCATGCGTAGTACTTAGTGCGGATGAAGCGGAGTACATAGAAGCGGAAAGTTGCTGCGTGCAGATACTTTGGCTCAAGCAACAACTTCGTGACTACGGACTCGACCTGGGTAGCATTCCTCTTCGCTGTGACAACACGAGTGCAATTAACATAACGAAGAATACAGTCATGCATTCAAGGACCAAGCACATCAACATACAACATCATTTTCTGCGAGATCATGTACTTCAAGGAGATGTCGAGATAACATTTATAGATACTCATAATCAGCTTGCCGACATATTAACGAAGCCTTTGGCAAAGGAGTCTTTCTTCAAAATACGAAGGGAACTTGGAATTCTGGATGAAACTGACGTTGAATCATGAAAGAACTCAATCTGTGGCATTTTCTCAAAATTTCACTGCATGCAATCGATTGCACCCCTGTGTCAATCGATCGCACTCTGTAGTTTTTGTCAATTTCGTTTCTATTTTGTAGAGCAATTGATTGCACTTCTGTGCCAATCAATTGCACCTACTGTAAAACAGTTTTTTCTCTTTCTATTTAATAGATCCATGGATTCTTAAACCTTCTAACTACCCTATCATTACTTTTTTGACCTACTTATGACTAGCCATTATTACTTAGTTATAGTCTCAAGACATTGACCTTTAATTGTCATATTCCCAAAGTCTTAATCATCAATCCCTTCAACCACTCATATCCCACAATAACTCCTCTCTCAACCATTTTAAAACCCAACTTCTCATAACCTTTCTTAACCAGCTCCTTCAAAACATAACCTCTCCACAAAAACTCTTCCTTTCCTCATAAACTCTAAAAACTCCATCCATCTTTTTCCCATGGCTTCACGCTCAAAAAGAAAGATTTCAGCACAAGACAAGGGCAAAGGTCCATCCTCCTCATCTTCAAAAACTCCACTTGTTCTTCAACACTTTGATAATGAACAAAGGGAAAAGTTCACTAAGTACTTTCAGAAGAAGGTTGTACAAACACCAAAATATGGTATTCTCTCATCATTCCCTAAAGAATGTTTTTCTTTCCAAGAAACTTTGATTGCATGTGGGTTGGAACCTGTGATTTCCTCATCCGGGCCCTATTATCCGGATTTGGTAAGATTGTTCTATAACAACCTACAAATGGAAGAAGTCAAGATGGTAACATATGATCAAGGAAAAAGAATCCCGCTCCACTCAAAAACACTTGGTAGGATTCTGAATATTCCAATTTCTGGTGGGAGACTCTACGAAGAAAACGAAGACCTCTGGCAAGCATACAACAAACGAGAACTCTATTGGAGTCTTGGCCGTATGATTGAAGCAGAATTCCATGCAAAACGTGTCAGATCCTTAGGTGGCATGGAACCCTCTCGAAACTCATGGTCGACAGGTATCTTTAACATTGATGATCGACTGTTTCATTATTTTATGGTTTACACAATGTTCCCAAGTGGCGGAAACCATTGCATCGTGACTGATCTAGAAATGCAGATTCTATATACTATTAAGAATGGCATTCCCATAAGATGCTCAAATTTAATCCAAGTTTCTGCCATATGCATGGTCCGTCACAAAGATTTTGGAACATTTTGAAGTAGACTTTGAAGGATTTGATAAGTATCTCATGGACTCAAATATCAACAAGATCTCAATCAAAAATGTGGACTCTCGGATGGGCGTCAAATACAACCCAGAAACCAAAACCAATGTGTATCTTGGTGAAGGTATTGCTGAAAATGATGAGGAAGAGAATGAAGAAGATGATGATGCTCCTCCTCCTCCTCCAAATGAACATGGCCCGAGTAACCAACATTTAATGTAAGTGCTCTTGATTGGCTGCATTTTGTGGCAAAACATTAGTGTGCATGTATGTCAAACTGGTTATTAGGACATACTTAATGATGTGTGTACAGGGTAAGTTAACTCTAAGTTAACTTAGTTAAGCTGAATGTCATAACATTGAACGTATGACATCCAACGGGCAAGGTTGTTTTTCTGGTATCTATAAACCAGGAACCAAAATAGGAGCTCAACCTGGATATCAGGAGATTTTCTAGAATCCCTGAGCGAACTAGAATAACCCTGAATTAAGTGGCAAGTATGTAGATCATTGAAAATAGGTTTGTTATGAATAAAACCTAATTGATGCACCAAGGCCCAGAAGGACTGACAGCTGCTATAAAGATCAGAAGATGTAATCCTGAATAGTAGCACTTGACAGAAGTAGAATAGAGAGTGCAGATTGCAGAGTCCTTGTAAGTGAAGAAGGCTAGTCTTCACGTGTGATTTCTGTCTAGGAATACTTGTACTCCAAGCAATTGTCAGGTGAATGATTTGCATTGGATAGGTAAATTCTAGGTTGTGTCTCACTCAAAGCTGTGAAGCAAGAGTGTGTGAGTACCTTGATCAAAGCTGTGAAGCAAGATCAAGGTGTGTATCAACTGTCTCTTCATATTGTTTTTTGTAATTGTTTGATATCACTGTTGTATGATTGAGGGGGAGTGAGTGGGTATACTCAGGTATAAAGTGTCTCTAGGTTGAAGTGTCATTGGGTAGGGATTAAGTGAGGAGTGTAAATTGGATGTTTAACTCTGAATTGATTCTACTGGTAGTGAATTTCCTCCCTGGCTTGGTAGCCCCCATATGTAAATGTTGTTGACACTGAATTGGGTAAAGAATTGTTGTGTTATTTACTGCTTTTATTATTACTGAGTATTAGCTGTTAAGTAGCAGATGCCACAGTGGATGTTATAACCTTGGGAATAACATCCATCGTGTGCTTCCCAGAATTTTCAATTGCCATCAGAGCAGGCACCCTACCTGTTTAAATCTGGGTGAGATCTATGGAAAACAAATTCTGGTACTATGGATAAAGATATAGGCTTCACTAATAGACCTCCAATTCTGGATGGATCTAATTATGATTATTGGGAGCCTAGGATGATTGTGTTCCTAAAATCCTTAGACAACAAAGCTTGGAGAGCTGCAAACTCTGGCTAGAAACATCCTGTGAAGACTGACAAGGAAGGAGTAGACGTGTTGATTCCTTAAGAGGAATGGAACAAAGAGCAAGAGGCCTTAGCTCTTGGGAACTCTAGAGCATTGAATGCTCTCTTCAATGGTATAGACAAAAACATCTTTAGACTGGTACACCACTGCGAACTAGCAAAGGATGTTTGGGACACTCTCAGAACTACTCATGAAGGATCCTCCAAGGTCAAAATGTCAAGACTTCAAATACTGACCACCAAATTTGAAGGTCTGAGAATGAAGGAAGATGAGACCATTCATGTGTTTTACATGAATGTTCTTGAACTTGCAAACACCTCAGGAGCTCTGGGAGAAAAGATGACTGAAGAGAAACTTGTAAGAAAGATTTTAAGGTCACTACCTAAAAGGTTTGATATGAAAGTTACAGCCATTGAAGAAGCCCAAGACAAATGCCACATGAAAGTGGATGAACTCATTGGTTCCCTTCAAACCTTTGAAATGGGAATGAGTGATCAGGCTATGGAGAAAAAGAACAAAAGCATAACTCTTGTCTCAAACACTGCTGATTCAGATGGTGACAAGGAGGAGAATCTGTCTGAAGCAATTGCCTTGCTTGGAAGGCAGTTCAACAAACTGGTCAAAAGGATAGATGTTAGGTCTAAACCTTATATCAAAAGCATGCCTTCTGATAAAGAGAATTCTGAAGATAAAGTCAGCCAAAGCAGAGGGTACAATGTCATGAGTGTAAAGGATATGGACATGTTAGGAGGGAATGTCCCACATACCTCAAAAAGAAGGGAAAAGGCTTAATTGTCACTTGGTCTGATGAAGACTCAGGAAGTGAATCAGAAGGAGAGTCTGCCAAGCATGTCACTGCTCTCAATAGTGTGTGCATCTCTGATGGTGATTCAAGTGATGAAGAGTTGTCTTTTGAGGAGCTTGCAACCTCATACAAAAAGCTTCACATCAGAAGTACATAACTAGTTCAGCAAGGAGAGCAACAAAAGAAAATCATCAAGGAGTTAGAAGCTGAAAAAAGAGAGCATCTAGCCACAATAAACATACTCATAAGTAAAGTGAATGAGTTGAAAAGTAAGAAGGATCAAATGGAAAAATCCATAAGGATGCTCAATTCTGCGACTGACACCCTAGAGGAAATCCTTCAGAGTGGACAAACCTCAGGAAATAGATCTGGACTAGGATATGCTGATAAACAAAATCTTGTGCTAAAACTAAAGAGATTACAACCTGAGGTCCAAAAGCCAAAGAGGATGTCACGACCAATGTCACAACATCCAACCAACAGAAACTGGAATCAAGTCAAGAGTAGATTCCAAGGGTATAGATGTTACCACTGTGGAAAACTTGGTCATATCAAATTTGTGTGTTTTTGGCTACATGGATTTCCTAGTCATCCTCATCAAGAACAGAGAGCTCATGTCAAAAGGCAGCATCAAGCAAGAACAAAGAAAGGCGCTCCTAACATGCAAGGACATTGGGTTACCAAGAATATGGCCTTAGCAGCTCACACTGATCTAAGAATGCCAACCCAAGAGGACTGGTACTTTGACAGTGGTTGTTCCAGACATATGACTGAAATTGAGGATCTGTTGACAAAACTCAACCCTCATACATCCAGTCATGTAACGTTTGGTGATGGAGCTAGAGGAAAAATCACAAGTGTTGGACAACTTGACAGTCTTAAGGCCCCAAAATTGAAGGATGTCTTGCTGGTTAAAGGACTGACTGTAAACCTAATACGCATAAGTCAGCTATGTGATTAAGGTTTAAAAGTCCACTTTTCAAAGAACAAGTATGTGGTTGTCAATGAGGAAGGTGAGGAAGAAATGAGGGGATCTAGAGCCAAGAACAAATTCTATCTATGGGAGCCTAGAGGTAACCTCAATGCCTTGGCCAATAAGGAAACTAAGGACCAACTATGGCTAGAGAAAGGAAAACAACCACTGAAGATGGATAGGACCAGGTCCAACACATTAGCAAGTGGATCTTCAAAGTGTGCTTCAGAGAAAATGACAGGATATAAGAAAAGCCATAAAGGGAAGCTAGCCAAGAAGGGATACCCAAAGACTGGTCATCAGGGAAAGCTAGATAGGTTATATTGGAATCTGATGGAGTCTATGGAAGCTGCCAAGCATACAGGAAGCAATGTCACTCCAGATGTCATTACCTTGTTCTGTGACATCAAGAGTACCATTCACACAAGTTCTGATGAGTTCAAGGGAGACATGTTCAGGGGTAACGTGTGTAAATGGAACGAGGGTTGTGCTAAACCTGGTGAGTATGTCAGTGATGACATGGTTTCAAGAAGTGTCAAGGAGTCTCAATTTACAAATTCCCTAAAATTGAAGCCCTCCAGAAATGCTGGCTTATAACAATTAATAGTAAAGGGGAATTATATTTTTAATTTAAATCATTTAATGATAAATCAAAAAGGTAAGTTCCCTCCTATTGGGAAATCATACCCCATTTCCACTTATATAATACAATCCCTCTACTCTTGGTGCCATCACAAACTGTTCAGCTTACTTACTGTTTCCAACAAGCACAGAAAATCATTTCTTCTTCAAACGTCAACCCTAAGTATGTTACAGCATTCTAAACCATCCTCAACCAAAAGTTTGACCGACCATGATACTAAATTAAACCCTAATGAAGCGCTAGAAATTGCTCCATTGCGCATGGTGACTCCAGATAGAGTATTGATGAATGAACCTAGCAAACCACATGCAAAGATTCCAAATGACAGTGTCACAGGTCAAGCTCCTTCTTCTGCTGCATCTGATGATCTCAACAATGGAGAAGCTAGACGACCTCATCTTGCCATTGCGAAAATAGTCGCCAACACACTCAACATACCCACGTCTTCTAACTTGAAGGGGTCTGATCCCAAATTATATGATCAAGCAAATGTCTCACCCAATGTTGCAACATCAAAGGACCCTGCACCAAAAGGGAGGAAGAAAGGTGAAAAGGCTAAACAAATGGGTGAAAGCATGCAAGGCACCACAGATACTGAAATAGTAGACCTAGACAACTATTCTGACAATGATCTCATAGTCAAACTCAATCTAGGCATAGCCAAAAGGCTGATGACACGAAAAGGGAAAAAGGTAGCTGATCAAATTTTCACAAGAAGAAAGATGGTGAGAAGAGTACTGAGCAAGAAACATCCACAAGGAAGCCTAGAACAAAGAGGGCTCAGGTTGGACCCCCGAAAGGCTGGAGCAAAGTTGTCACAAAGAAGAAGAGGGCTGAATCTATTTCTGAATCAGAAACAGACTCAGATGTTGCTGTCACTGACATCCAGACCAAGAAAAAGCCTTCCACAAGCAAACTAGCTGAAAGCATTTCTGAAGTACCAATTGATAACATTTCTTTTCACTATCCATCAAGTGTTATCAGATGAAAATACGTGTATCACAAGAGGTTGGCCCTAGAAAGAGAGCTTGCTTAGAATGCTCTTGAAAACAAAGAAATCATGGCCCTAATCAGAGATGCTGGCTTGGTGAAAAATGTGTCTCAGTTCTCCCAATGCTATGAAACGTTGGTGAAAGAATTCATAGTCAATCTATCAGGTGCATGTGCTGATAGTAAATCCAGTGACTTTGGCAAAGTATTTGTAAGAGGTGAATGTATCAACTTTATAGCAACTATCATAAACAAGTACTTGGGGAGACCTAATGAAGGTCTGACTGAACTAAGAGTCTCAAACCATCAAGTATGTCAGGAAATAACTGCTAAACAGTTCAAGAAGTGGCCTTTCGAAGGGAAGCTTGTAGCAAGCAAACTAAGTGTTAAATATGCTATGCTTCACAAAATTTGTAATATTTTCATTTTGTAATTTGAATTTATGACTAAGTTGGTATTTTATTTTCAAATTATTATCTATGTCTATCATCTATATATATATTATTGCCTTAATCCATCTTTCCCTTCTTTTTGATAATGTCAAAAGAGGGAGAAAGATGTTACTCTTTTCTTACTTGTTGTCTTTCCTTGATTTTTAAGGTACAAATACAAGACTATTTCGAACCTCAATACAAATTCAGAACTTCTCAACTTCACACATTGAGGGGGAGAAAAACTTTTCAACTTCACAAATTGAGGGGGAGAAAGAACTTGCCGGAAAAGAACATTGCAACAAAAGAAGAGTGCTTTGTCATCATCAAAAAGGGGGAGAATGTGAAATCTAGATTCTCAGAGATCAACATATGTTTTGATGAAGACAAATATCTTAAGAAGGCAAAGATGACCAACCACCAAGCATCAGGACAAAGACAATTTTAAGGATATTTTCTTCAGAAGGTATAATGAGAACTTCCATTAAGTATTTAAGTCCTAATTGCTCAAAACATTAAAAATTATTTACATTACTTTTTACACTAAAACAAGCTTTTTAAAAAATGAGAATTTTTCTAAGTTTTTGTAAGTGCAATCGATTGCACTCTTAGAGCAATCGATTGCATGATCAATATTTTAACTCATTTTTTGCTTATGTTTCAGTAAGCAATCGATTACTGATTTGATGCAATCAATTGCATGCTTAAAATTTCTCAATTTTTCACTTCTGTTTAGAAGTGCAATCGATTGGCCTGAAAGGTGCAATCGATTGCTCTTTGAAAATTTTGAATTTTCAAGTGTTTTTGTGAAGATGCAATCGATTGCTCACTGAACGTTTTTGAAAAATCTTTCTGAAAAATTGCATCTCTTCAATCGAATTTCTGTGAAATGTTTCCTTTGAAACATGGCAACTGTTCATCAATTTTTCTGGAGATTTGCATGTTTTTCTCAAGAGGTGTTTATGTAATATAAATACCTACCTCTTTCAAAATTCAAAAACACATCTCTTTCAATTCTCTTTAAAAATCTGTATCACAATTTCATCTTTCCACTTCTAAGAAAAATCAATTTTCTCAAAGAATTTTCTGCATAAATTTCATATCCTTTGAAAAGAAAATTCTTGAGCAATAAGTCTTATAAACTTGTGGAATTTCCCATTAAAAGAGAAGATCAATCTCATCATTGATAAACAACTATATACATTATTACAAATCATTACAAAAATCAGATTGTATTTATTTCCCCTTGCTGTTCAGGATTGTTGAAAGCAAGTGTGTGCATTAGAGAGGATTGTTCTCATTGTAGTTAGTGTTTAGATCTTAAAGGTGTTTAAGAGCCTTTGATCTCCCTATAGGTTAGAAAGAAAAGTTGTACACTGATCCTAACTATAGTGAAATCTCTTTCGAGTCGAAAGGGAAGTGAAGTACCCTCGAAGTGTGAGGGGAACCACTATAACTTCCTGTGTCTCTTTTACTTTCTACCTTTACAAGCTTTCATAACACCACTTCGCTAAAAGAAAGTAACATAACTCTCTTAAAACCAGAAAATTTCAAAAGAACCTAATCCACCCCCCCTCTTAGGCACAATTCTTTCTTACAGAGATGTTATTCCAAATTTTGGTTGGTGATCCTCGTATTCATTGGGAAAGTCGGTTATTCCAATTTTTGGTTGGTAACCTTTGTTGTGGTCAAATCGTTTTCATTTAGCATGGTCGGCTATTCTAACTCTTGGTTAGTAGCTTCTATTCTAACTCTTGGTTAGTAGCTTTTGTTCTAACTCTTGGTTAGTAGCTTCTATTCTAACTTTTGATTAGTAGCTTTTATCCTAACTCTTGGTTAGTAGCTTTTAACCCCAACTCTTGGTAAGTAGCTCTTGTTTCGACTTTTGGTCGATGAGGATTTTTTTCCTGGCAATCCTAACTCTTGGTTAGTAGCTCTTGTTCCGACTTTTGGTCGATGTGCATTTTTCCTGGCATCCTAACTTTTGGTTAGTAGCTATTGTTTCGACTTTTGGTCGATGAGGATTTTTCCTGGAAATTCTAACTCTTGGTTAGTAGCTTTTGTTTCGACTTTTGGTCGATGAGGATTTTTCCTGATATCCTAACTCTTGGTTAGTAGCTTTTATCCTAACTTTTGGTTAGTAGCCTTGTTTCCCAACTTTCGGTTAGATGTTACCCCCTGCAGTTGTTATCCCAACTTTTGGTTGGTAGTCTGTCGCTTGATTGGATGTTGTCCCAACTTTTGGTTGGTAGTTTTCCCTTGTTGATGTTACTCTAACTTTTGGTTGGTAGTTTTCCTTTCCTAGATTTGTTATTCCGACTTCTGGTTGGTAGTCCTCCTTTATTCCTCAGGTGTTTGTTTCCAACTTTTGGTTGGCAAAGTTTTATTGATTTTATTCCAACTTTTGGTTGGTAATCTTCGGTGTGTAGGAGTTATCCCAACTCTTGTTTGGTATTGCTTTGGTATCGTTTTTCGGGAGGATTTGTTGGTAGCATTGTTTAATTCCAAATTTTTGTGGGAAGTGTTGTTTAATTCCAACTTTTGGTTGGTAGCCTTGCTTGGTATTCCCAACTTTTGGTTTGTAAGGTTTGGTTGACGTTATCCCTACTTTTGGTTGGTAGTCTTTAGTTCTCAGATGGAGTCTGATCCCAACTTTTGGTTGGTAATATCCGATTTGGTCGTCTTGTTGACGTTATTCCGACTCTTGGTTGGTAACCTTGGTTTCCTGGTTGATGATTCCGACTTTTGGTCAGTATACCTCCCCAACGAAGTCGCCTCACCATTTACATTTTGGTTAGTGTTGTGAGGATACCAACTCTTGGTTGGTAGTGTTTGGTTGTTATCCCTGGAGAGTAACCTTTATCCCATCTTTTGGATGGTATTGTTCAATTATTATCTTTTGGTGGATGTTTATCCCATGCAGAGTCGTCTGGTTAGTCTACTCTTTCGCCAATGAAGTCGCCACAAGGCTGTTCGGTTAATTTTCTCTTTTGTTCCCCAGCAGGGTCGTTATCCCAACTCTTGGTTGGTATCTTGTGGGAGTCGTTATTCCAACTTTTGGTTGGTATCCTATGGTAGTATCCCAACTCTTGGTTGGTATCTTGTGGGAGTCGTTATTCCAACTTTTGGTTGGTATCCTGTGGTAGTATCCCAACTCTTGGTTGGTATCTTGTGGGAGTCATTATCCCAAATTTTGGTTGGTATCCAGAGTTTGTTATCCCAACTCTTGGTTGGTATCTTTGGTTGTTTCCCAACTTTTGGTTGGTATCCAGAGTTTGTTATCCCAACTCTTGGTTGGTATCTTTGGTTGTTTCTCAACTTTTGGTTGGTATCTAGAGTTTGTTATCCCAACTCTTGGTTGGTATCTTTGGTTGTTTCCAAACTCTTGGTTGGTATCCAAGGTTTGTTATCCCAACTCTTGGTTGGTATCTTTGGCTGTATTCCAACTCTTGGTTGGTACCCTTCAGTTGTTATCCCAACTCTTGGTTGGTATCTGTCGGTGGTTTCATCCCAACTCTTGGTTGGTATCCAGGGTTTGTTATCTCAACTTTTGGTTTGTATCATTGGTTTGTTATCCCAACTATTGGTTGGTATCCTTTGGTCGTTATCTCAACTTTTGGTTGGCGTTCCTTGCTTTATCCCAACTCTTGGTTGGTGTCTTTTGGACTTTTATTCCAACTCTTGGTTGGTACCCTTTGGTTGTATTCCAACTCTTGGTTGGTATCCGAGGTTTGTCATCCTGACTCTTGGTTGGTATCCGTTGATCTTTATCTTAACTTTTGGTTGGTACTCTTCTGTTTGTTATTCCATCTCTTGGTTGGTATCCTCTGGGAGTTATCCCCAACTCTTGGTTGGTATCTGGTGTTCGTTATCCCAACTCTTGGTTGGTATCCTTTGATTGTTATCCCAACTCTTGGTTGGTATCTATTGGATGAAGATCGTATTGGATTGTTATCCCCCAGCGTGTCGTATTCCAACTCTTGGTTGGTATTCACTGTTTGGCATCCCCGCAGAGTGAAAATTTCCGAATTCTTTTGTATTCAATCACCTTATACCTTGAATGTTTGAAAGCGGATACTTTTCCTCCCTTCAGGTCCAAGTTGTTTGAATAGGGGCAGTTGTAGCACCCCAAAATTTGGTTTTCCATTTTAGCAGCATCTAGCTTATGTTTCTTTTGCATTTTCGCATTTTTGCATTTGCATAACATTCGTTCTTGAGACAGGGGATCAAGGTTTTCCCATGGCTCAGTTTTCATCTCAGTGCACGAACCTAAACAACAAGCATCAGAGTCCACGGCATTTATTTTGCACGGCGGTTGGGCGACCAATTTTATTTTATTTTGCAGGGCATTTTTCAGCTCAGAAAACAGCATTCAGGCTATATCAAGCATTATCACAATGACAATATTCAAGAGCAAGATTCGGAAGCTTAACAAAGCTCAAAACGCCAAGAAACAGGCGAACAAGCAGATTTCCCTCCAAAAGGCGCCAAATTCAAAATTTTGAAGGTGTTAATCGATTAACACATTTGGTTAATCGAGTAACCAAGTCAAAATTAGGGCATATTGGGATTTTTAAAGGTGTTAATCGATTAACACATATGGTTAATCAATTAACCAGTGCAATTTTTGCCTGTGTACGTGAATTGTGAAGAAAAACCACTTTGGGGTCCAATTTTGATCACTTGGAAGTTCAGTTTTACACCTTGGAAGGATCTAGAATCATCTTGAATTTTGGTTAATCTCATTTTCCCTCCAAACTCCCATTCCTCATTCCAAACCAAATTTTCCAAACCTAAGAGGTATTTAAGTGGTTTACTCCACACCACACACATCTAATCTTCATAATTTCATTCTCATTTTCAAAATTCATCTCAACTCTCTCAAGTTTTCTCTCAACTTCCAAAACCCTCACCAAAGCTCTCTTCCATTAGAATTCTTTGATTCTCCATTGGAATCAATGAATTCTTGAGCTAGAACCTTCATCCCTTATCATCATCATCTCCATTTTTCCATTTAATTTTCGTGCAAGCTTGGATCTGAATTTTGGAGTGGATCTAGAAGTGATTATTTGGAGTAATTTGGCTTGATTTTGGTTGATCATCACTTCTATTACAAGAATTTGCTTGGAACTTGAAGTATTCCGTATTTCTTGCTTGGATCTATTCAACCGCAGTTGAATCAACAATTACCGAAGCAAATCTCCGCTTCGTAGGTTGGAATCCTAGATCTATTGTTGTTTCGAACTTATTTTGCATGATCATGTGGATTTTCATCTTTGATTGACTTTTGTTTGATTTGATCCATTTGATTTGTGATCATGTTGTTTAAATGTGTTTACATGACCATTAGATCACTGGTTTATGGTTTAATTTCGTGCATAATTGATTATATGATCATTAGAATGATTGCACATTGGATAAGTTGCTGAAAAGTGTTTCTGAACTATTGTTTTTTTGCTGTTTTTCGCCTCAGGAACAGTGTTAATCGGTTAACCAATTGGTTAATCGATTAAACAATGCAAATATTCAAATTTTTTATCATTTTTAAGTGGTTAATCGATTAACCCCTGGTGTTAATCGATAAACATTGTGCCAGCAGACCTGTTTTGCTGTTTTTCAAGGTCGTTTTGGTATCGTTTCACTTCGAATCTTCATAGATCAGTATGATGCATTAGGAGTGAAATGTTTTGGATATATGCCATTGTTCTTGATTTTTTAATCATGATTTATTCGACACGCGCGTTCGATTTCCACTTGGATGCATACTTTCGTAGTTTGTCGTTCAAAATGATGTTCACCTTTTATGCTTGCATATTCATGTTTGCTTGCCTTCTTGCATTTGCATTTCCTCTTGTGTTTTGGATCTTTATATCTTGCATTAATAAAGGTTGAGATGTGCTTGTGGAGGTATTTACCCCACACTTTTTCCTTCCTTTGCTTGTGTGTTGCATTGCATGTTTGCATCTCTTACTTGTGATTGTTTCTTCTTCTTCTTTTGTCTTCCTTTACCATGTTCCCTTAGGACTTCTAATCTTTCTTGTTCAAGATGGATTATGATAGACATTAGGTTCAAACCATGCATGCTAACATTAGGGTAGATGTTTCCCCTTTAATCCAAACTTTAGGTCCGCTTTGCATGACAACGTTAGGGCCGAGTTTCCCTTAGACCTTCCGTGCGTCTCTCTCCTTCTCATCTTCAAATCGTGTCAAAACACTTAATAAAGGTTAACGAATGTTGTGCGTTACGAGCCTTAAGCTACTTGGGAAATGATGATTGGGTGGTTGTCTCTCAATTGTCTAGAATGTTAGCGTATGTCCTTTGGACGATATGTGACACATTCGCTCCTAGGTCATAGTCTTTAGTGCAACACGAGTTACAAACAATAATCAATACACTTCTTCTCTAAAAGACACAAAAACACTTTCAAACCTTTTTATCCTTCGGGATCCTAATAATGGAAAACCTTTTTTCATAAAAAAAAGTTTCGTTAACTCTTAGTTCTACCGCAAACAGGTAACGCCTAAGTCTCCAATGGTCGAGCGGCATACACCTAACTGCTATAACTAGTTGTTAACCCTACTCGGGAAAAACATTTTGAACCATCCAGTGTTCTTATAGCCCGAACTACATTTGCTCTAATTTCTCATTCCAGATGAGAATACGTAGGCACGAGACGCGATTACTTGGCGAGCAACCTTCCCCCCACCTTTCACCCGTAGTTAGCCGAACTACGTTGACTCTGACTTTCCCATTGCACGATGGAATACGTAGGCACAAAGCGGCGATGCTCTGCCGAGTCTCTTTTCTTTTCTTTTTGTTTTGTGAGCCTTTAGCGTAGATAAATTAAACACACCCTTAGATAGACAACAAGTGTGGATCCCGTTGAGCACGACAGACGTGAGGGGTGCTTATACCTTTCCCTTACGTAACCGACTCCCAAACCCGAGACTTGGTTGCGATGACCTTGTCTTTTCCTTTTTCGTTAGGTTTTTCCGATCATTTCCTTTCCCTCTCTTTGGGATAAATAACGAACAGTGGAGACTCTTCTGTTTTCTTCCGGGTGTTTTTTCGCAGTTGCGACAGTTGGCAACTTTGCTGGGGACAAGAGTATCCTCTATGCGAGTCAATCCTAGCGCTTGTTTGTTTATCTTTGGGTGTTGTATATATGTGTTGTACTTTATTTTCCCGCATCTTATTTTCACCATTATATATCATTATTATTATGCTGTGGGGGGGAATTCATTCATTGAGTGATAAGCCAGACCCAGACTTGAGTACAAACACAACATTAGAAGTGGAAAGTAATGGTGAACCTGTATGCTTGGACATGCACCAGTTCCCAAGAAATTCGCGCTCAGACGAGATTCTCTCTGATGACTTCTTTTATGGCCCTTCGGGCTCGACAAGATTTTTATCTCTGAGGATTGTCGACTCTGGGAACCGATCATTTGTGATTCAGCTAAGTGAGGCCTCTTCGGGAGATTATGATGCCAAACCAGAAATGGTGAATGTATCCTTGTTTCTTGAAAGTCTATGACGCTGATAGACACATAGGATGCCGAACCTTATCAGTGGATAGGTCCGTACCTGTGAGAGGGATTGAGTTGTGCAAGAAACCTTAACTTTTAGACTACCCAGTTTTCTTTGCAATGTGAATCTGTGTTCCCGATATCAGAGGTTCCTATTATCAGAGCTATTCTATGCTCTTTCCAAAGCGAAGCGATGGTTCTTCTCAATCAACAACACAACAATCTTGATCCCCTGTTTCATTTGCATTTTCATAATCATCCTGCATTTAACATTGCATTTCTATGTGTTCGTAAGGTTCTCTTCTTTCCCTTGATCCTGGTACTAATTTGCTGTTAAGAGGGAAGTAGACAGAAAGATGTTTGTTGTATCCAAGTTCCTGATACCTGAGTTAGGACCTTTATTTGGTCTGATTTCCATGGCTGAGCATGGCGTTTTTGAAACCTTCAAGAAGAATCTTACTTGATATAGGAGAAGATTATTGTCGTGTTCGTATCCATCCCTGCTGGTCTTGTTTATTGAAACCGGAATCAAGGGGGAGATCTCCCTGTGAATACATAGACATGTTTACATTTTGCATCTTGCATTCTCATTTGCATCGCAGGTTGTTCTCGGTGGCCTCATGCTCTTATCTCTACTTGGTGTTCGTAGTAACAGGATTGAGGAGTTCAGTTTCCATGGATATTCAACTCGAGGGAAGCAGCGAAGAGTAATGTATCAGATGCAAGCAGAATTGAGGGAAGTCCGAAGCCAGATCGAACAATTCATGATGAGCATGCAAGCCTTGCGCCTGGATCAGAAGGCGCTTAAAGAGGAGGTTCATCAACTGAAGACTTAGATGGGCCTGATCACAGAAGTGATAAGAAACGTGCTAAGAAAGGACGACAATCAGGTGCCCGAAACTGCAGCAAAAATGGTTATTCCACCTTTGTCCGTGGAACCTCTCCCAAGGCGTGATGTGCCTCAAAGACCTGCTGCACAACCTGAGATCCCAGATTTGCCACGTCGGCATTTACCTCCTGTTTCCCAAGACAATCTTAAGACTAGGAGGTATGCTCAGAGGCCGAAGCAACCCGACAGAATCTTCGACCAGATCCCTATGACTTATGCTCGATTGCTGTAACTCTTACTTCAACTTCGATTGGTTGAACTTCGGACTCTGGCTCCATTTACTGGCGTGCCACCACCAGGCTATGATGCAAGTGCCCGTTGTGATTTCCATTCTGGGGCACCAGGGCATAATGTCAAGAACTGCAAAGCTTTTAAGCACAAGGTTCAAGACTTAATTGATTCAAAGGAAGTTGAGTTCACGTCGGGCGGCGTAAGTGTAGCAGGTGGTCCTATCCCATTCGTTCTAAAAAAGGTGGATGTACCTATTCACTCCCTTGAAGCTGCATCAGGTCAGGAGTATCTCTTGCAATCTGTATTCTCAGAATCTCCTTGGCCATAGCTGTTGCTTGTTCCTAGGCCAAGCCTGAGGGTGAAAATACCTGAGCAAAGGAAGTCCCCGATACCTCAGACTCAGTCTCCAGATGTTTCAAATGCTCAGAGTCAACAATCATTTGAGTCTTTGTATCAGATATCATTTTCTCGCTAGAGTCAACGGTCATGCCATCATCTGCCACGTCAGCACACCAGACTAAGACCAAGGAAGCCACAGAGGCATTTCACCCAGCTGCTAGTGTCGTACAGTTAGATGTTTCCAGATCTAATCAGAGGTGGTTTGATAGTGCCAAAGAAGATTAACCCAGAGATTACTCCGTATCCACCAGGTTTTGATGTTAATGCCCATTGTGAGTACCATGCTGGGGCATTGGAGCATTCAACCGAAGATTATAAGATGCTTAAAAGCAAGATTCAGACTCTGCTGGACTCCAATAGGTTTTCAATCACACCTCAGGGAATCCAGATCAGCAATCTTGCTTCGTCCACCCATGTGGGTTCATAACTTGAGTTCCAGAAATGATATGAAGGACTTCTAGGACTTTTGGGACAACTAAGATCATGAGGAAAAACTTTCATATTCATCAAAAGTTAAGGAGAAACTTGATTCTAGGTCAAAAGTGTCTGAGAAGTTGGTTGACTAAAAATATGTTCATCTGAGACCTCTAACTTGATGGCATCATAACTTGAGTTCTACAAACCCAATGGATGAGTTCTAGTACTCAAAAGAAAGCTTATAACATTACCTACAAGTATCTTGTTTATAAGAAAATGAGATTCAACTTGTATATTGAGTTAAATTGTCCTTGAAATTAGCTCCTAAAGAAGGGGATTTTACACTGACATCCTTTGAAACCCTAATTTAGTAACTTCTCACACTCTTGATTCTTCTTGATTTGAACTTGAAATAATATCCTAGATGTCTCAAAATGACTTCCCATGACTCTAATGACTTAGAACCAAGTCTCAAACTCTTTTAAGTCCTCAGTTGACTTTGCATAAGCAGATGAAACCCTAGATGCACCAACTTTGACTGCACCCTCTTGCAAAGGATATGACCACTCAGGTAAGCTCCTCCATGACTTCAAAAGCACTAAATGAGCTTCTAAAACATATCCTATCCATAACCATGCTCTTGAGAACCCCTGATGATCTTCAGTTGACCTCCAAGATAGGAGATAAGCCACACTTGTCAATATTCTCCCTCAGAGAATTTTGATCACTTCTTGATGATTATAAGCAATGCATAATTCGAGTAACCACTCTTGCTTGAGCTTGGAACCCTTTGAGACTCTTCTCTTGAATGACACACTCTCTTGATCCCCTGCAAAAGACAATGCTATGCAGATGCAAATTCTAAAGAATGAAATGAAACACAAGTCAAGCAAAGAAAAAGGTTGGGCAAATTTTGGGGTACAAATAAAGACACCAAAAAGCTCACTGCAACAAGGCAAGATCAAATGAGACAAAGTTCAAATTATTCTAGAACTAAGCCACCTCATCATTAAAATTGATTCTGGATAATCACACAAGAATTCCCAAACAAAAGCACATGCTATTACACTCCCAACGACCATTTTGATAAGATAAAAAAGTTGATATAACAAAGGACCTGTCACTTTTAGATTCTCCCATGTGAAGCAAAATCTGAACCTCTATCTCATCATACACCATTAACCCATAAATAGGAAGCAATCCCACCTCCATTGGGAATCCCTAGCAGCCAAGTTTACCTTGACCAAATTTTATAAAGCTGCTCCACAAATCAAACCCTTCAGAAAGATACAAAATCTCTCATGGTGTTTTCTTTTCCCAAATCTATAGTAGGGAATATAGAGAATGTGTAGCAAAAAGAAGTAGACCAAGAGGAGCTTTGAGGAAGGATAACGAGTTTCATCGCCGTCAGGCATCTGTTAAATAAAACAGGCATCGAACCCGAAGGCCGGCTCAAACCAAATCTGAGAAAAACATCTAACATCGCCGCCAGACAACTGTTAAATAAAAACAAGCATCGAACCCGAAGGCCGGCTCAAACCGAAGCTGAGTAAAACATCTGACATCGCCGCCAGGCATCTGTTAAATAAAAACAGGCATCGAACCCGAAGGCAGGCTTAAACCGCAGTTGAGAAAACATCATCTAACAGGTAGGTAATTGCTGAATAGAACAAGTCATCGAACCCGAAGGCCGAATCAACACTTAATTGATAAACTTCTGCTAACCAGCAGGCATCCGCTAAATAAAATTGAGCATCGAACCCGAAAGCCGGATCAACACGCAGTTGATAAACTTCTGCTAACCAGCAGGCATTTGCTAAATAAAAGCGAGCACCGAACCCGAAGGCCGGATCAACACGCAGTTAATAAACTTCTGCTAACTAGCAGGCATTCGCTAAATAAAAGCGAGCATCGTACCCGAAGGCCAGATCAACACGCAGTTGATAAACTTCTGCTAACCAGCAGGCATTCGCTAAATAAAAGCGAGCATCGAACCTGAAGGCCGAATAACACGTAGTTGATAAACTTCTAACAATAATTCCCAAGAGAACTTCGTTGGGGAAATAGAAACTTAAACAAGCAACTCTGGCAGGGAGAGAAAAGAGAAGCTTAACCAAGCAACTCTATTGGGAAAAACCTGAGAAGATGAAACACATCCATCAAGAATCTTTTACCGAGGTCTGGATACCTGTACGAACTAAAGAATTAATATCACAAATTACTATGGTCTGAATACCATACGGGCAAAGGAAAGCATCCATCTGTTGGAAATACACCTGAAAAACAAGAGGTAACAACCTGGCTTATGTTTCACATGCATATGTTTGAAAATGGCGTAATTCTACATATGAAATGGAAATGCTACGCGTTTCTGAGAATGCTATGCACAAATGCAAAATGCACCGAAACCGAATAAGCAAAATAAATGCTGAAGGGACAAAGCCAACTCCGCCGGGGATGGATGGAACATGCCAATTACGATTGGACTTATGCTGGGAAATAAGCCCTGGATGGCTTTTTGAAAAAGAACTTCCCTGGATAACATTGCTCTGACGAGAACAAAAGTCCGCCCTGTCGGGGATCAACGCCAACTCTACTGGGGAAAGTGCCCTGAATGGCCAACCAGAATGCAATTCTTCTGGGGTTTGCCCGACTCGGCTGGGGATAACCAATCCACTCTACTTGGGAGATAGCACAACATGCTATACAACAACTATACTCTGTCTGAGATCAAATCCAATCCTACTGAGAGAAAATTTCCTGAACGGCCCTCCATGATTAAACTCTCCTGGGGAATATAGGACCCGACTGAGGGAAGACAACCAGACGTTGGAGACAAGTCTAACCTGTTGGGGAAATCAATGACTTTGTAGGGGATAACGATCAACAACTGGGATTCACTTCACTTTACCGAGAAATCAACTCTAAACGGCCTCCTATAACACCGAAGTCCTTCTAGGGTAAAAAACACACTGCTGGGAACAATCTTGCTCCACTAAAGATAAAAAATCCGACCTACCGGGGATTGCCCAGCTGGGGATAACTAAATAAGATTGGTTGGGAAACGATCCCAAACTCTCTCTGATGAGGACGGATAACAATTCTCAGGGAATAACTTCACTCTGCAGGGAAGAACAACTGCTCTGCTGACTCAAATGGGGATTGGACAACTGAAGGGAAACCTCTTCGACCTCTACTTGGAAAATGAATCACCTCTTCTCAGACTCTATGGGGAAAGAAAATCTTGAACCTGCTCCGCTGTCGGGAAAACAGTTCCAACCCTACTTGGAGAGAAATCTCATCTCGACTTGCTGAGAAGTAGGTGTGTACTTACAACCTGCTATGTATACAGACACATACCTGACCTGCCCGAGGGATATCAATCTCGACACTCTGGGGATGATTCTACCATGCTGGAGAATTCAACCTGAATTGCTGAGGAAAGAGTGTATACAAGAAATCTGTTGGGGAGAAGGCGTACAACCTCTACCTGCACATCCTCTGCTAGAGAAACATACCCTTGCTAGGGATGAAAATGCACCATCTCCACTTGCTGGGGGACCGGTGATCCCACCGGGGATACACCTCTAAAAATTTGCCTCAAGGGTAATGACCCTGCAAAAGAACAAACGACAAGATATCCTGCACAAAGGGAACTATCTCGGTCATCATCTATTGACAAATGGCCTGTAAATAGGTAGATTTTACAACAGATGCAACCCCTGAAAAGAGGAAGTTGCACAAAAATTTACAGATATGCACAAAAATATATAGAATGTCGGCAATGTGGCACAGACAAACACCATGAGTTGATCCATCTATGACTCGCCTGACTTTGATGCTTCTACGATGCTTCATCCTCTGCAGAGATTGATTCGGATAAACAGCCCTCAAGTCCTCCCTCAATCCACTATAGTCTGAAGATCAATATGCAGATTGCAATCATTTTCTTTTCAAATCCCTAACTTTTGCCAGAATCGCCCTTGCGGGTTTTCAATTCACCGGGATACCCATTTTTGCCAAAGTTTCCTTTTCAAGTTTTCAACTTTGCGGGTTTACATCTTTTCCTTTTTATCCCTAATTCTTGTCCGAACCTATTCTTTTTATGGTTCACCAAGATGCCCCCTTTTTGCTTGGATATTCTTTTTTCATTCAAGCGGGTCTCTTTAAGCAAAGTATTTTTTAATTGCGTCTGCGTTCACAGGGGATGTGAAATCTTCACCATCCATGGTTGATAACAGCAAGGCTCCTTCAGAGAAAACCTTTCGCACAACATATGGACCTTCATAGTTGGGATTCCATTTGCCCCTGTGATCTGTTTGTGGAGGGAGAATCCTTTTCAATACTAACTCGCTCGTCTGAAAGCTTCGAGGGCGCACCTTCTTATCAAAAGCTTTCTTTATCCGGCTCTAATACAACCAACCATACGCAATAGATGCCAGCCTTTTCTCGTCCATCAGGCTAAGCTGATTCAATCTATTTCTTATCCGTTCTGCCTCATCAAGCTTGACGTCGACCAGGACTCTCAAAGAAGATATCTCGACTTTTAATGGCAGGACAGGTTCCATACCATAAACCAGCGAGAAACGAGTTTCCCCATTTGAGGTACGTACCAATGTACGGTATCCATGCAAAGCAAAGGGCAACATCTCATGCCAATCCTTATAGGTTACAACCACCTTCTGCACTATCTTCTTGATATTCTTGTTGGCCGCTTCAACAGCGTCGTTCATCTTCGGATGATAGGGAGATGAGTTGTGATGCTCAATTTTGAAATTCTGGCACAACTCCTTCATCATCTTGTTATTCAAGTTCGAACCATTATCAATAATGATTCTCTCGGGTACTCCGTAGCGACAGATGATGTCCTTCTTGATAAACTGGGCTACCACTTGCTTGGTGACATTAGCATAGGAAGCTGCTTCCACCCACTTGGTAAAGTAATCAGTGGCTACCAGGATGAAACGATGTCCATTAGATGCGGTGGGCTCAATATTGCCAATCATGTCAATGCCCCACATGGAAAAGGGCCAAGGGGACGCCATGACATTCAACAGACTCGGTGGCACATGAATCTTGTCAGCATAAATTTGGCATTTATGGAAACTCTTTGCATACTTGAAGTAATTTGACTCCATAGTCAACCAATAATACCCTGCTCGTAAGAGCTTTCGAGACACGGCATGCCCGCCGACATGTGTACCAAAGGCACCTTCGTGGACCTCTTCCATAAGCAGCCTCGCTTCTTTTTCATCCACGCATCTTAAAAGCACCAAGTCATAATTTCTCTTGTAGAGTACACCATCCTGGTTCAGATAAAAGTTCCCAGCCAACCTCCTCAAAGTCTTCTTATCCCGAGTCAATACCCTTGATGGATACTCTTGGTTCTTGAGGAAATTCTAGATGTCATAATACCATGGCTTGCTGTCCGAAGCTTCCTCAATGGCGAATACGAATGCCGGCCTATCAAGGCGAAAGATGACTATTCTTGGAGCATCATTCCAAAAATTCACCTTATACATCGAGGACAACGTGGCTAATGTAACACCCCATTCTAACCCAACGCATATTTAAAATAAATCAAAATCAGAGTGCACGAATTTTGCAGGCATGACGACCGTCATGGAGTCGTGACGACCGTCACACGCACAAGAACTGAGACGCAACAGAGGTGTCACATATTCAACTTACAAAAACATACATTTCACCATTTCATTGGACAACATGCATTTAGTGATGATACATAGCGCATAATCTTGGATGAACATCTAATAACAACTCATATAACATCTTAATCACATAGCAACATATTCATTTGCAGCGGAACATCATGCACTTTCAACATTTATGATAATCAACGTAATACCATAAATTACAAACAAAACTCCATTAAAATTCAGCAAGTACTTCAGCTTGTATATATTCATTAAAACAACTGGTTTTCCATCAAAATTCAGCACTACCGATTTTCCGGCTTAGTGCGTACAACCAACATTCGGCGCATTAACAAGGCACCCAATGCAATGTTAAAATTTAGTAACATGCAGCAACAAGAAGATAAATAAAACAATGAATACAATCGTTCATCCCCCCAAGAGTGCTACGTATCAGAGCGACCAACGACAACTTAATTGACAAAGCGGAACTTTATTCCGAACTACCTGCAAATTACCACCAGAGGAGGTAACATACAACGTAAAGGGGTGAGATATCAACAATATAACATAAGGCATGATAGAAGTCATATTAGAAATCGTATCACAGCAATATAATCTTCGCAAACTTATAAATATCAGAAACAATCATCTACAAGCAAAACCATATCTCACGTATGCGACCACAACCTACAACCAACATAATCATGCAACTTTATGCGACTCAATCAATGCAACTCAACTATACATATGCATGTGGTACCATTTAGGAGCCAACACTCCAAAACTCGGGACAGGGCCAACACCCCAAACCCATCTAGGAGCCAACACTCCAAAACTCGGGATAGGGCCAACACCCCGAACCCATCTAGGAGCCAACACTCCAAATAACGCCAATACAGGCACAACCGTCGCCAATCCAGGCCAAATGCTATGCCATGAAATGCATCTATTATGGACTACAACACAACCATAGCAACCATATAACAAGGCATTACGCCTACAACCAGAATGTCCATAACAGAGCATCATAACATCATACCACTCATACAACCATCACTTTCTACCCGTTCACATACGGGACTAATAACAACATAATTTCAACATTTACGACTGTTCATGTAAAGGAACATTACAACATCGTACCAACAAATAGGAACTCAAAGTGTTCATACAAAATGGCTATTCCTATACAGGTATAACATCAACATCAGTTCAACAATTAAGGATTCAGCATCTTATCGTAATAACAACATTACGACATTTTCTCACATAGTTAATTACAAATCAATCAGAACCGGTAACTGTCCTTTTTTGCCCATTAGGGAAAACCATTAGAGCGTTGTACGAATAACCGTATAGCATATTCGTTTTACGTATTTGCCCATAAGGAAAACCTTAGAGCATTTGCACTAATAACTACATAACACATTTATTCCTACATAGAAATCTTGTCCCATTAGGGAAACCTTTTCCTTAACATTTATCGATTAACAAAAACTATACCTATGACTCGATTCCCCACATGAATTCGATCATACCCACAGTTATAGAATTGGACCCCACCCTTACCTTATAATAGAGGCCAATTCCAAGCTTCCGGTTCTAGTTCTGCTCTCCGACGACTTTCCTACAGAAATCCTCCAAATTCGCCGGTGGTTGATTCTTTGCTCTCAAATTTCCTCAATGCGTAACTTCTCTTTTCAGTCTTTCTTTTCCCCAAATGGTGTAATTGAGGGTAAAAGAGTCTACGGGAATGTATTTTTGCTACCCACTCTCAGCCACGTCCAAATTCTGCATTTAACTAAATTTCGTTACTATGATGGTCGTTGCAAGTCCAAGACGAGCGTCACGGTCGTGGCAAGTCCATGACGATCGTCATATCAGAAAAATTCAATTTTTTTCTAGGTAGAACATCTCTTTAGCTTTCCAACGCTTCGTACGGGGGTCAAATCCGACTTACGGATCAAGAGATATGATTTTTCGAAGTTTTCCGACAAAACTAGAATTTTTTCCGACATCCTCGTACGACTACGACCCAACGAGATACGGCAAAAATCACAATTAAATTTAATTGAAATGAAACGGGCGTTAAAACTCTCCCCCACTTAAAATAATTTCATCCTCGAAGTTACCTCGATTCAACCAACTCCGGATACGACTTTCGCATCCTAATCTTCCAAATTACCTCTACCAAAGAATCCTTTTACCTCGAAGTTGCTTCTCGTCCATGAACCTGAACTGACAATGCCTCAACAATCAAATCATCCCTCACTTGCACACTATCCATCTGAATCAATGTACTTCCTCAGCTTGGACACATGAACACATCATGCAATTCCCACAAGTGACAGCGGTAAAACAGCCTAGCATGCTACTTTCTCCATGCTTCCGCTGCGCCACTCTGATACAGATAGACAAAACATAGTGGGTGTTTCCGAGACCTTAAGCTCGGCCAACACCAGTTACTATCGTAACTCTGAAAACACGTCTTATTTGGGATCCTTTTGATCTCTTCAGTCGTCTCTTACACAATCTCAGGTCCGAGTACGACGCTCTCGCCGGACACACATCAACACAACTCAACAAATCCCTTACATACTGAATAGTTCTCTCTGTCTGCCCATCCATCCACGGATGCTAGAAAGAATCCAACTTCGACATGACATTCAAACGTCTGCAAAAATCTCCTAAAATATCAATGAAGAACTCAGATTCCCATCTGACACAATATTCAACGGCACCTCATACAACTTCACAACTTCATTGATACCCATCTCAGCTAGCTTCCGCATAGACTGATTCGCCCTCATTGGTAGGAAATGAGTTAATCTTGTTAATCCATTCATAACCACCCAACTCGAATCTTATTCCTTCCAATTCTTTGGAAAACCCGTCACAAAATCCATGGAAATACTATCCAATATCCATTCTAGAATTTCTCACGGTTGCATCAACCCAACAGGTTTCTGATGCTCAACTTTCTACTTCTGACAAGTCTAATCAGCACATACAAACTCAACCACTTATCTCTTCAACTATGACCCTCAAAATAATTTCCTCAAATCCGGTTACATCTTCATAGCACCGGGATGGATGCTCCATCTATCTCAAGTCACTTCTTCAAGAGTATTCTTACTCCACTCCACAATATTTTTCTGCCCAGGACACTTTGCTAGGCGAATCTCTCGGCGAACATGACAGTCCAGATTTCTATTTTCGGCCGTTAAACGACTTCCGTATGTCCGATTTCGATTCTGTAAAAAGGTGCGATCTTGGAATTCGACGTACAACAACAATTTCACACTTAGGAAACCATCCGACACAGTTTTAATTTGAAATATTTTAAACCTCAAGCACACCAATATTGCTTTCCACGCCGAACCTCTTCTCACAATCACCAGAAATCACTGTCCACCATCTACTCGACTTCACAATCTGCTGCCTTAGAATACACCCCAGACACAAGTCTCAAAACCACTCAATCAAATTA
>OZ012741.1:131364590-131459590 GCA_963859935.3 Lathyrus sativus | reverse complement strand
ACGCGTCGTTACACAAACCCTCAATCATCCAAAAATGTTAGAAAGTCACAAAATCACCCGATTTTATTCAAGCAAGTTCAAATAGTCTCGGCCTAACATTCCTCGACTAAACTACACAATTTATTTCGAATTCTAACCATAAAAACATCGGTTTCTATCGATTTTACCAATTTCGACCTAAAATCGAAATAGTAGAAAAACAACCAAACAATCTAACCAAACACATACATAATCATACACATTGATAAGATAATAAGATTTCACACCCTTACCCGATTAAATCAATTCCTAGAAGTTGTTTTGAAGAATTCCAAGCTTTTCCTCTTTTTCTTCTCTTTTCCCTTTGTCCTCTTTCTTTCTCTCCCTTTTCCTCCTTTCTTTCTCTTTTCTCTCCTTTTTCCCTCTTATCTCTTTCTATTTCCAATTCTCTTCTATTTCTTTTTCTCTCAAAATATCTAATAATTCATTTTCTCACAAAATTTCTAACTTATCATTAATTAAGAAATATCTAAAATACCCTCCAACCTAATTTCCCCGAAAAATACCAAAACGTTAAAATAACCCAATATGCAAACATAACATATTAACACACCATTTCCACAAATAAAATAATAATCACCCAAATAAAATAAAAGACTCAACAAAAATGGGAAATCAGAATCGGGGTGTTACAACTTTCCCCCACTTTAGAAATTTTCGTCCTCAAAAATATTATTTGATTCAAACAACTTCGGATACGACTCTCGCATCCCACTCTCTAATTTCCAAGTCATATTGCCTTTCGAAGCGCCTCCCCACGCTACTTTCACAAGCGCAATATCCTTGCCTCTTAGCTTCTTAACTTCACGGTCCAAAATCCTAATCGGTAAAGCTTCAACCGTAAGGTTATCTCTCACTTCAACCTCGTCTATAGGAATAACATGTGATGGATCCGAAACATACTTATGAAGTTGCGAAATATGGAATACATCATGCAAATTCGAAAGATTCGGAGGCAACGCCACACGATAAGCCACAACACCAACTCGTGCAGTAATCTGATACGGACCAATAAAACGAGAAGTCAACTTCTTCGGCTTTAAAGAACGACCCACACCCGTAACCGGTGTAACTCTCAAAAACATATGATCGCCTTCTTGAAACTCAAGATCTTTCCTTCTCTTGTCATGATAGCTATTCTGCCTACTTTGAGAAGCTTTCATCTTTTCCCGAATGAACTTCACTTTCTCTGTCGTTTGTTGTACCATCTTCGGTCCAACTATCGACCTCTCACCGGTTTCATGCCAACACAAAGGTGTTCGACATCTCCGACCATACAAAGCCTCAAATGGTGCCATACCTATACTTAAATGAAAATTGTTATTGTAGGTGAACTCAATCAACGCTAAATAACTATCCCAAGCACCACCTTGCTCGAGTACACAAGCACACAATAAATCCTCCAACGATTGAATTGTCCTCTCGGTTTGACCATCCATTTGTGGATGATAAGCCGAACTCAATCTTAGCTTAGAACCCAAAGCATTTTGCAAACTCTCCCAAAACCTCGATGTAAATCTAGGATCTCTATCCGACACAATACTCTTAGGAACTCCATGTAACTTCGCAACCATAAGAACATAAATCTCGGCTAACTTCTCCAAAGGATAACCAATATCAATTGGAATAAAGTGAGCAGATTTAGTAAGTCTATCCACGATTACACAAATAGCATTATGAACTCTTTTCTTATTCGGCAATCCCGTAACAAAATCCGTCGATATACTATCCCATTTCCACTCCAGAATGTCCAACGGTTGCATCAATCCACTAGGATTTTGATGTTCCACCTTAGAATTTTGACAAGTTAAGCATGCATACATGAATTGAGCTACATCCCACTTTAATCCGGACCACCAAAAGATTTTCTTCAAATCTTGATACATTTTATTCGCTCCCGGATTTATACTTAAGTTACTTCGGTGTCCTTCTTTCAATATCATCTTTTTCAACTCTGCATCATCGGGAATACAAATACAACCACGGAATCTCAAAACTCCAAAATTATCAACCTTGAAATCCTCATTCTCATTCATCATCAAATCAACGAAATTCAAATCCAACTTTTGCTTTTCACATACGGTTGCAAGAAAATCATTCGTAACATGTAGCATACCAAGTCTCATACTTCTCGGCGACATTTCACAAACTAAACTCAAGTCTCTAAAATTCTCCAAAAGTTCCCATTCTCTCATCATCAATACGGACATATGTAACAACTTCTGACTCAAAGCATCGGCAACTACGTTTGCCTTACCCGGATGGAATTCAAACCAAAATCATAATCCTTCAAAAGCTCTAACCACCTTCTTTGTCTCATGTTCAATTCTCTTTGATCAAATAAATATTTCAAACTCTTGTGATCACTAAAAACTTCAAATCTTGCACCATAAAGATAGTGCCTCCAAATTTTCAAAACAAACACCACAACCGCTAACTCCAAGTCATGCGTAGGATAATTCTTTTCATGCACTCTCAATTGTCTTAAAGCATAAGCCACAACGTTTCCATCTTGCATCAAAACACCACCTAAACCTGTCAAAGAAGCATCACAATAAACCACAAACGGTTTTGTCGGATTCGGTAAAATCAAGATTGGTGTTGTCGTCAACCTTCTTTTTAGCTCAATGAAACTCTTTTCATAATTGATATCCCAAATGAAAGCCTTTCCTTTACAAGTCAATTGCGTTAACGGAAGTTCCAAATTCGAAAATCCCTCAATAAACCTCCGATAATAACCCGCCAAGCCCAAAAAGCTTCGAATCTCCGTAACCGATCTAGGAGCCTCCCACTGCATCACCGCATCAATCTTGGATGGATCAACACTAATACCACTACCGGAAATAACATGTCCAAGAAAACTTACTTCTGACAACCAAAATTCACATTTCGACAACTTAGCATACAATTGTTTCTCTCTCAAAATTTGTAACACAATCCTCAAATGCTCTTCATGCTCCTCTTGAGACTTAGAGTAAATCAAAATATCGTCGATGAACACAACCACAAAACAATCTAACTATTCATTAAAAATACGATTCATGTATTCCACAAACACACCCGGCGCGTTAGAAACCCTGAATGGCATCACAGAATATTCTGAATGGCCATACCGTGTCCTAAAGGCTGTCTTTTGAATATCCTCTTCTTTCACACGAATCTGGTGATATCCTGATCTCAAGTCAATCTTGCTAAAAGCATGTGCACCAACCAATTGGTCCATCAAAGTATCGATCCTTGGAAGCGGATACTTGTTCTTAATTGTCACTTTGTTCAATTGTCGATAATCAATGCATAACCGCATCACTAGTAGAAAAAATACTTTATAGTAGAGGTTGTTAAGTCAGTTCACCTGCCACATGACTTAAGAAGTGATGCGGTGGCAATTTCGTAAATATTTATAACATTGTTAGGTCAATTACATTTAGAACTGACTTAAAAAAAATTAAAGAAAAAAAATATAATTCGTATTAAATTTCTTAAGTCGCCTGAGTTCACTAACTGACTTAAAAAAAATATTTATTAAGTCAGGTATTGCCCACCTGACCTAAGACGTTTTATTCAAACCCTTTTCTCACTACAAACCCTTCTTCTTCACAACAAACCTTTCATTCAACAAATGAACTCCTTTGTTAAACTCTTCTCACGAACCCAGAAACCCATTCATCAAACTCGAATCCTTCACATAAAATCCAGAAATCATACACTTCACTGCCGAGAAAATCTCCTTGGACCTAGAACAACCTTCATCCCCACTATTTCTCTCCTTCTTCTCCAAAACCTTCCCCGCTGTCACAATCTTCGAATAACCCTTTCCAATACACCGTTTCCATCTTCATTCTCTCCTCCTCGAACTCTCCACCTCATCACCCAAATCTTCCCAACATCAATCCCTTAACCATCACCTGCGACACCCTTTCCTTTTCTCTATTTCCTCTTATCTCCTCTACCCTAAAAGCTCCACCTTCCCTCCACCGTGACAACAACCCACACTTCTCTTCACTTCTCTGTCGAAAATCAACTACCATCATATTTTCTTCACCAAAACCAAAATCAAAGTAGCCATGTTGCTTCGCCGTTTACCGTGGACGGCGGTTTCCGCTGTTCCAACCCCAGGTCCTTGTGCTTTAGTATCTGCTCTTTCTGTGTTGGGCTTATCCATAGATGAATTTACATTTGGTAATTAACTAATTGAACTGTATGTTTTGGGTAGATAATGACTATAAACCAAGAACTAAAATGTATAAGCACTTATCTTTGTAGGTGTGTCTTGGAAGTGCTGGGGCTGTAGACAATGAAGGCAAGTCACTGTTATCCTTCCTCTCTGTGTTTAAGAAGAATTTTGGAACATGTGTGTTGAACATTAGAAAACTAGCATCTTCTAGGACATGTCTATCTTTCCTCTCTGCCACCCTGTTTTGTCGTGGGGTGACAACACAAGAGCTTCGATGGATGATCACATGGCTGTCCAAAGACTCTTCAAGAGATGTTTCAAAATATTCTCTTGCATTATCAATTTTTAGAACTTGGATTTTGGTTTGAAACTTTGAATCACGGTATTGAATTTTCAAAAAATGTGGCCTAGTTCAGACTTTTCTTTGAGAAGGAACAATCGTGTTATTCTAGCATTCTTATCCACAAATAGCATAAATGTGAGTGTACTTATAGTCATTGTCTTGTCTATGCAGGTACAAACTTAAACACAAAAAAGTTAAAATAAGAGTTGTTAAGCATTGGTGCAGACAGATTTTGGAAGGTCTCCTCTATCTCCATAGCCAGGACCCTCCTGTAATCCATAGAGATCTCAAATGTGATAACATTTTCATCAATGGTAACCAAGGAGAAGTCAAAATTGGTGATCTTGTCCTCGCTGCAATTCTACGCAGATCTAATGATGTTCACTGTGTTGGTATGTAAACCAGAATGACTTGTTTCCTTTAAATATGTCGATTATAACAAGCTCTATATCGATTTAATACATTGGATTTTCATGTTTTTCTTCCTTGTTTCACTTCAGTAACACTCGAATTTATGGCTCCGGAAGTGTATGAAGAGCATTACAACGAATTTTGAAGGCCTTCCGCATAGTTCATAAAAATTGACTCTCATTCCTTGCGTAGCACAACAGTAGGCAACGATTTTGAAGGAATATAGTTAGTAAAACTCAGGACATCCAACTCAGCGAGTTGCAGTAACTGATCCGAATCTACGTTTCTTTCCTTCTTTAAACTTTCATCACATGCATGTATTCAGTTTTTGTGGTATTTGAGTATTTTATGAATCATGATCAAGATGGTTATGTGGAGACGGTTATGACAGTTAATTAGAAGCTTCGCAAACTCGAGAGTGGAAACTAAATGACCAACACCAGGAGAAGGGATAAAAACCACCTCTGCTTTCTTCATCTCGGATCACAGGTTATAAACTTGTGACTTTGTTTATTTTATGCTAGTATATGAACGGGAAACATAAATCCTAGTTAAATGGATTGAGGAGTAATGCAATTAAAATTTTGGTAATTGAAAATAGTGAGCGCATTATAGAGAGTGGCTGCCTATGTTTATGTAGGTAGTTTAAGGGCTGAAGTTGTTACTTAAGTTCAAACGAACCACTGCAAGCGAGGAATTCCTTCATTCTTTGAGTAATTATTATGCACTTCAGGTAAATACAATCTTATCTTTTTAACATCACCAGCATTCTACTATTTGTGTCGTTGTTTCCTCAGAGATCATTTTTTGCACTCGTCATAAAATTGTTGGGGCACCGGATGTATTCATATTCATTTGATGATTTCTATGCATGAAGCTCAAAACTATATATATTCTTTTATTAAAGTATCACTTATGGAGTGTAACCCTTATTCACCGGTCTTGACAGCTTTGAACCTATTTATGACATAAATACTACATTTTCATGTTTATTTTTTCTTTTGTTGTGTGTAGGGTTTTGTGGAGGACCAGTTTGGATTAGGCTTAATTGCTAAGGTAGTTGAAGAAGGGATATCGGTAATCAAACCAAATGGAGTTATGATCTTTAATATGGGAGGCCGCCTAGGTCAAGCTGTTTGCAAATGATTGTTTGAGCGTCGGGGCTTTTGCATTACGAAGCTTTGGAAAACTAAAATCATCCAGGCTAGTAATCATATGTCTTACTAATAATATTTCTCTAGTGAAATTGTAGTCTTATTGAGTTGTACTGGTACAGGCTGGCGACACAGATATTGCAGCCTTAGTTGAAATTGAGAAGAACAGCCAACACGGTTTTGAGTTCTTTATGGGACTCTCGGGAGAACAGCCTATTTGTGCACGGACAGCTTGGGCTTATGGAAAGTCTGGGGGCAGCATTTCCCATGCTTTATCAGTTTACAATTGTCAACTTCGTCAACCTAGTCAGGTGGGGTGCTTCACTAAAATCTATCAATTCCTTACAATAATACTTGTTGCCCTGAAGAAACTATGAAGCACAATGTAATTTGATACTTGCAGGTTAAAGTTATCTTTGAGTTTCTAAAAAATGGATTTCAAGAGATCAGCAGCTCTCTAGATTTGTCTTTTAAGGATGATTCTGTTGTTGATGAGAAAATTCCTTTCCTTGCTTATCTTGCAAGCATTCTTAAAGATGATTCCTATTTTCCATATGAGCCACCGGCCGGAAGCAAACGCTTCCGCAATCTCATTGCTGGATTTTTGAAGACTTATCATCATGTTCCACGCACTAATGAATGAATAGGGTAGTGGTATATGTGTTTCAAAAACAGTATAAAAGTTAATATTAAGTAATAGAGTTACTTTTGTAATTTCAAAAAATTTATTCTGGATATGGGTGGCCCAATGTCATTAGATCAAATCTGTTATTTAAGAATTTTGGTAACAAAGTTACTTTTGCTGTGGCTATTTTTCTTTGAAATGTAACAGTTCTGACAATACTTTTTGTCTTCAATATAAGTTTTTCTTTTGGTTGTATGAATCTATCTTTAACAAATAATGCTCTTTTGTACCACCTGCAACAGGTTGGAGTTGTTTCAAATGAAAAACTATTGGAACTTTTGGTTGTGTGTGTGTGTCTATATATATATATATATATATATATATATATATATATATATATATATATATATATATATATATATATATATATATATATATATATATATATATATATATATATATATATATATATATATATATATATATATATATATATATATATATATATATATATATATATATATATATATATATATATATATATATATATATATATATATATATATATATATATATATATATATATATATATATATATATATATATATATATATATATATATATATATATATATATGCGCTATCCCAAAAAAATTGATATTAAAAAAAACCAAACTTGTTAGGTCGGTTAAATATATCTGATTTTAGAAAAGAAGTTCTTAAGTCGGGTACAAATTGGATAAGGGCTTTCTAAAAACCTAGACTTATTAAGTCGGACGTATTTAAACCGACCTAATAAAATTTTCTTAACGACTTAAGAAGTCAAAACTTCTTATGTCGGCAATTCTTAGGTCAGTTTCGGACCCGACTTAAAAAGTCATTTTCAACCGACTTAACAAGCCTTTTTTCCACTAGTGCATACTTCCATCCTTCTTCTTTACCAACAATACCGGAGCACCCCAAGGAGAAACACTTGGCCTTACAAATCTCTTGTCCAACAAGTCATTCAATTGCTTCTTCAATTCTACTAACTCCAATGCCGACATACGATACGGTGCCATTGAAACTGGTCTAGTAACCGGAACTAGATCAATAGAAAAATCAACTTCTCTTTCTGGAGGTACGTCCTTAATTTCCTCCGAAAACACTTCTGGAAAATCACACACCACTGGGAACACATCGAGCTCAACTTTACCCTCCACCGACAATGATGCAAAGAAACCGAACAATTGAGCTTCGTCCGCTAAAAGTCTCTTCAACTCTTTAGTGGATAGGAAACTCTCATCTTCATCATCTTCCATAGAAGGAAACCTCACTAACTTATGATAGCAATCTATATGAACTCTATTAAATTGCAACCAGTTCATACCCAAGATTACGTCCAATCCTTCCAACGACAAACACACTAAATCCATGATGAAGTCTTTACTATACATGGTCAAAGGATAACTTACATACACCAAAGATGTAGTTACCGACCCCGAAGCATGAGTCTCAATAACCATCTCACCACCCCAAGAAGTCATGAACAAATTCAAACGCTTAGCGCACTCATGAGAAATAAACGAATGAGTCGCTCCAGTATCAATAATAGCAACTAAAGGCGTACTATTAATAAAGCATGTACCTTTAATCAAACGATCTGCACTAGTAGTGTCCGACCCAGCTAATGCAAACACTTTTCTGCCCGCTTGAGCTTGTTTCGGCTTAGTACACTTAGTACTAATGTGACCCCCTTCTCCATAATTATAGCACTTCACTACATTCCTCCGACAATCTGTAGTAGCATGCCCAAGGCCTCCATAATTAGAACATTTCACTATGGTCTTTCCACACTCAAATGATTTATGTCCGATTTCACCACACTTGTAACACTTAACGGAACCTCCTCCTCTAGATCTCTTATCAAAGTTTCCCCTATGCTTGCCCTTATCAACAAGTGTCACATAAGGTCCACTTCTAGCTTGTTGCTTTCCTTTCCTCTCATTCAAACTTTTGTAATGTGTAGAACGATCCTTGCTATCTTCCTCGAAGATTCTATAACATTCCGTCAAATCCGTAAACCTTCTTATCCTTTGATATCCCACAACTTGCTTAATCTCGGGACACAAACCATTCTCATATTTAATACACTTTGAGAACTCAACATTAACTGCAGCATAGTGAGGATGGAATTGAACTAACTCCACAAACTTAGCAGTATAGTCCACCACGAACATACTACCTTTTTTCAGTTCAAGGAACTCCATCTCCTTCTTCCCTTTCACACTTTCAGGGTAATACTTCCTCAAGAACTCAGTACCAAATAATTCCCAAGTTATCTCTTCATCATCCATCTCAAGAACTTGACGAATACCGAACCACCAATCGTCGGCTTCTTCCTTCAGCATGTGAGACCCAAGTCTCACCTTATTCCTCTCCGCACAATCCATAACTCTGAAGATCCTTTCAATCTCTTTCAACTAAATTTGAGCACCATCAGGATTAAATCTTCCTTTAAAGACCGGTGGTTGGTTCTTCCTGAACTCGTCATTAGCATTCACGTTCAGTGCACCTTGCACTGCCCCGACTATTGCTTCCAAAGCAGCAGCCATCGCACTGTCATTACGACTAACCATATTCTGACCATTCCCAAAAATAAAAACAAGGTTAAACAACCGTTCAACCAACACAACAATAAGACAGACACAACTGACTCAACACTGGCTCTGATACCACTTAATGTAACACCCCCTTTCTATACCCCCAAATAATCACATAAATAATTAGTCACATAATAAAAATATTTCATCAGAGTATATTTATAAACATGGTATAAAAGGGGCAAGTCACATTACGCATGAAATTAAAACATACATCACCTGCTCAACAAAAGATATGCAACAATGGGGTAACTATGTGTCGCACCTCGAAAAATTAATTTTCGAACATACGACCCTCGCGCAAAAGGCGCGGAAATGCAGTTCGACAGAGTCGCCACCAAACTTTATTATCCCGAATAAACGGGAGAGGAAAATATCGAGAAAACCTCATAAACACGGAAAGAACACGGTCGTCGCAACCATATTCCTGGGTTCGGGAGTCGGTTACGCGAGAGGAAGGTATTAGTACCTACACTTGACAATATCGCTGACCCATTAACAAAGCCTCTTGCGCAACAGAAGCATGATGGTCATACTAGATCTATGGGTATTAGGGGTATGCCTAATTGGCTCTAGTGCTAGTGGGAGATTGTTGGTGTAAGCCCTAGAGGCCAATACTTTTTGGTACTTGTATCAAATTATTCGTTTAATAATAAAAGGCATTTCTTTATTATGTTTGTCTTTCAGAATAATAAAGTCCCTAGAATAGTTAGTCTGTTTAATGAAATGTTAAGTGTGACTTAATCATGAGATCCCATTAAACATAAAGACATTATTCTTAAAATATCCGTAGTCAAGCTTTATTGCAAAGTGGGATAACATTAAAAGCATTGAGACTATTATGAAGATAGACTGATGATCACATCTCATGGATCATGGATAAAGAGTTATCAAGTCTTGACATAGGTATAAATATTAGGAGTAATATTTATACCGGATTGACCCGCTATGAGAATACTACATAGTATGTTATGCAAAGTGTCATAAGTTATTCTCATGGTGATAATGGTGTATTACCACCCTTCGACCTGAAACCACTATGGACCCTAGATGTAGAGTCGGGTGCTTTATTGCTGATCAAACATTATCCGTAACTGGATGATCATAAAGACAGTTGATGGGCACTCCACGAAGCATGCTGAGGGACATGAGTGTCCTAGATGGAATTTGCCAATCCTGCATAACAGGAGAAATGTCTAAGGGCCCAATATTGAACTGGACAAGGATGACACAGTGTATGCCTTGTGTTCAATATAGACATAGGGGCAAAAGGGTAATTGTACAAACATATATTATCACGAAAAAGGTTTTGTCAGATCACATGACATTTTCGTGACTTGGGTGGCAGTGATGTGTTGCTAGATACCGCTTACTGTTTATTATGTTAAATATATAATTTAATATAATTACCAACGTTACGAAATCCTACAGGGTCACACACATAAGGACAGTTTGATGAGAGATAGAGAAATCAAAAAGGAACACCGTAAGGTACGGTGCACTTAAGTGAAAAATAGAAATTCGGATAATATAATAATAATTATTGTTATTTTATAATGGTTATAAAATAATAATAAAATAAATATATTTATTATAATAATAGTTATTATAATAATATATAATATTATTATGGATCATGTGAATTAGGGTTTTAGCCCGCAGCCCACAAGAGAGTCTATAAAAGGAACCCTTGTGATGAAGCTTTCACTTGATGCAATTTCGTTTTTGATTCTCTTTTCTCACTCAAATAATTCCGTTCGTAAGCAGCTAGCACTGTGACCGGAAGCTGTTCGTGTGGACTGAGTAGAGGCGTTGCACTTCATCAACGCTTGTGATCGCTGCATCAAAGATCTGAATCGCCACAAAGAGGTAACGATTCTATCACTGACCATGCTCATTCGTGAGGATCACTAAAGGAAAATTTTTGTTTTCCGCTGCGTTTAGATCGCAATTTTCCTTCAGTGGTATCAGAGCCACTTACGAAACCATGGATCTGATAGCTGTTAAATTTCCGTCTTTTCTGTATTTGATTCGATTAAAACACAGAATGAATTTAACAATAAACGATTAATTAAATTTGGCATCTGTTGTGTACGATTTGGATGATTGATGTTGATTATGCTTCGGAATCCGACATTAGTATGGTGAAGTTGTGCGATACATTGATCATCCATAGGTTACACAATTAGATCGATCACTTTTATATAAGATATAAGAAATTCTGATGCAAAGATGGTATATGGGATATACTGTTTTGATTTCATCCATTCAATCACATAAGGATTGTAATTCTTTTGAAAGATCATCACTTTCATTCGCTTCGGAATCCGACGTTAGTATGGTGAAGCAATGATATGTTGATCTATCATATTGAGTTATCAATCGAGTTGTGTTTGACGGCATGAAATTGTTGCATTAGGATTAATGGCAGTACAAGTGTTGTATTGTCGCAGACTTTTCCGGTTGGGATTGTAAATGCACAAAAGTTGTGCAGGAAACGACGTGAAATACAATGAAGTGTTCATAAAAAATTTTCGCTGGGGCGCTGCCCCTAACAACCCCGCAAGGGGGCGCTGCCCCCTTGACCCCCGTCCGCTGAACGGTCAGCGGAACCACCGTCCGCTGACCGGGCAGCGGAACCCCCGGCTAAGTCTGCAAAGTGTGATCAATCAGTCGAAATTTAATTTAGTTTATTTAATTATCGGAATTTTAAACTAATAATAAAAGTGTGTTTATTATTATTTATTTGTGGTGATCAGTTATGGCCTTAGTTTTGTTTTGGGATTTTTGAATACGGCCTGCGTGTCGTGCCTCTCTCTCAATCTCTTTATGTAACTTCTTTTCTCATCTCACTCCCTCGTATGTAAAACGAGTTTTCTTATATGTAATGTAATATTATGTTATGAAAAAAAAAAAGAAGGAAGTATTCAATATTAAAGGAGGATAACCTTGGAGATCATGCTTGGAGAAGCTTAGATCGTTATTAGGTTAGCTTAGGTTCTCTCATTGGCTTGAGAGAACAATTGCGTTAGGGGCCATAATTGTATCTTTTTATATGTATGTTGATGCATGTGAGAGACGTTTTGCATGTTAAGCCGGTGAGATCAAACTAATAACAAATTCCCTCAAAATTAAATATTAAGTTTATGCTTTCCAATTTTTAGCACTCATCAAGACTAGTATCGAGCATTGTAGGTTTCGCCTACGCGAGGTGCATGTTCTATATTAGTAAGGTGTGATGGGATAATTGTAATATCCAATTGCTAAAACAATGGGTCAAACTTAACTAAACAAATTATAATAAGATTATATATGTTTAGAAGCAAGAATTGGGAATGATTCATGTGATGGATCAGAATAAGGAGTTATTCACCCAATTGAAAATATTCGAGAGTTGTATGAGATACAATTGGAAGGAGTTCCTACCTAAATAACTTAGTTTTGTGTAATCAGCCTAACGCTGACTTAAAACAAAGTGAAACATGGATCTCGACCCACTAGAAAGTCTTCCAACGGGATTTTCCGAATCAAATGATGAGGGTCATTTGTTTTGAATAAAATAGTGGGAGCATATTTGATTAAAGGCCTAATTAAATATGTTGTTTTAATGATACTTATATTTTCATATTTCTCTTGTAGATTACCATGACAACAAACACATCGAACAATATTTTGCGATCCATCCTAGATAAGGAAAAATTGTCTGGGACAAATTTCCTGGATTGGCACCGTAATCTGAGGATTGTCCTCAAGCACGATAAGAAGCTGTATGTCTTGGAGACACCAGTTCCTGAGGAGGAACCTCCTAGTTCTGCACCAAAGGCAGAAAGAGATGCTTATAAGAAGCATTTCGATGATGCCAATGAAACCGCTTGCCTCATGCTTGCTACCATGAACTCTGAGTTGCAAAAGCAACACGAGAACATGTCTGCGTTCGATATGATCGGACATCTGAAAACGCTTTATCAAGAGCAAGCAAGAAATGAGAGGTTTCAGGTTTCAAAGTCCCTTTTTAACAGCAAGTTAGCTGAGGGAGCCCCTGTAAGTCCCCATGTACTCAAGATGATTGGGTATGTGGAGAACCTTGACAGATTAGGGTTTCCCCTTGGAAAGGAACTTGCGATTGATCTGATCTTGCAATCGTTGCCAGAGAGCTTCAGTCAGTTTGTCCTGAATTTCAATATGAATGACTTGGACAAAAGTCTTCCAGAACTGCTAGGCATGTTGAGAACTGCTGAGCAGAATATGAAGACAAAAGGGAAATCCATTCTGATGGTCAGTAATGGAAAGAAACAGAACAAGAGGCCCATCAAACAGGGTGGTAGAGGGAAAGGCAAGGAAGTTGCCAAACCCAAACCCACTCCTCCTGTTTTGAAGCCTAGTGGAGGAATAGCAAAGGAGGGCACTTGCTTCCATTGCGGTAAGACCGGACATTGGAAGAGAAATTGCCCAAAGTACCTGGAAGATAAGAATAATGGAGTAGAGACTTCAAATTCAGGTATTTTTGTTATTGAAATTAATTTATCTACTTCTGCATCATGGGTATTAGATACTGGATGCGGTTCTCACATTTGTACTAATGTGCAGGGGCTAAAAAGGAGTAGAGATTTGGCAAAAGGTGAAGTTGACCTACGAGTTGGCAATGGAGCAAAGGTTGCTGCTTTAGCTGTAGGAACTTATGTTTTAACTTTACCTAGTGGTTTAATAATTCAGTTAGAGAACTGTTATTATGTACCTGCAATTAGCAGGAATATTATTTCCGTTTCTTGTTTGGACAAGTTTGGTTTTTCATTCATAATAAGGAACAATTGTTGCTCCATTTATTTGAATGATATATTCTATGCTACTGCAAAAATGAATAATGGACTATATGTCCTTGATCTTGAAATGCCAATTTATAACATTAATACTAAAAGGTTGAAACCTAATGAGTTGAATCCAACTTACCTTTGGCACTGTCGATTAGGCCACATAAATGAGAAACGCATTTCCAAACTCCATAAAGATGGACTCTTGGACTCTTTTGATTATGAATCATATGAGACATGCAGATCTTGTTTAATTGGAAAGATGACAAAGTCCCCATTCACAGGAAAAGGTGAAAGGGCTAATGATCTTTTGGCACTTATACATACTGATGTATGTGGACCACTGAACATACCAGCCAGAGGAGGTTTTCAGTACTTCATCACTTTTACTGATGACTTCAGTAGATACGGATATGTGTATTTAATGAAACACAAATCTGAGTCCTTTGAAAAGTTCAAGGAATTCAAGAATGAAGTACAAAACCAACTAGGTAAGAATATTAAAGTTCTTCGATCAGATCGAGGCGGTGAATATTTAAGCCTAGAATTTGATGACCATCTAAAAGAGTATGGGATTCTATCCCAACTTACTCCTCCTGGAACACCACAATGGAATGGTGTATCTGAGAGAAGAAATCGAACCTTGTTAGACATGGTCCGATCCATGATGAGTCACGTCGATCTTCCAAACTCCTTTTGGGGACATGCATTATTAACAGCAGCTTACACACTTAACCGTGTTCCATCCAAAAAGGTTGATAAGACACCATATGAGATATGGAGTGGTAAGAAACCACATATGTCTTACATGAAGATTTGGGGTTGCGAAGTTTACGTCAAACGACAAATTTCAACCAAGCTTGAGCCCAAATCTGACAAATGCTTATTTGTGGGGTATCCTAAAGAAACAAGAGGATATTACTTCTACAATCCTTCTGAGGGCAAAGTGTTTGTCGCTCGAACTGGAGTCTTTCTGGAAAGGGATTTTATTTCCAAAGGAAACAGTGGGAGGAAAATAGAGCTTGAAGAAATTCAAGAATCACAAAACATTGAAACACCTATGGAGGAACTAGAGCGGGAAACACAAGTAGTTGTGGAAGAGCAACCTGCTCAAGTAGAACAAGACCAGCGTAGGTCAAGCAGGATACGTCACCAACCTGAGAGATATGGATATCTCATAAGTGATCAGGGTGATGTATTACTCATGGATCAAGATGAGCCTGTGACCTACAAAGAGGCCATAATTGGTCCTGAGTCTGAGAAGTGGCTAGAAGCCATGAAATCTGAAATGGATTCCATGTACACAAACCAGGTTTGGACCTTGGTAGAACCTCCTATAGGAGTTAACCCTATAGGATGCAAGTGGGTCTTCAAGAAGAAGACTGACATGGATGGTAAGGTACATACCTATAAAGCAAGACTGGTTGCAAAAGGCTATAAACAAATTCAAGGGGTTGACTATGATGAAACCTTTTCACCAGTTGCAATGCTTAAATCTGTTCGGATTTTACTTGCCATCGCTGCATATCATGATTATGAAATATGGCAGATGGATGTCAAAACTGCTTTCCTTAATGGGAATCTTCTTGAGGATGTGTACATGACACAACCTGAAGGATTTGACATACCACAAGATGCCCAAAAGATATGCAAGTTACAACGATCAATCTATGGATTGAAGCAAGCTTCCAGAAGCTGGAATCTTCGTTTTGATGAAACCGTAAAACAATATGGATTCATCAAAAATGAAGATGAACCTTGTGTCTACAAGAAGGTTAGTGGGAGCATGATCGTGTTTCTGGTATTATATGTAGATGACATATTACTCATTGGAAACGATGTCCCTACCTTGCAACAAGTGAAAACTTGGTTAGGGAATTGTTTTTCTATGAAAGACCTAGGTGAAGCAGCCTATATATTAGGAATTAGGATCTATAGAGATAGATCACAAAAACTGCTTGGCCTAAGTCAGAGTACATACATAGATAAAGTGTTGAGACGCTTTAATATGCATGATTCCAAGAAAGGATTCATACCTATGCAACATGGTCTGTGTTTATCAAAAACACAATCCCCTTCAACTAAGGAAGAAAGGGATCGCATGAATAAGATTCCATATGCATCTGCAATAGGATCTATCATGTATGCCATGTTATGTACTCGACCAGATGTCTCGTATGCATTAAGTGCAACGAGTAGGTACCAATCTGATCCCGGTGATGCTCACTGGGTAGCTGTCAAGAATATCCTTAAGTACTTGAGAAGGACCAAGGATTCATTCTTGATATATGGAGGTCAGGAAGAGCTTGATGTAATTGGTTACACTGATGCTAGCTTCCAGACAGATAAGGATGATTTTAGATCACAATCTGGTTATGTGTTCTGTCTCAATGGTGGCGCTGTGAGCTGGAAAAGTTCAAAGCAAGAAACAGTTGCTGATTCTACAACTGAGGCCGAGTATATTGCTGCCTCAAATGCAGCAAAGGAAGCTGTTTGGATCAAGAAGTTCATTAGTGAACTTGGCATAGTCCCTAGCATTGTGGATCCCATTGGTTTATATTGTGATAACAATGGTGCTATCGCACAAGCTAAGGAGCCTAGATCTCACCAACGATCCAAACACATACTTAGGCGTTATCACCGCATTCGAGAGATAATCGATCGGGGAGATGTGAAGATATGCAGAGTACCTACACTTGACAATATCGCTGACCCATTAACAAAGCCTCTTGCGCAACAGAAGCATGATGGTCATACTAGATCTATGGGTATTAGGGGTATGCCTAATTGGCTCTAGTGCTAGTGGGAGATTGTTGGTGTAAGCCCTAGAGGCCAATACTTTTTGGTACTTGTATCAAATTATTCGTTTAATAATAAAAGGCATTTCTTTATTATGTTTGTCTTTCAGAATAATAAAGTCCCTAGAATAGTTAGTCTGTTTAATGAAATGTTAAGTGTGACTTAATCATGAGATCCCATTAAACATAAAGACATTATTCTTAAAATATCCGTAGTCAAGCTTTATTGCAAAGTGGGATAACATTAAAAGCATTGAGACTATTATGAAGATAGACTGATGATCACATCTCATGGATCATGGATAAAGAGTTATCAAGTCTTGACATAGGTATAAATATTAGGAGTAATATTTATACCGGATTGACCCGCTATGAGAATACTACATAGTATGTTATGCAAAGTGTCATAAGTTATTCTCATGGTGATAATGGTGTATTACCACCCTTCGACCTGAAACCACTATGGACCCTAGATGTAGAGTCGGGTGCTTTATTGCTGATCAAACATTATCCGTAACTGGATGATCATAAAGACAGTTGATGGGCACTCCACGAAGCATGCTGAGGGACATGAGTGTCCTAGATGGAATTTGCCAATCCTGCATAACAGGAGAAATGTCTAAGGGCCCAATATTGAACTGGACAAGGATGACACAGTGTATGCCTTGTGTTCAATATAGACATAGGGGCAAAAGGGTAATTGTACAAACATATATTATCACGAAAAAGGTTTTGTCAGATCACATGACATTTTCGTGACTTGGGTGGCAGTGATGTGTTGCTAGATACCGCTTACTGTTTATTATGTTAAATATATAATTTAATATAATTACCAACGTTACGAAATCCTACAGGGTCACACACATAAGGACAGTTTGATGAGAGATAGAGAAATCAAAAAGGAACACCGTAAGGTACGGTGCACTTAAGTGAAAAATAGAAATTCGGATAATATAATAATAATTATTGTTATTTTATAATGGTTATAAAATAATAATAAAATAAATATATTTATTATAATAATAGTTATTATAATAATATATAATATTATTATGGATCATGTGAATTAGGGTTTTAGCCCGCAGCCCACAAGAGAGTCTATAAAAGGAACCCTTGTGATGAAGCTTTCACTTGATGCAATTTCGTTTTTGATTCTCTTTTCTCACTCAAATAATTCCGTTCGTAAGCAGCTAGCACTGTGACCGGAAGCTGTTCGTGTGGACTGAGTAGAGGCGTTGCACTTCATCAACGCTTGTGATCGCTGCATCAAAGATCTGAATCGCCACAAAGAGGTAACGATTCTATCACTGACCATGCTCATTCGTGAGGATCACTAAAGGAAAATTTTTGTTTTCCGCTGCGTTTAGATCGCAATTTTCCTTCAATTAGCACCCCTCACGTCCGTTGTACTCAACGGGAACCTCTTAATTCGAGTTGTGATGGATGTTAGCTAAGCTTAATTCTTCTCTTCTCACTACTAAATACTGAAATGGTACCATAAAGGCTAAAGACGCTAAGAGGGAAGGGGATGGTTAGAAGATAGGGTGCTCGCCAAGGATTGGGGCCCTTGTGCCTGCGTATGCTCATTCGGACGAGAATGAGAAATCAGAGCGTCGTAGTTCGACTACGGGAAAGGATGGGGGAATGGGAAGATGAAGTAGATTGTGCTCGCCAAGATCATTGCAATCTTGTGCCTACGTATCTTACATTCAAGAATGAATGGAGAATCAGAGCAGTCGTAGTTCGTGGTAACGACCACGAAAGAAACGGGTTTGAATTGGTTTGAAGGTGGGTACGGATGAAGATTACTTGAAGCTTAAGAAAGACTTCTCGGACCCAAGTAATCGGGAGAGTGAACCAAAGACTTGGAACTCTCTCTTTTTCATCTTGAAGATAAGGTTGTGTTTGAAAGGGTGAAGTTGAATTGATGACGATTACTTAATGCTTAAGAAATACTTCTCGGACCCAAGTAATCGGGAGAGCGAACCAAAGACTTGGAACTCTCTCTTTTTCATCTCAAAAGAAGGTTGTTTGAATGGCTGAGGTTGATCGGATGACGACTACTTGAAGCTTAAGAAAGGCTTCTCGGACCCAAGTAGTCGGGAGACCGAACCAAAGACTTGGAACCCTCTCTTTTTCATCGTGAAAAGAAAGTTGTTTGAGTTTGAAATGTAGTTTGGAAGGATAAGTATTTGGATAATGGTTGAACGTTGTCGATTTGTTAATGTTATTTAAAGGCATCAATTGCTCACACACGAATAAGATAACTCGCATATAAACAACGGAAAGCAAGATCAAAGACTTGAACCTACTCTTTACACCTTGAAAAGAATTGAGTAGTTGTTAATTGATTGATAGTTTGTTACAAAAATCCACTTGACGTTAGATCAAGGGTTTGACTTATTATCGCGTGCAAAGCGTGTAATGGACATGGTTTGAGAAACGTGACTGACTTGACTTACGCATCAAGGGTCAAATTGTGTGCAATAGGTTGATGGCAAATGCGTATGAGCACTCGACTTACAAGGGTTTGAAAGTGGCACGATGATGAATTGAGAATTAGTTTGAAAATAGTTTGATCCGCTCTAGTCCCTATGGGTGCTCCTAGGAGATAAACTAATAATCAAAGAAATGCGAAACATACATCGGAATGGGGAGAGGGGTACATGTAATTTACACGGGATTGCACGAAATAAAGGGGTCTCATTATCAGGTAGCCCAAGAGAAAGCCGTGTGTGTGCATTGTGTCCTAAACTACGCCTTGAGAAAAGTCGAGCATGACTCAAAATTAGGGTTCCTGCAAATAACCAATGATACAACAGTCCACCAATTCGGCTTTTAGGATTTCGATAGTTTATTATGCGTTTTCGAATATGGGTGAGTAAGAATGAATAGTATGATATGACAATATGAATATGGCAAGATAATATAACAATAATATTCACAATAATATTTAACGAAAATTAAAGTTATTGGTTAGTTTAGTGAATCGAGTCGGGACACGAAAGAATAAGATCTCGTCTTAATCGCAAACATAATGCCGATTAATCGAAGGTAGCCTATTACGATCCCAAAGTACGGAAAATGACCCCAATGGTCATTCACCATAGATTTGAAATCGAGAAGGTTATCAACTTCGATACGCGACGCTTACGAATAAAAGACTTCATCGATCCAAAAATAAAAATGGAAATGGAATAGAAAATGAAATAGTCTCGAATAAATCATCATCTATCAATAATTTGACCGATAATAATTATTAAAATTCGTCATAGACCAAAAATCGAATAAAATGAATAAAAATCGAAAATGAAAAGTTTGAAAAAAAGGTTGTTCTCGGGTTTGTTATTATTTGTCGATAGTTTGACAAACTATAACTTGGAGGTCTCGTCATCGACCAAAACAAAATGAAAATAGGACAAAATTCCCAATAACAAAAGAGATATAAAATCTATCTCTAAAAATATAAAATGTTCTAAAACTTAAATAAGAAAGAAATGGTTTATAATATATACATAAAAAAGATTCTAAAAGAAAATAAAACTGCATTAACAAACCAAAAAGCTATTTAATAACTAGTATATATTATATAAAAAATATATACAATATAAAGTATTTACATAATATAAAATAATAACATATTTACAAAAAAGAAAATCAAAACAGAAATATAAAATAGAAATATAAAATAATAATAATAATAATAATAATATTTACATAAAAAGTTTAAGAAAATAAATATATATAAAAAAAAAGAAAACAGACAGGGGGTGGTCAAGGAAAATGGAGGGTATATGATAAAAGAACATGTGAGAATCATGTGGGCTGAATAGCCCATCATCTCACCATAATAAAAACAAATGAGGAACATGGGCCAGGATAATGTGATGACCCTCTTAGCCTATCCTATTCTAATGTCATCAGAAAAAAATAAAAAAGGAAAACCCAAGAACAGGTTGTCACCTACGAGGTACATCAACAACTTCCAATACTCTTGAAATTAAACGAAAAAAAACTTGAACACAGAAACACTCAGTCTAACGCTCTCACTCTCTCAAATCTCTCTCTGCTCTCAATTCAACTTCCTTCATCTTTTCTGGGTTTGTTTCCGATTTCAGTTTGGAGGATTGAAATGGGTTTCAACGGTTGAAATTAGGAGTTCTGAAGTTTGGTTTTATAGGGTTTTCGAAAATGGGTTAAATTTGTTTTGCGGCTGATTGATTGAGGGCTGTGGGTTTGAGCTTTGGTGGTGATGGCAGAAAAAAGCGGTGAGAGTTTGATGAAGAAGATTTGGGGTCTGATTCGAGGAAAGTTTGGGGATGTTTCGATGACGGTTTGAGAAAAAGAGGAACGTCGTAGCTTTTACAGTTCTAAAATGGGTTTGGGTTGTTATTGTTGTAATGGAGTTGAGAATGGAAGTAAAAGAAAGGGGTTTTAATGGTGGAAAGGTTTTTGAGGTTGATGATAAAGCTGGAAGAAGAGTAATGGTTATGGAGGTTTGAGGAGGTGATGATGATTTGGCTGTTTCGTTTGTTTTTTCAGATGATGATTGGAGATGTTGATGAACAGTGAGGACGGTCGAAGGTGGAGGAGCTTGGTGTGTTTGTGTTTTAGGTGATGAAGAAGACGGTAAACAGGAGAAGGGGTCCGGCAGCTACAGTTTTTAGGGTTGGAGGCTGAGAGTTTAGGGTTGGTCTTGGCTGCTAGGGTTGTTGGTCCTTGGAGAAGGAAAGGAATAGGGTCTTATAGAAAATGGAAATGGAATAGAAAATGAAATAGTCTCGAATAAATCATCATCTATCAATAATTTGACCGATAATAATTATTAAAATTCGTCATAGACCAAAAATCGAATAAAATGAATAAAAATCGAAAATGAAAAGTTTGAAAAAAAGGTTGTTCTCGGGTTTGTTATTATTTGTCGATAGTTTGACAAACTATAACTTGGAGGTCTCGTCATCGACCAAAACAAAATGAAAATAGGACAAAATTCCCAATAACAAAAGAGATATAAAATCTATCTCTAAAAATATAAAATGTTCTAAAACTTAAATAAGAAAGAAATGGTTTATAATATATACATAAAAAAGATTCTAAAAGAAAATAAAACTGCATTAACAAACCAAAAAGCTATTTAATAACTAGTATATATTATATAAAAAATATATACAATATAACGTATTTACATAATATAAAATAATAACATATTTACAAAAAAGAAAATCAAAACAGAAATATAAAATAGAAATATAAAATAATAATAATAATAATAATAATATTTACATAAAAAGTTTAAGAAAATAAATATATATAAAAAAAAAGAAAACAGACAGGGGGTGGTCAAGGAAAATGGAGGGTATATGATAAAAGAACATGTGAGAATCATGTGGGCTGAATAGCCCATCATCTCACCATAATAAAAACAAATGAGGAACATGGGCCAGGATAATGTGATGACCCTCTTAGCCTATCCTATTCTAATGTCATCAGAAAAAAATAAAAAAGGAAAACCCAAGAACAGGTTGTCGCCTACGAGGTACATCAACAACTTCCAATACTCTTGAAATTAAACGAAAAAAAACTTGAACACAGAAACACTCAGTCTAACGCTCTCACTCTCTCAAATCTCTCTCTGCTCTCAATTCAACTTCCTTCATCTTTTTTGGGTTTGTTTCCGATTTCAGTTTGGAGGATTGAAATGGGTTTCAACGGTTGAAATTAGGAGTTCTGAAGTTTGGTTTTATAGGGTTTTCGAAAATGGGTTAAATTTGTTTTGCGGCTGATTGATTGAGGGCTGTGGGTTTGAGCTTTGGTGGTGATGGCAGAAAAAAGCGGTGAGAGTTTGATGAAGAAGATTTGGGGTCTGATTCGAGGAAAGTTTGGGGATGTTTCGATGACAGTTTGAGAAAAAGAGGAACTTCGTAGCTTTTACAGTTCTAAAATGGGTTTGGGTTGTTATTGTTGTAATGGAGTTGAGAATGGAAGTAAAAGAAAGGGGTTTTAATGGTGGAAAGGTTTTTGAGGTTGATGATAAAGCTGGAAGAAGAGTAATGGTTATGGAGGTTTGAGGAGGTGATGATGATTTGGCTGTTTCGTTTGTTTTTTCAGATGATGATTGGAGATGTTGATGAACAGTGAGGACGGTCGAAGGTGGAGGAGCTTGGTGTGTTTGTGTTTTAGGTGATGAAGAAGACGGTAAACAGGAGAAGGGGTCCGGCAGCTACAGTTTTTAGGGTTGGAGGCTGAGAGTTTAGGGTTGGTCTTGGCTGCAAGGGTTGTTGGTCCTTGGAGAAGGAAAGGAATAGGGTCTTATAGAAAATGGAAATGGAATAGAAAATGAAATAGTCTCGAATAAATCATCATCTATCAATAATTTGACCGATAATAATTATTAAAATTCGTCATAGACCAAAAATCGAATAAAATGAATAAAAATTGAAAATGAAAAGTTTGAAAAAAAGGTTGTTCTCGGGTTTGTTATTATTTGTCGATAGTTTGACAAACTATAACTTGGAGGTCTCGTCATCGACCAAAACAAAATGAAAATAGGACAAAATTCCCAATAACAAAAGAGATATAAAATCTATCTCTAAAAATATAAAATGTTCTAAAACTTAAATAAGAAAGAAATGGTTTATAATATATACATAAAAAAGATTCTAAAAGAAAATAAAACTGCATTAACAAACCAAAAAGCTATTTAATAACTAGTATATATTATATAAAAAATATATACAATATAACGTATTTACATAATATAAAATAATAACATATTTACAAAAAAGAAAATCAAAACAGAAATATAAAATAGAAATATAAAATAATAATAATAATAATAATAATAATAATAATAATAATAATATTTACATAAAAAGTTTAAGAAAATAAATATATATAAAAAAAAAAAGAAAACAGACAGGGGGTGGTCAAGGAAAATGGAGGGTATATGATAAAAGAACATGTGAGAATCATGTGGGCTGAATAGCCCATCATCTCACCATAATAAAAACAAATGAGGAACATGGGCCAGGATAATGTGATGACCCTCTTAGCCTATCCTATTCTAATGTCATCAGAAAAAAATAAAAAATAAAAACCCAAGAACAGGTTGTCGCCTACGAGGTACATCAACAACTTCCAATACTCTTGAAATTAAACGAAAAAAAACTTGAACACAGAAACACTCAGTCTAACGCTCTCACTCTCTCAAATCTCTCTCTGCTCTCAATTCAACTTCCTTCATCTTTTCTGGGTTTGTTTCCGATTTCAGTTTGGAGGATTGAAATGGGTTTCAACGGTTGAAATTAGGAGTTCTGAAGTTTGGTTTTATAGGGTTTTCGAAAATGGGTTAAATTTGTTTTGCGGCTGATTGATTGAGGGCTGTGGGTTTGAGCTTTGGTGGTGATGGCAGAAAAAAGCGGTGAGAGTTTGATGAAGAAGATTTGGGGTCTGATTCGAGGAAAGTTTGGGGATGTTTCGATGACAGTTTGAGAAAAAGAGGAACTTCGTAGCTTTTACAGTTCTAAAATGGGTTTGGGTTGTTATTGTTATAATGGAGTTGAGAATGGAAGTAAAAGAAAGGGGTTTTAATGGTGGAAAGGTTTTTGAGGTTGATGATAAAGCTGGAAGAAGAGTAATGGTTATGGAGGTTTGAGGAGGTGATGATGATTTGGCTGTTTCGTTTGTTTTTTCAGATGATGATTGGAGATGTTGATGAACAGTGAGGACGGTCGAAGGTGGAGGAGCTTGGTGTGTTTGTGTTTTAGGTGATGAAGAAGACGGTAAACAGGAGAAGGGGTCCGGCAGCTACAGTTTTTAGGGTTGGAGGCTGAGAGTTTAGGGTTGGTCTTGGCTGCTAGGGTTGTTGGTCATTGGAGAAGGAAAGGAATAGGGTCTTATAGAAAATGGAAATGGAATAGAAAATGAAATAGTCTCGAATAAATCATCATCTATCAATAATTTGACCGATAATAATTATTAAAATTCGTCATAGACCAAAAATCGAATAAAATGAATAAAAATCGAAAATGAAAAGTTTGAAAAAAAGGTTGTTCTCGGGTTTGTTATTATTTGTCGATAGTTTGACAAACTATAACTTGGAGGTCTCGTCATCGACCAAAACAAAATGAAAATAGGACAAAATTCCCAATAACAAAAGAGATATAAAATCTATCTCTAAAAATATAAAATGTTCTAAAACTTAAATAAGAAAGAAATGGTTTATAATATATACATAAAAAAGATTCTAAAAGAAAATAAAACTGCATTAACAAACCAAAAAGCTATTTAATAACTAGTATATATTATATAAAAAATATATACAATATAACGTATTTACATAATATAAAATAATAACATATTTACAAAAAAGAAAATCAAAACAGAAATATAAAATAGAAATATAAAATAATAATAATAATAATAATAATAATATTTACATAAAAAGTTTAAGAAAATAAATATATATATAAAAAAAGAAAACAGACAGGGGGTGGTCAAGGAAAATGGAGGGTATATGATAAAAGAACATGTGAGAATCATGTGGGCTGAATAACCCATCATCTCACCATAATAAAAACAAATGAGGAACATGGGCCAGGATAATGTGATGACCCTCTTAGCCTATCCTATTCTAATGTCATCAGAAAAAAATAAAAAAGGAAAACCCAAGAACAGGTTGTCGCCTACGAGGTACATCAACAACTTCCAATACTCTTGAAATTAAACGAAAAAAAACTTGAACACAGAAACACTCAGTCTAACGCTCTCACTCTCTCAAATCTCTCTCTGCTCTCAATTCAACTTCCTTCATCTTTTCTGGGTTTGTTTCCGATTTCAGTTTGGAGGATTGAAATGGGTTTCAACGGTTGAAATTAGGAGTTCTGAAGTTTGGTTTTATAGGGTTTTCGAAAATGGGTTAAATTTGTTTTGCGGCTGATTGATTGAGGGCTGTGGGTTTGAGCTTTGGTGGTGATGGCAGAAAAAAGCGGTGAGAGTTTGATGAAGAAGATTTAGGGTCTGATTCGAGGAAAGTTTGGGGATGTTTCGATGAAGGTTTGAGAAAAAGAGGAACGTCGTAGCTTTTACAGTTCTAAAATGGGTTTGGGTTGTTATTGTTGTAATGGAGTTGAGAATGGAAGTAAAAGAAAGGGGTTTTAATGGTGGAAAGGTTTTTGAGGTTGATGATAAAGTTGTGATGATAAAGTTGGAAGAAGAGTAATGGTTATGGAGGTTTGAGGAGGTGATGATGATTTGGCTGTTTCGTTTGATTTTTCAGATGATGATTGGAGATGTTGATGAACAGTGAGGACGGTCGAAGGTGGAGGAGCTTGGTGTGTTTGTGTTTTAGGTGATGAAGAAGACGGTAAACAGGAGAAGGGGTCCGGCAGCTACAGTTTTTAGGGTTGGAGGCTGAGAGTTTAGGGTTGGTCTTGGCTGCTAGGGTTGTTGGTCCTTGGAGAAGGAAAGGAATAGGGTCTTATACCCTACGAAAATGACACGTGGCACAACAATTTCTTTTTTTTGAATTTTTCTAATTAATAATTACTAATGATGATTAATAACAAATAATGCTGATTAATGAATAATTATTAAAATTAACTAATGATGAATACAATTAATAAATGCTGAATAAAACCTATAACCAATTAACTAATGAAATAAACTAAACTAACAAATCTGAGTATAAAATAAATTAATTCTATTACTAATCATGTACAAAAAAAACAGTTAAAAGTGAAAAAACAAAGAGAAATAACAAAAGGATTGGGGGTAGGATTCAAACTAAAATATAGGCATGTTCATCCACTGGGGCGGGAATACTTTCGATAACTAAAAGGCGCGAATAAATATATGTTACTACAAACTAAAATAAACTGAAAAAGAAACAAAAACAACAAGGGTGGGATTCAAACACCCAATCTTTTAGCCAATACTCACGAACCCAACCGCTAAGACACATATACTTCCAACTATAAAGTTGCACAAACATATATATCACATGTGTATAAAAAAAATCAAATTTAGTTAAAAAAAACTATTTTTTAAACTAACCCAAATAATAATTAATTCTATCTATTTTAATAAATTGCTAACAAAATAAAAAATGTAAATAAACTCAAATAAAACTCTAAACTATTTCTAAAAAAAAATATTTTTAAATAATATATATATATATATATATATATATATATATATATATATATATATATATATATATATATATATATATATATATATATATATATATATATATATATATATATATATATATATATATATATATATATATATATATATATATATATATATATATATATATATATATATATATATATATATATATATATATATATATATATATATATATATATATATATATATATATATATATATATATATATATATATATATATATATATATATATATATATATATATATATATATATATATATATATATATATATATATATATATATATATATATATATATATATATATATATATATATATATATATATATATATATATATATATATATATATATATATATATATATATATATATATATATATATATATATATATATATATATATATATATATATATATATATATATATATATATATATATAAAAGACCTATTTAAACTAATTCTAAATTAAATCTAATAACAATAGTTTCTAGTAAAACTAAACTTTAAATCTATTAAAAATAAAATTCTACCTCTAGACTAATTCTAAAAATCTAATCTTATATATAAAAAAAATTATTTTCTATTTTAAAAGCTATATATAAAAAAGAAATAATTCTTAATAAAAATCTATTCTAAGATTAAAATATGGACATTTAAAAAAGAAAAAAAAAGAGAAAAATAAAGCAGGATTTAAAATTTACAAAAATACCCTTTTTGCCACGTGTCACACTCCTATTGGGCAAAATAGTTGAGATTAAAAAAAACACTCAATCGAGGGTGGACACGTGTCTAAACGGCATGAAACAACTATTAATAATGCGAAAATATTTATAAATGGGTAGGACAAATTTAGGGTATGACAGATGCCCATATCTAATTGGCTTAAACCTAGGGAAATGCATTGTTGCAGCGTTTATTTTCCCGAGGTGGAAGTCAATTATATATGAAGAAAACCCTGAATTTGTCCGAAAGAAAAAAGATGCTTGGGAGCTGAAATATTGAAAAATGTAAACCTCGAAACAAATTGTAAGCAACTGGAAAAAAAGGTCGTCATCACCAAAAGGATGATGGGATGAAACACACCTGGCTACTACCACCAAAAGGATGGTAGAGCAAACACATTCGCACAATCTATCATTAATGACTATGACAGACCCCCCACCAAAAGGATGACGGAGCGAAACTCACACCAAACAATATCGCACAATCCATCATTAATGACTATGACAGACCCCCCACCAAAAGGATGACGGAGCGAAACTCACACAAAACAATATCGCAAATTCTATCATTAATGACTATGACAGACCCCCCACCAAAAGGATGACGGAGCGAAACTCAAACAATATCGCACAATCTATCATTAATGACTATGACAGACCCCCCACCAAAAGGATGACGGAGCATAACTCACACAAAACAATATCACACAATCTATCATTAATGACTATGACAGACCCTCCACCAAAAGGATGATGGAGCGAAACTCACATAAACAATATCACACAATCTGACACCAATCCAGATGACAGACCCCCCACCAAAAGGATGACGGAGCGAAACACACACAAACAATATCGCACAATCTGACACCAATCCAGATGACAGACCCTCCACCAAAAGGATGAGGGAGCGAAACACACGCAAACAATATCACACAATCTGACACCAATCCAGATGACAGACCCCCACCAAAAGGATGACAGAGCGAAACACACACAAACAATATCGTACAATCTGACACCAATCCAGATGACAGACCCCCACCAAAAGGATGACGGAGCGAAACACACACAAACAAAATCGCACAATCTGACACCAATCCAGATGACAGACCCCCCACCAAAAGGATGACGGAGCGAAACACACACAAACAATATCACACAATCTGACACCAATTCGGATGACAGACCCCCCACCAAAAGGATGACGGAGCGAAACACACACAAATAAAATCGCACAATCTGACATAAATCCAGATGACAGACCCCCCACCAAAAGGATGACGGAGCGAAACACACACAAACAATATCGCACAATCTAACACCAATCTAGATGACAGACCCCCCACCAAAAGGATGACGAAGCGAAACACACACAAACAAAATCGCACAATCTGACACCAATCAAGATGACAGACCCCCCACTAAAAGGATGACGGAATCTGACACCAATCCAGATGACAGACCTCCCACCAAAAGGATGACGGAGCGAAACACACACAAAGAATATCGCACAATCTGACACCAATCCAGATGACAGACCCCCCACCAAAAGGATGACGGAGTGAAACACACACAAACAATATCGCACAATCTGACACCAATCCAGATGACAGACCCCCACCAAAAGGATGACGGAGCAAAACTCACACAAACAAAATCGCACAATCTGACACCAATCCAGATGACAGACCCCCCACCAAAAGGATGACAGAGTGAAACACACACAAACAATATCGCACAATCTGACACCAATCCAGATGACAGACCCCCCACCAAAAGGATGACGGAGCGAAACACACACAAACAAAATCGCACAATCTGACACCAATCCAGATGACAGACCCCCACCAAAAGGATGACAGAGTGAAACACACACAAACAATACCGCATAATCTGACACCAATCCAGATGACAGACCCCCACCAAAAGGATGACGGAGCGAAACACACAAACAAAATCGTACAATCTGACACCAATCCAGATGACAGACCCCCCACCAAAAGGATGACGGAGCGAAACACACACAAACAATATCGCACAATCTGACACCAATCCGGATGAAAGATCCCCCACCAAAAGGATGACGGAGCGAAACACACACAAACAATATCGCACAATCTGACACCATTCCAGATGACAGACCCCCCACCAAAAGGATGACGGAGCGAAACACACACAAACAATAACGCACAATCTAATACCAATCCATATGACAGACCCCCCACCAAAAGGATGACAGAGTGAAACACACACAAACAATACCGCACAATCTGACACCAATCCAGATGACAGACCCCTCACCAAAAGGATGGCGGAGCGAAACACACACAAACAAAATCGCACAATCTGACACCAATCCAGATGATAGACCCCCCACCAAAAGGATGACGGAGTGAAACACACACAAACAATACCGCACAATCTGACACCAATCCAGATGACAGACCCCCCACCAAAAGGATGACAGAGCGAAACATACAAACAAAATCGCACAATCTGACACCAATCCAGATGACAGGCCTCCCACCAAAAGGATGACGGAGCGAAACACACACAAACAATATCGTACAATCTGACACCAATCCAGATGACAGACCCCCCACCAAAAGGATGATGGAGCGAAACACACACAAACAATATCGCACAATCTGACACCAATCCAGATGACAGACACCCCACCAAAAGGATGACAGAGCGTAACACACACAAACAAAATCGCACAATCTGACACCAATCCAGATGACAGACCCCCCACCAAAAGGATGACGGAGCGAAACACACACAAACAATATCGCACAATCTGATACCAATCCAGATGACAGACCCTCCACCAAAAGGATGACGGAGCGAAACACACGCAAACAATATCACACAATCTGACACCAATCCAGATGACAGACCCCCCACCAAAAGGATGACAGAGCGAAACACACACAAACAATATCGTACAATCTGACACCAATCCAGATGACAGACCCCCACCAAAAGGATGACGGAGCGAAACACACACAAACAAAATCGCACAATCTGACACCAATCCAGATGACAGACCCCCCACCAAAAGGATGACGGAGCGAAACACACACAAACAATATCACACAATCTGACACCAATTCGGATGACAGACCCCCCACCAAAAGGATGACGGAGCGAAACACACGCAAATAAAATCGCACAATCTGACATAAATCCAGATGACAGACCCCCCACCAAAAGGATGACTGAGCGAAACACACACAAACAATATTGCACAATCTAACACCAATCTAGATGACAGACCCCCCACCAAAAGGATGACGAAGCGAATCACACACAAACAAAATCGCACAATCTGACACCAATCAAGATGACAGACCCCCCACTAAAAGGATGACGGAATCTGACACCAATCCAGATGACAGACCTCCCACCAAAAGGATGACGGAGCGAAACACACACAAAGAATATCGCACAATCTGACACCAATCCAGATGACAGACCCCCACCAAAAGGATGACGGAGTGAAACACACACAAACAATATCGCACAATCTGACACCAATCCAGATGACAGACCCCCACCAAAAGGATGACGGAGCAAAACTCACACAAACAAAATCGCACAATCTGACACCAATCCAGTTGACAGACCCCCCACCAAAAGGATGACAGAGCGAAACACACACAAACAATATCGCACAATCTGACACCAATCCAGATGACAGACCCCCCACCAAAAGGATGACGGAGCGAAACACACACAAACAAAATCGCACAATCTGACACCAATCCAGATGACAGACCCCCCACCAAAAGGATGACAGAGTGAAACACACACAAACAATACCGCATAATCTGACACCAATCCAGATGACAGACCCCCACCAAAAGGATGACGGAGCGAAACACACAAACAAAATCGTACAATCTGACACCAATCCAGATGACAGACCCCCCCCCCCCCCACCAAAAGGATGACGGAGCGAAACACACACAAACAATATCGCACAATTTGACACCAATCCAGATGAAAGATCCCCCACCAAAAGGATGACGGAGCGAAACACACACAAACAATATCGCACAATCTGACACCATTCCAGATGACAGACCCCCCACCAAAAGGATGACGGAGCGAAACACACACAAACAATAATGCACAATCTAATACCCATCCATATGACAGACCCCCCACCAAAAGGATGACAGAGTGAAACACACACAAACAATACCGCACAATCTGACACCAATCCAGATGACAGACCCCTCACCAAAAGGATGACGGAGCGAAACACACACAAACAAAATCGCACAATCTGACACCAATCCAGATGATAGACCCCCCACCAAAAGGATGACGGAGTGAAACACACACAAACAATACCGTACAATCTGACACCAATCCAGATGACAGACCCCCTACCAAAAGGATGACGGAGCGAAACATACAAACAAAATCGCACAATCTGACACCAATCCAGATGACAGGCCTCCCACCAAAAGGATGACGGAGCCAAACACACACAAACAATATCATACAATCTGACACCAATCCAGATGACAGACCCCCCACCAAAAGGATGACGGAGCGAAACACACACAAACAATATCGCACAATCTGACACCAATCCAGATGACAGACCCCCCACCAAAAGGATGACAGAGCGTAACACACACAAACAAAATCGCACAATCTGACACCAATCCAGATGACAGACCCCTACCAAAAGGATGATGGAGCGAAACACATACAAACAATATTGCACAATCTGACACCAATCCAGATGACAGACCCCCCACCAAAAGGATGACGGAGCGAAACACACACAAAACGATATCGCACAATCTAACATCAATCCAGATGACAGACCCTCCACCAAAAGGATGACGGAGTGAAACTCACACACACAGGTAGCTATCACCAAATGGATGATAGAACGAAACAAATTGAAGGTTACCAACACCAAAAGGATGCAGGCTAGGTTGAACTGACGAGGTTAGCTATCACCAAAAGGATGATAGTAAGGCAATTGACATCGGTCATGATTTCTGGATACAACTCATTGGGGAACACCCAAGAGGAAGGTCAGATTGAAATGAATCAACGGAGTACGCCCACCGTCATGCTTGGAGATCACAATTTTGTTGAAATGATTTCATGGTTACGCCCATGAACTCTGAAGAGGATGCCCCTGACTGGGATGTATGTTGATTTGAAAATATGATCAACCACGAGGTTGAAGTACGTCATGGAAAACACCCATGGTCTGGAAAAAGATGCCCCTGACTGGGCTGAATCTTGCTTTGAATGTTTTGAATTTCATGGGGGAACCCACAATATTGCAAAAGATGCCCCTGACTGGGCTGATGATTTCTTTGAAGCTATTGAATTTTGTAGGAGAAAACCCACAATCTTGCGGAGGATGCCCCTGACTAGGCTGCCGATGGTCTTGGAAATCTTTGGGATTGATCCTGGACCTTGACTTGCATATGCGAATGCTGGATGATAATGATGCTCCATAACGAATGGAAGTGCAAATGCAAATGCTGACGCGCAGAAGTGCAAAAGCTAGGGAAGTAAGATATAATTGGAGTATGCATATGATGCAAGGTGCTTATGATAATGAATGTAATGTGTATGATGCACATGATTACAGACGGGTAATTGGAAATGTAGGGAGACGTCAGCGCGGTGGAATCTGGTAGTTGCCAATACGAATTGGACTTTGGGTGGTGGGAGGAATTGACTTCCTCGACACGTAGTTGGTTGAAGACGCCATGACCAAAGCAGACGAAGATGTTCTGGATATCCCAAGCCTAGGTACTCGGTGGTTGCGAATTTTCTTCAGAGAAGGTTGCAACTCTGCTTGATGGTCAGGATGATCCGGTCTCGTTCCAGATTAACCAGTTCTGAACATATGGAAGTTGAACTCAGATGACCTGCCCCTGCTCGAGCCTGTAGAAAGATTTGCCCCAGTCTGTGGGTTTTGAGGTTGTCTTACTTCGTGTCGGCCACTGGAAGTCAAATTCCTCTTTGATTGCCCCTTGTTGGAGTGTCTTTGATGTATAGCACTGATTTGCAAGTAGAAATTGTACATTCACAAATGGTAATAATTAATGCAAAGTTCGATGCAAGTTTGAAAAAGTATCGTTTATTGAGAGTGTCGTGGTAGTGAGACGAATGGACCGTTAGCCCAAACATTGTGCTAATTTTGATTGGTGTAGAAGATATGACAAGGATAATGACACCAATGCTGATGATTAATAATCATGTGAGGAGTCAGGTTACGCAACCTTGCGATAGCATGCTTTTAGAATAAAACTCGCCTCAATTAGGTCTTTCGAGGGTTGTAACATGGTCGGGTTCACGGTTATGAAACAAAGGGATATTAGGCTCAAAGTATGATTTATACCCACCCCTTCTTCTTAATGATCTCCAGTCCTACGCTCAGTTAATTCTACACTTGTCTTGACGGTATAAACTTGATGGTTCAAGGTTTGCTCGACGTGGCAGTCACCTTATTTTGGTTTTTGATGGATGTTAGTGACCCTTTTGATTTGGGTGGCCACTGAATATTATTTTGTTTTTGTTGAGGGTTTCGGGGTCCTCTTTTGCTTTTGTTTTGATCCCTAACTTTTGCATGGATTAACTTTGCTTGTCAAATCCATCGGGATTGCCTTGATTTTGCCTATGTCCCTTCTAAGGTGTTTGACTTAGTAGGCTTATGACTTTTTTTTATTTTTGTTGGAGGATTGTGACTGCCATGTCATGGGTCTTTGATGAACAACCATCTTTGGGTTTTGCTTTGTTGATTCGAATGCAGGATTGGATTAACTGAACACTACCCAGCCCTAGGTTGAGTGTAAGGATTTTAAATATCCGAAGGAAACTGCTACTTCTAGGCTCGAAGTGGTTTACTAGGGATTAACTCCTTATATCTTCGGTGTTTGGGGAATTGAAACAATGCCTGTACATCATTGACGAGATTCTATTTGAAAGCATACGGTTTGCAATTATGGGTATCTTGTTTTCATCATCCTCCCTCAAATCATGCTAAACAACAGTGGATAGTGTGAAATGAATATGTGTCGGTGATAAGTGAGAAATGAGTGAATACGACATAACTAATTCAAAACATGCATAAATGATACATTAATGAAAACCGAATACGAATGGTAATTATTCAAAGCATACAATACTTAAATAAACAAAGACAAAACAAGAAATGTGAAAGATGAAAAGGCAAAATGACGACATTCTTCGGGGATGAACTTGACTTGACTGGATTTGATCTGAATAACGCTATTTGGTTGGCGGCATTGGATTGTTGATGACATTGAGGTACTTCCCATCAAATGTGATAGCATCCCTGTCAATCATGTCTTGAACCGTGTGCTTGAAAGCTCTGCAATTCTCGATCATATGGCCTGGAGCACCCTTATGCAACTCGCAATGAGAATTTGCATCGTAGTCAGCAGGAAGAACAATTGGGGGAGCTAGATCTCTCGGAACGACAACCTTCTTCTCCATCAGCTGAGCAAAGATACTAGCATATGTCATTGGTAGGAGATCAAATACCCTATCTGGCCTCCATGTCCTCTGTTGATGTTGCTGACGCGGTCTTTGAGCGGCTCGCTGTCCTGGTTCCTTCCTAGTTATGGCGAGGGCTTCGAAGATCTGATCCATCTTTCTATTGAGGGATTCCAACTCCTTCCTGATGGTAACTTGCTCTCATTGAATCTGCTCCATTATTCATCTTGTATTGGCTCTAGTTGCGTACTGGTGTCGAGGAATCAACTTGATTTACTGGATATGAAGGAAAGAGAAACATGAGAAACTGTTGAAGGAAGGAGAATGCAAGATGCGCAACAAATGAGATGCAATGCAAATGATATGCGATGCAAGATGCAAGATCCAGGATCACAGGATCACAAATTCAAACAGTTCTGAGAATTAGTCGGGTGAACGTTTCAAGGATCACAGTCACTGCTCAAAGAAACCCCACAGGTAGGATTCTAAAACGGGTAGGTGCCTAGAGTCATGGATATATCCATGACAAATCCTCATCACGACGATAACATCCTCAATAGAATCTCTTCTAGGTGAGGTTCTCGTATCTTCCACGCGAGAAAGACTTCTCAGAGGCATCAACTACACAACCACCGACACACGGATTCTAGAAAAGGTTCTCAGAGTCATAGATCGAGGTTGAAAATACTACTGTAGGAAAGTAATACGTTCAAGGGATCTCATCTTATTGGGACGTTCGTATTAATTCACAAAGAATTAACACTACCAACCACCATGGATAAAATGGTTTATGGTCCTTGGGATCAACGATTCAAACTCGAAAACATTATTGCCATGGCAAAGACTCACCACAACAACAATATCTCCAAGGAATCTACTCCAAGCGGGGTTTTCGCTTCAACTCAACGTGAAAGACTCCACGCAAGTCTCCACTACACAACCACCATCCTAATCCTAGGGTTATACTCGGACTCGGGTATAGAGCCATCTCACAAAATAACCATAAGCAGAACAACCCAACAATACCACAAGCACAAGTAACCAAGACAAGGATACCAATAAAAAACGAGAAGAAAATAAAAACAAAAAGCTAACAACTCAAACTAAGATAGGCTCGACTCTCTCTTGCATGGAGCAAAAGTCTCTTGCATGGTTAGAGGATAGGGTGCTCGCCAAGGATTGGGGCCCTTGTGCCTACGTATGCTCATTCGGACAAGAATGAGAAATCAGAGCGTCGTAGTTCGACTACGGGAAAGGATGGGGAATGGGAAGATGGAGAGGATTTTGCTCTCCAAGATCATCGCAATCTTGTGCCTACGTATCTTACATTCAAGAATGAATGGAGAATCAGAGCAGTCGTAGTTCGTGGTAACGACCACGAAAGAAACGGGTTTGAATTGGTTTGAAGGTGGGTACGGATGACGATTACTTGAAGCTTAAGAAAGACTTCTCGGACCCAAGTAATCGGGAGAGTGAACCAAAGACTTGGAACTCTCTCTTTTTAATCTTGAAGATAAGGTTGTGTTTGAAAGGGTGAAGTTGAATTGATGACGATTACTTGAAGCGTAAGAAATACTTCTCGGACCCAAGTAATCGGGAGAGCGAACCAAAGACTTGGAACTCTCTCTTTTTCATCTCAAAAAAAGGTTGTTTGAATGGCTGAGGTTGATCGGATGACGACTACTTGAAGCTTAAGAAAGGCTTCTTGGACCCAAGTAGTCGGGAGAGCGAACCAAAGACTTGGAACCCTCTCTTTTTCATCGTGAAAAGAAAGTTGTTTGAGTTTGAAATGTAGTTTGGAAGGATAAGTAGTTGGATAATGGTTGAACGTTGTCGAGTTCTTAATGTTATTAAAAGGCGTCAATTGCTCACACACGAATAAGATAACTCACATATAAACAACGGAAAGCAAGATCAAAGACTTGAACCTACTCTTTACACCTTGAAAAGAATTGAGTAGTTGTTAATTTATTGATAGTTTGTTACAAAAATACACTTGACGTCGGATCTAGGGTTTGACTTATTATCGCGTGCAAAACGTGTAATGGACATGGTTTGAGAAACGTGACCGACTTGACTTACGCATCAAGGATCGAATTATGTGCAATAGGTTGATGGCGAATGCATATGAGCACTCGACTTACAAGGGTTTGAAAGTGGCTCGATGATGAATCGAGAATTAGTTTGAAAATAGTTTGATCCGCTCTAGTCCCTATGGGTGCTCCTAGGAGATAAACTAATAATCAAAGAAATGCGAAACATACATCGGAATGGGGAGAGGGGTACATGTAATTTACACAGGATTGCACGAAATAAAGGGGTCTCATTGTCAGGTAGCCCAAGAGAAAGCCGTGTGTGTGCATTGTGTCCTAAACTACGCCTTGAGCAAAGTCGAGCACGACTCAAAATTAAGGTTCCTGCAAATAACCAATGATACAACACTTCACCAATTCGGCTTTTAGGATTTCGATAGTTTATTATGCGTTTTCGAATATGGGTGAGTAAGAATGAATAGTATGACATGACAATATGAATATGGCAAGATAATATAACAATAATATTCACAATAATATTTAATGAAAATTAAAGTTATTGGTTAGTTTAGTGAATCGAGTCGGGACACGAAAGAATAAGATCTCGTCTTAATCGCAAACATAATGCCAATTAATCGAAGGTAGCCTATTACGACCCCAAAGTACGGAAAATGACCCCAATGGTCATTCACCATAGATTTGAAATCGAGAAGGTTATCAACTTCGATACGCGACGCTTACGAATAAAAGACTTCATCGATCCAAAAATAAAAATGGAAATGGAATAGAAAATGAAATAGACTCGAATAAATCATCATCTATCAATAATTTGACCGATAATAATTATTAAAATTCGTCATAGACCAAAAATCGAATAAAATGAATAAAAATCAAAAATGAAAAGTTTGAAAAAAAGGTTGTTCTCGGGTTTGTTATTATTTGTCGATAGTTTGACAAACTATAACTTGGAGGTCTCGTCATCGACCAAAACAAAATGAAAATAGGACAAAATGCCCAATAACAAAAGAGAAATAAAATCTATCTCTAAAAATATAAAATGTTCTAAAACTTAAATAAGAAAGAAATGGTTTATAATATATACATAAAAAAAGATTCTAAAAGAAAATAAAACTGCATTTACAAACCAAAGAGCTATTTAATAACTAGTATATATTATATAATATGTTAACTAATATGATAATATAAAAATATATATACAATATAACGTATTTACATAATATAAAATAATAACATATTTACAAAAAAGAAAATCAAAACAGAAATATAAAACTGAAATATAAAATAATAATAATAATAATAATATTTACATAAAAAGTTTAAGAAAATAAATATATATATAAAAAAAAAACAGACAGGGGGTGGTCAAGGAAAATGGAGGGTATATGATAAAAGAACAGGTGAGAATCATGTGGGATGAACAGCCCATCATCTCACCATAATAAAAAAAAATGAGGAACATGGGCCAGGATAATGTGATGGCCCTCTTAGCCTATCCTATTCTAATGTCATCAGAAAAAAATAAAAAAGGAAAACCCAAGAACAGGTTGTCGCCTACGAGATACATCAGGAACTTCCAATACTCTTGAAATTAAACGGAAAAAAACTTGAACACACAAACACTCACTCTAACACTCTCAATCTCTCAAATCTCTATCTGTTCTCAATTCAACTTCTTTCATCTTTTCTGGGTTTGTTTCCGATTTCAGTTGGAGGATTGAAATGGGTTTCAACGGTTGAAGTTAGGAGTTCTGAAGTTTGGTTTTACAGGGTTTTTGAAAATGGGTTAAATTTGTTTTGCGGTTGATTGATTGAGGGTTGTGGGTTTGAGCTTTGGTGGCGATGGCGGAAAAAAGTGGTGAGAGTTTGATGAAGAAGATTTGGGGTCTGATTCGAGGAAAGTTTGGGGATGTTTCGATGACGGTTTGAGAAAAAGAGGAACGTCTTAGCTTTTACAGTTCTGAAACGGGTTTGGGTTGTTATTGTTGTAGTGGAGTTGAGAATGGAAGTAGAAGAAAGGGGTTTTAATGGTGGAAAGGTTTTTGAGGTTGATGATAAAGCTGGAAGAAGAGCAATGGTTATGGAGGTTTGAGGTGGTGATGATGATTTGGCTGTTTCGTTTGTTTTTTTAGATGATGATTGGAGATGTTGATGAACAGTAAGGACGGTCGAAGGTGGAGGAGCTTGGTGTGTTTGTGTTTTGGGTGATGAAGAAGACGGTAAATAGGAGAAGGGCTCCGACGGCTACAGTTTTTAGGGTTGGAGGCTGAGAGTTTAGGGTTGGTCTTGGCTGCTAGCGTTGTTGGTCCTTGGAGAAGGAAATGAATAGGGTCTTATACCCTACGAAAATGACACGTGGCACAACAATTTCTTTTTTTGAATTTTTCTAATTAATAATTACTAATGATGATGAATAACAAATAATGCTGATTAATGAATAATTATTAAAATTAACTAATGATGAATACAATTAATAAATGCTGAATAAAACCTATAACCAATTAACTAATGAAATAAACTAAACTAACAAATCTGATTATAAAATAAATTAATTCTATTACTAATCCTGTACAAAAAAAACAGTTAAAAGTGAAAAAACAAAGAAAAATAACAAAAGGATTGGGGGTAGGATTCAAACTAAAATACAGGTATGTTCATCCGCTGGGGCGGGAATACTTCCGATAACTAAAAGGCGCGAATAAATATATGTTACTACAAACTAAAATAAACTAAAAAAGAAACAAAAACAACTAGGGTGGGATTTAAACACCCAATCTTTTAGCCAATACTCATGAACCCAACCACTAGGACACATATACTTCCAATTATAAAGTTGCACAAACATATATATCACATGTGTATAAAAAAAATCAAATTTAGTTAAAAAACTATTTTTTAAACTAACCCAAATAATAATTAATTCTATCTATTTTAATAAAATGCTAACAAAATAAAAAATGTAAATAAACTAAAATAAAACTCTAAACTATTTCTAAAAAAATTATTTTTAAATAATATATATATATATATATATATATATATATATATATATATATATATATATATATATATATATATATATATATATATATATATATATATATATATATATATATATATATATATATATATATATATATATATATATATATATATATATATATATATAAAAGACTTATTTAAACTAATTCTAAATTAAATCTAATAACAATAGTTTCTAGTAAAACTAAACTTTAAATCTATTAAAAATAAAATTCTACCTCTAGACTAATTTTAAAAACTAATCTTATATATAAAAAAAACTATTTTCTATTTTAAAAGCTATATATGAAAAAGAAATAATTCTTAATAAAAATCTATTCTAAGATCAAAATATGGACATTTAAAAAAGAAAAAAAAGAGAAAAATAAAACAAGATTTAAAATTTACAAAAATACCATTTTTGCCACGTGTCACACTTCTATTGGGCAAAATAGTTGAGATTAAAAAAACACTCAATCGGGGGTGGACACGTGTCTAAACGGCATGAAACAACTATTAATAATGCGAAAATATTTATAAAAGGGTAGGACAAATTTAGGGTATGACACTATGCAACAGAGGAACTTAGTCCTTACACCCACATCTCAAATGTTTAGAATAAAAGCGGAAAATCTAAACATTGATAACATCAAACATATATACATATATATATATATATATCATCCAGTCTGATTTAACAACAAAGTCATGTTTACAAAAACATCCAACAACAAGATACATATACAAATGTATCACAAAAGAATCATAAACATCTTAGCTACCCGGTGCTACATATCAGAGCTGACCGACCAAAAGAATGAAGACACGCTTCACAAAAATCTCCAGCAAACCTACTCTGCAATGCCTCATAGAGCATCATAAAACAGCAGAAGGGTGAGAAATATTATCATAATAACAATGCATATAATTATATATCTTAGCATAAAAATACACATATTCTACATTCTCACCACAATTCATCACAACTCACTCATATACATCATAATGTGTGTGTGTGTGTGTGTGTGTGTGTGTGTGTGTGTGTGTGTTTGTGTGTGTGTGTATATATATATATATATATATATATATATATATATATATATATATATATATATATATATATATATATATATATATATATATATATATATATATATATATATATATATATATATATATATATATATATATATATATATTTACCTAAGCATATTCATCATGCATACTTTCACAATTCTCATCGTTCCACATAAACATACACATATATGTTCATTCACCAATTCACCATTATAAAGATGATAAATGCAAATCATAGAGACCGACTCACGACTCTATGCAAAGGAAATGCGGTACCGACTCAATCATCACAAGTTCACTCAGGAACTTATTGGAACTATCGCTGACACACCACATGGGCACACGATGTTCACCCATTGCTCAAACCTCACATAGACACGCAATGTTTATGGATTGCTCACACCTCACATAGGCACACAATTCAATTGCTCACACCTCACATAGGCACACAATCATTTGTAATCATCGCTCACACCTCACATAGGCACACGATTTTATAACAGATTCTCATTAAAATCCCACAACACAAGAATGCGCATCATTATGCTTCACATACAAAATGACTCAAGACACTCTTGAAATGCATACATATTCACAATATACATTCATGCATTCATCTCATTCTATCACATACAACCCATATACATTCACATTCAATTACGCCAAGCGGTAATGAATTCTATCACAATTATCATGCATTCACATTTAATTCAAGCAATGCAATCATTTTCCAAAAGGCCACAATTCATAATAAATTCCACAATCTAGGGTTCACGCCATACGGCTACCCACAACATATCATATAACAGCACACAAGTTACACATTCAGAATAAGATTAATCACATCTGAGTCGAAGAATCGACGTTGGATAAAAGAAAACATAAAATGTTGTACTGTCACGCTCGCTAGCATGCTTGCAGGAATGGCGAGTCCTTCGCTACTCCACTCACTCCAACGAGTTTGGGTCTTTTTGGTTCTGTCTAAGTCTGGGAGTGTTCGCCGGTAGCTCGTTGCGGGCTCGCCTAGCGAACACCTCGCTGCCTCACTCGCCAGCGATTCGCTTAGCGAACGCGTCGTTACACAAACCCTCAATCATCCAAAAATGTCAGAAAGTCACAAAATCACCCGATTTTATTCAAACAAGTTCCAATAGTCTCGGCCTGACATTCCTCGACTAAACTACGCAATTTATTTCGAATTCTAATCGTAAAAACATCGGTTTCTATCGATTTTACCAATTTTGACCTAAAATGAAAATGTAGAAAAACAACCAAACAATCTAACCAAACACATACATAATCATACACATTGATAAGATAATAATATTTCATACCCTTACCCGATTAAATCGATTCCTAGAAGTTGTTTTGAAGAATTCCAAGCTTTTCCTCTTTTTCTTCTCTTTTCCTTTCTTCCTCTTTCTTTCTCTCCCTTTTTCTCCTTTCTTTCTCGTTTCTCTCCTCTTTCCCTCTTATCTCTTTATATTTCCAATTCTCTTCTATTTCTTTTTCTCTCAAAATATCTAATAATTCATTTTCTCACAAAATTTCTAACTTATCATTAATTAAGAAATATCTAAAATACCCTCCAACCTAATTTCTCCGAAAACTCTCAAAAACGATAAAATAACACAATATACAAACATAACATATTAACACACCAATTTCATAAATAAAATAATAATCACCCAAATAAAATAAAAGACTCAACAAAAATGGGAAATCAGAATCGGGGCGTTACACTTTACCCATTGGTTAAATGTCAAAACCGAGGGGAAAAGTATTTTCGCCATTTAATAATTCCAAATAGGCTATCGCTGGGGATCAAACTCATGACCATCACACCTTTTATGTCGGTGTAATAGAAACCGAGAGGTAATGTGACACACTTCTTAAGGCGCCCTTTGTTACCTCTCATATGAAATCATGGTCACACCTCATATCCAACTGAGGTTAAATGTGATTTTCATAGTAGTGTGAATTATCTTCTTACATGATAAACTACGTTTAAACCCAACTTGGACCAACTTTTAATAAACCAACCCACAACACTAAACCAAATTTATAAACTCTAGACCAACTCAATCGGGATCCTATAGAAACAGCACACCAAACCGGATCAGCCCGTCCTCTCTCCCCATATCCTCGCCCATACACCCAGCCCAACCCAAAAATACTATTCAACCAGTACACACGGATCCTTCCACCTCTACTCCAGAAATTATTTCTCTACCTTCCATTTACCAAACAATCTTAAATTTTTAAACACAACTACAAATATATTAACCTACACACTTATGTAACAAAATCTCCCCTCCCTCGTAACCCATGTTAGAACTAAACGATACAAATTAGGAAATGACTCTAGATGAAGAATACAATGCTCTCATTTAGAATAAGACGTGAGATTTAGAGTCATGTTCACCAAATGTCAATGTTATTCGATATATGTAGATTTTTAGCCATAAAGACAAATATGATTATTTTTTTAGAGGAATAAATCTCGGCTTGTAGATGATGTGCAAGTCAACAAGTCGGCGTGGATTGCAGAGATACTTTGAGCCCTATTGTTAAACTGACCGCCATATGAATAATTCTCAGTCTCTCTTTATCTAAAGCATGGAAAATTCATCAGTTAGATGTCAAAAATACCTTTTTACATGGTGAACTCAAAGAAACAGTGTACATACATCAACCTCTGGGTTTTAAGGATTCAAATCATCCTCATCATGTGCACCTTTTGTGAAAAAAATTATATGGGCTTAATCAAGGTCCAAAAGCATGGTACAAACGTTTTGCTGATCATGTATTTTCTATTGGGTTTGCTTAAAGAAATTCTGATAACTCTTTATTTATCTATGAGAAAGATACACACACAACCTATATTTTTATTTTTGTGGATGATGTTATTCTCACTGCTTATTATGATGATCATAGAAATTCTATCATATCATGAATCATTGGCTATGAAATAAATGGGACCACTAAGTTACTTTTTGGGTACTAAAGTTTCATTGAAAAATATGGAAAGATTACAATATCAGTACATAATTTCAAACAATCCTAAACGAAAGCAAAAAAATAAACCCTAGGACCCGAGGACACTCAAACTGAAGAAGATCCATCTCCCTACTGCAACTTCCTCTTGAGCTTCCTAATTTGAACATCAAAATCAGTCTTCATCTCGGCTTTTTCTTTCAAGATCTTGTCAACAACACCTTTCTAAGCACCAAACCTAGTCTCTTGCTCTTTCTTCCTTTTCCTTCCATATTGCTCAAGCAACTCATCTTTCTGGAAAAGCTGATCATTTTTCTCCTTCAATTGCCTTTGCAATTCAAAAAATTTGCTCTCTCAAGCATCTCTCTCTTTCTTCATCTGAGCTAAAGCAACTTGGAGCCCTCCCATATTTTCAGCTGGAACAGGAGTGATTTATCGGACTTTAGGGAACATAGGTTCTTCAGGTGTATAAGGAATCTTGATCTGAGCAACTCTTGCTTGCACCCACTGAGTGTAAGGCTCCAAAGCAACACAATATTTCAATCCTAACTCGTTCTTCCTTTTTCTTGAATCTTACGCCAGGCGTGGACTATCCTCTCTTTCAACTCCTTGTTATCAATACCCTATTGAATGAAGAAACCTTCCAAAAGGACGTTGCTTAGTTTATCCTCCATAGCTACCCGTGTTGACATCGAGCAAAAAATAGATTGTAATTGATACCACCCTTTGTACCAAGAAGAGGCACATTAGGAAACTAATCACAACTGTCAATAACTTTCACGTCATCACAAAATCTGGAATACCAAGTCAAATCTGCATTGGTGAGAGACATAATCCTCTGAGATCACCTCAAATATTCCTTGTTATCCTTGAATAAGTTGGACTGTGGTAAGTGCGAAATAGACCACTTGTATAATAAAGGTGTGCAAAACATAATAGCTCATCTGTTCTTCTCCGTCTTAAGATGGATAGGATTGTAGGTATCTGCGAGCAAAGTAGGAACTGGATTTCGAATCAGAAAGATACTGATGGCATTGTGTAACACTCCAAAATTTCCCCTCTCTTATTTCTAATTATGTCTGGCTTGTATTTTACATTCATGTGCATTTTCCATTAGGGCATAATCTTTGCATCCTTTCATTTGCATTGAGCTCCTAAAGACGTGGATCAAGACATCTTCCCGTGATTTGAGTTTTCCCTATTCAGAGGTGATTTATCTGGCTATTACACTCAAGTTGAGACAAAGGCTGAATTCTCAACATCATGATTATCTTCTTTATCGAGACTCATCAAACATCAAGGGCATCTTTGTCATGATTTCTCAAGAGGATCATTGTGCACTCAAAGGCAGAAATTTCAGTTTCAAGTCAAGTATGGTTATTCAGTCATGATTTTGTTCGGGCATTTTATTTTAATTTTTTCATTCATCTGACTTTAATTTTTTACTTTGCATAACATAGCATGCATTTTATCTCGCATAGTGCCTAAAATGTCACCGGAATAATTTGTCGGAGTTACAGACAGACCTGTCAAATTGAATCTCAATGGTGCGTAAAATTAGTGGACAGAAAATTTTAAAATCGAGCTTGCAGATGTCAATTATATTGATCTACGTTCCACATAATTTAACCTTACGTATTCGTTTTAAATTTTTGACCATTTTTCGTCACATTTTGATTAGAATCAATGTCTTAACGAGTCAAAAATTATTTTAAAATCTGACCAAACGTTGTATTTTTCCAAGTCGTACATTTTGCGCTGATCATCTTAGTGTACTCGGTTTATTTTTTTGAGCACTTGGGTGTCCGACTTTTATTTATTTGGGTTTCGGTTATTTTTATATTTTTTGTCTAAACATTTATATTAAATAAATAGGATAATTAGTGTTTTAATTTTAATTATATTTTAAATATTTATTTTATTTCAAATTTAACTAATTTTTTAATTTAAACTTTAAAATGGACATGAGAAACATTATTGACAATTTAGGAGTAACCTTAACTCCCAATATATATTATTGATAAGGAGACCAAAAAAGACATAAAATTTGTGGCGACTACTGTTTCAATCATCAATACATGTTGATGAGATGCAACTACTGTAACAATGGGTTACTAGTATGTATGTCGATATTGTTCTTATAGATGCTACCAGCGACGTTTTGCATGGAAAAAGTAGTGGATACGTTACTGTTTTATTAATAAGCATATAACATGTTTATTTTAAAAAATGTATAATAAGTTTCTACTATATATGTTGTTTTCGGATTTAAAAAATTGAGTTTGGCACAAGGAAATTACCGGGACGAGTCGCGTACTAGGTCACTTTCTTTAAGACGTTTCGCCGTACTGCCAAATTATGCAAAGCAGTCGATTTACAACGACGCCTCCAGGATAAAACAGCCCGTTCAAAAAACTAACAATTATCAGTTGCACACTGATAAATCGCTCTAGAAATACACCTTTCTAAGTTAGTATCTGGCGCAAATAACCAGTCAAGAAAAGAAAAAAAAATTTAGATGAAGAGAATTTGAGGGAGAGAAGAAGGAAATCAAAATTCTTGTGAACTTATGAAATCCGATGTATTCACTACTGAATTTCTACCCTGTATTTATAGGCAGCTACCTGCACTTGAGTGGGGAGAAATTCGTGGTGAGTGGAGAAAATGGTGGGAGAATGAGAAATTCATGGAGGACTGGATCTGGCACTTACTGACCAATTATTTCCTTAATTAATTAATATTTATTATTAATTAATTTTCCACCGAATTATATTAATTAATTAATGATAATTAAATTATATAAGTTCAGGTCCAAAAAATAATTCATCTAGACCGGACCGAACCGAGCCGAGACAAGCCGAGCCGGCCGGCCGGACAGACAGCGGCGGCGCGCGCGCGTGTTTCTTGTTGGTCATGGGTGTGTCCTGTCGCTACTGCAAAAATCGGCGCCAGCATAACAGAAGAGTCTCCACCGTGCGTTATTTATCCCAAAGGAGGGAAAGGAAACGCTCAGAGAAAACCTAACGAAAAGGGAAAGGAATGGCCATCGCAACCAAGTCCTGGATTCGGGAGTCGGTTACGCAAGGGGAAGGTATTAGCACCCCTCACGTCCATCGTACTCGATGGGATCCACGCTTGTTGTTTATCTTGAAGGGTGGATTAATACTATCTAGCTAATGGCTTAGGGACAAAAGAAAAGAAAAGTGACTCGGCAAAGTATCACACTTTATGCCTACGTATTCCCGTCTGAAACGAGAAATCAGAGTCAACGTAGTTCGCCTAACTACGACCTAAGAAAAGGGGAAAGTTTGCTCGCCAAGATATCGCATCTTGTGCCTACGTACTTTCATCTGGTATAAAAGATCAGAGCATCCGTAGTTCGGCTAACTAGACCACAGGTTTGGTTCAAGTTGTTTTTTACCCGAGTGGGGTTAACAAACGGTTCTCGCATTTGGTGTATGCAGCTCGACCATTGGAGACTTAGGCGTTACCGTTTGCGGGAGAATCGAGAGTTAACGAAACTCTTATTACAAAAATGGTTTTCCTGATTAAGGTCCAAGAGGACAAAAAAGGAGTTGAACGTTGGTTTTGTGTATTTTAAAAAGAAGTGTTTTGAGTTTCATTTGTAACTCGTGTCGCACTAAAGACTTGGACTTATGAGTGAATGCGTCACATGTCACCCAAAGGGTACCATACTAAACATTCAAATTATGTGAGGGAAACCCTCCCATAATTCTTTCTCAAGTAGCTTAAGGCTTGTAACGCATGACACACGTTATCCTTTATTAAGTATTTTCGAATGTTTGAAGAAAGGAAGAGAAAGAGACTCTCTAAAGGAACCTACACAACCCTAAATGTTAGCATGCGATGTTCGTCCTATGGTTGAAGTTTGCGAAAGGGAAGACTACCCTAATGTTATCATACATGGTTGCAAAGCCTAGTGTCTATCACATTCTACCTTGAACAAGGAAGAATGAAGATCCTAAGGGAAAGGCAAAGGAAGCAACATAAAACAGATGAAATAAACAGCATACAGGAAATGCGGATTCATAACAGTAAACATGGAATGCAAGTGAAGGAGCAAGTCATCTCAACCTCAAGCCCATAATGAATGGAAAATGGCCTATTTTAAACATACAATCTTGGCCACAAGTGAATATAAAGAGATACAAGGCAACAGAAACCTATGAATGACGTACGTATACTACGATTAGGAATCATAACGCATTATCATGGAAATATGGAACCTAATGGGCAATTCATGTATGATAAAACCGGCCAATCAATGATCTACATATCCTATATAGTGTCTATAACAAGCAATAAGAACCCTAGCGTTCACCACACAAACAATTCGAGACCGTTGGAGCCGAAAGAAAACCAAAGTCCGTTCAAAAGTCCATATTACAAGTCCGAATACAAAAATATAAGAAAAATAGAAAAAGGTGCTAAAAAATTCAAATAAAAATCTACAATTCCCTACATTAAGCCACAAACCAGGGGTGAGAGATACCACAAAAATATCCAAAGAGAAATGGTCAAATAAGATGAAAACCTTGCAAGATGTCTCATGTATACCAAAGGAAAAGTTAAAATGGAGCATGTTAAAGAAATCATCCAAAACCAATCAAAATGGTACCATAAAATTCCCACAAAAATATATCACAATACCTCAACATGTGTATGAGATCCCTGCAAAAGGATAGGCCAAAATATGTAATTTTGATGGGTTCAAAGAAAATTCACAACATGATAGCACCAACATTGCTATTTTTTGACAACTAAAATGTAAAACATACAGAGAAAATATCAGAAAATGGTAAAATTATAATTCCAGTTCAATAAAACTCTATACATTTCAAAGATTACACAGAAAAAAATGGGGATCAAAAATACTAATTTTCCTATTTTTTATGATTATTTGAAGTCAGCATGTAAAACAGAAAAATAAAAGAACATGGAAGAACATGAATACAAGGTGATAACATGAGAAATAAGTGAGAATAAATAAAAGTGGCAGGGGGAGGGATCGAACCCACGTCCTCCCAGCCCCCTGCGTGACCAAAACGACCGTGTTTAGATGGGGAGCACGTGGCGCGTGCTGCACTCTTGGATATGAGGACTAAGTCACGATTTTGAGCATGATCGGACGGTGGAGGAGTTGTCTTCTACCTTTGAACATTTGAATGAGAAAACTCAGCCATGAACACGTGAAACCGAATGCTTCAACATCCACCTTTCTCAATCTCTAACTCTCTCAATTTTTTACCAAATGCAACGATCTTTAGATGAATCTTTTGGGATTTTTCGAGAGGAATCCAAATATACCATTATTTTCCCTTGAAATGGCCTCTAACTCAAAAATCGTATATGAATCTCAAACTTTCAAGAACACCAAATTGTCATAAAAACCATCTTTTTTTTTACTATAATCCATGTAGGAGATGAGAGCAATGTAATGCAACAACAATAATGCAAGAAAGACTCATAAATCATGAGTTATGGTGAATTCTTTATACCTCCGAAAATGACTCTTTTGAGCTTCAATGGAGCACGACTTTCTTTGGAAAATTATGTAGAAACATTCAACAATCCATGGTAGAGGTATTAGGATGAAGGAGAATGCTTGAATTGTTGAAGAAATGAAAATCAATTTTCACTTGGAGCTTACTTTTCATGTTACTACAACCATGGTGTTGCACTAAAAACTTCTTAAAAATTGGTGGAAAAATTCTATGGAGTATATTGAATGTATTTGCAATGAAAAAGGATCAAAAAAGTGGAGAGAAAAAGGAATTGAAAAATCAATTTTTCAAATGTAGAAAATTGTGGGAAAATGAAAAAAATGGTGGAAGAAGATCATGGAAGAGGATTTTTTGCCTTGGCTCCATTTGGTTTTATATCTTGCATCATAAGGAAGGTTTAAGGCCCACAATAGTTCCTTGTATCTAAGCCCAAGCCCAAGATCCATTATGCTACTTAGTTGTAAAGAAAACTTGGAATAGGTCATGATAAAAGCTCCAAATGGAAAATGTAATATTGCCATTATTCTTAAAACATGATTTCCACTCAAAATAAGCACAAACATGGTCCTATTTGATTAAATTTTGAAGAAATACCAAACTATGCCTTTTCACATGTTTTCACCAAAGTGACTTTTATCAAACTTCCACCATGAGCTAACCCATTAAAACCTTTAGGCTTAGTTGACCAAATGACCCTATTTGGAGCAACTTTCACGTTGGAAAAAAGTCCATTTGAGTTATGCAAAGTTGTGAACTGGACCTGTAATTTTATGACCTGTAATCATAGTTTCCCAACTCATTGATAATCTTAAGTTGGCCTCTAAGTCAGGGGATGCACCCCACACAAGCATCTGAACTTCTCAAGGGCATGAACCACTTCCTGGTGACTCCAGTGACTCCTCAAGCTCGAATAAAACCTCTAGATAGGCCTCTCTTGATGTATATCACACTTGATCCCCTGCATAAATGCTAATGCAATGTTATGATGATGTTATGCTAATGCAAAAACAAGAAGGAAAAGGTTGGGCAAATTTTGGGGTGCAACAGCTGCCTCTATTCAAGCGACTTGGACCTGAATGAGTGAAAAGTGAACGGCTTTCAATCAATCAAGGTAAAAGGCGGTTGAATATCCAAGAACCCGGAAATTTGCCAACCGCAGAAATAAACTGCAAACTCTGATTGGAATAGAATCTCCGAAGAAAACAAACATAATGAACATCTTGAACATCCCACCAAGGGAAATAGAAACTTAATCAAGTAACTCTGCTTTAGGAAACACGTAACTGGCCATGGTCTGAACACCACATGGGCCAAAGAACAATCTTTTGAATTGTCGGAATTTGAATACTCAACGCACGATAGGGCCACACCAAAATCTGTTGGAATCTGGATACTCAACACACTAACCGGAGCCTGGATGCTCGACGTAACTGGTGATTTCACTGGGGATTTACCGGAGCCTGGATACTCGACGGACGAAGCAATACATCACAAACCGAACATTCACCGGAATCTGGACATTCAACGGAGAGAGAGTACTATCGCAACGCTTACTAAGATCTGTATACCCAACTGCCTTTATCGGAGTCCGAACACTTAACGGACAAAGAAAAACGTTACAAATTGGAAATTTCACCGGAATTTGGATATTCAACGGAGGAACCGGGGCTTGAACGCTCAACGTAACACATCGAAGTCTGAACACTCAACGCAAAAAACTGGAGTCTAACAACTCGACGAAAACACACCGGAGCCTGGATACTCAATGAAGATAACCAACCGGAGTCTAAACACTCAATGAAAACACACCGGAGTCTGAAAACTCAACGAAGATAACCAACCAGAGTCTGAACACTCAACGAAAACACACCGGAGTCTGAAAACTCAACAAGCGATAAACCGGAGTCTGGATACTCGACGGAACAACAAACCGGAGCCTGGATACTCGATAGAATAACACACCGGAGCCTGGATACTCAACGCAACAAACCGGAGTCTGAAAACTCGACGAAAACACACTGGAGCCTGGATACTCAATGAAGCCACAAACTGGAGCCTGGATACTCGACGGACGGAGACGCATCGGAGCCTGGATACTCAACGAAGCAACAAACCGGAGCCCGGATACTCAACGAAGATACACCGGAGCCTGGATACTCTACGAAACAAACTGGAGTCTGAACACTCAACGAAAACACACCGGAGCCTGGATACTCAACGAAGCTACCAAACCGGAGTCTGAACACTCAACGAAAACACACCGGAGTCTGAACACTCAACGAAGCTACCAATCGGAGCCTGGATGCTTGACGAAAACACACCGGAGCCTGGATACTCAACGAAGCTAACCGGAGTCTGAACACTCAACGAAAACACACCGGAGTCTGAACACTCAACGAGGCAACAAATCAGAGCTTGAACACTCGACGAAGCAAACAAATCGGAGCCTGGATACTCAATGAAGTAAACCAATCGGAGCCTGGATACTCGACGAAGAAAAACGGATGAAAAGAGAATACTACCAATACTTATCAAGATCACCTCACAAAATCTTTACCGGAGTCTGGGTACTCGACGAGAGAAAGAAACAATACAAACTAGAGATTACCGGAGCCTGGATACTCGACGGAAGAAAGAATCAATATAAACTGGAGATTTACTGGAGCCTGGATACTCGACGGAATAGCCACGAACACTAATAGGGGTCTGGACCCTTGCTTGATTTTACCGGAGTCTGAACACTCAGCGTACGACCGAAGCCTGAATACTCAATGTAAAAACTGGTGTCTGAATACCACAGCTCCATGCTGGGGAGAAGAACTCTGAACAACTTTGGAAGATACGACCCCAACTCTGCTGAGGGGTATACTAACAAACCTGGAGTTACAAATTTTACTGGAGATGAACAAGTCTCTGCTGGTGATGAGCAACTCTTGCTGAGGGACGGAGTAAATGTCATGCATGACCTCCCAGGAACACACGTTACACTGTTGGGGTCACGAACGACCTGTCGGAGGATATTCCACACATGCCTGGTGGAGAGAAATCTGATCTTGACTCGCTCAGGAACAAACCCATACTCGTACTCCGTGGGGATTAGAGGTACGCCTGACCCACTGCTGGGGGTAAAGATGCAACTTCCATCTGCTAGGGAAAGATCTTTGATTGTTGGAAAAATGAGCTTCATCCGAATCTCTCTGAGAAATCGCCCCAAGCGTAATGCCCCTGTCCCAGTCTGATTGTTGGGAAGGTCTACGCTGAGAAGAAAATAGCTTGCCATGAGACGACCCCGAGATGGCTTACCCCAGAATCTGGACCGTGAGAGGATCCTTGGTTGAATAGTTCGAATAAGCTCTAGAGATATGGAGAGAAACAATTCTTTTCCTCATAGGGTGGCATGCCCCAGCCTTGCAATGGCTTTGCCTCTGATTGACTGAGCTGTGAAGCAGTACCCCTGATTGCGAGAGATTTACCAAATCTCGATCTGATTGCCCCAGATTAACTGATTCTTGGACGGCTGACCTTACTGGGGGTTATTTGATAATAGTTGGCCACAACTCAACGGAGTATTCAGGCGTTCTACATTCTATCCTGATCAAACTTTCCACTGTGGAAACTTTCCTGCGGTTGAGCGCTTACTCGCAAGTAAAACAAGTTGTTTTGCATAAAAGATATATTAAATGCAATGCATATGACAGGTTTTTCAAAAACCCAATCCCGTTCACTGGAAAAATTTATGACATATAATGAACGAATCAATTATCGAAGTGTCAAAATTAATACAACACTGTAAGAGGAATCCTTTTTGGAGTCAGTTTCGATGCGATCTTTACCGAAGTATGCTCTCAAACTAAACCTGTTTCAATTAGGACTTTTGAAGGTTGTAACGTGGTCGGGTTCACGGTTAACAAGGAAGGATATAAGGCTCAAAATTCATTTTAACCCACCCATTCTTCTTGATGTTCTCCAATCCTATGTTCAGCTAATTCGACCTTAGCATTCACCTTTCAAAGGTGGAATGATAGGAGTGATGGTTCAGGGAATCACATGCTTTCTGAAGTGACAGTCATTCCCTTTCCGTAGTGTATGGAGTCACACAATTTCGTTCTTGCTTGAGGATTTTTCTCTTGTAATCCTTTTCGTTTTTCTTTCGCTTTTTCCGTTCCCTAATTTTTGCCTGGACTAACTCTTTTGAGTTTCTGATTTTGAAGTCTAGCGGGATACCCTAATTGTCGCCTAAGTCGCTTGTTTTCAAGATTCGACTTAGCGGGTTTTTTCTCTTTTGATTTTTTCTTTTTGAACAAATCATGTGACACCGGCTTGTCTGACTTGTTAAAAGAGATTGTGACTTTTTCACTCCTTATCAACAAGATTTAACCATTGTGGTCCTTTAGGCACGACCTATACAGGTGTGATTTATCCTTGAACGGACATTCCTTTTGCAATTCGGACGCTTGGTCAAATTAACTGACGCCTACCCTGCCCCAGGTTAAGATTGAGGGTTTTTCATTTTCAGAAAGAAACTCCTACTACAAGGCTCAACGGGGTTGACAAGGGATTATCTTCCTTATATCTCCGGTGTTTATGGATTTGAAACAATTCCTGTATATCGTCAACAGGTTTTTCTATCCAATAGCATACAATTGGAAGCTTACACGTCTTTCAATTTCGTCATCCTCCCCGGATTCCACTTAAACAAGCGTTTGAAATAAAAGAAAGCAATAAAGTGAACACTAATGGATTAATTCAAAACATGCATATTTATTTCATTTTCAATATCAATTGAGAAACAACAAGTTTTTACAAGTGAGAATTGCATGTAGACAGGAAAGAAACTACAAATGCAAAGAAATGACATGATAAAATGAAAATTGCCAGCTTCTAGGAACTGGGCTTTATCCATGAATCCAAGTCACAATCGCTGTCTCTGCCTTCAACATTGGACCCAGCATTGATTCGTTCAAACACGACTCCTCCTGGAGTGAACACAGTTGGCCCTTTGAATCGTGGAGCGCTCTGTGATGATGATGCAGGACAGTACCCTAAACCGAACTTGTCTTGCTTGTTGGGGATGTCTAGAACTTGGCCCCAACCTTGCGCTGCCCCAGTCTGAACCACTGCTTGGGCTTCCTTGAACGACGACATTGCTACCTCCGGCGCTTTGCTCGTAGTTGGAGACTTATCTTTAACTTGAACCTCCTCGAAGGCCTGACACAGAGTCTCGTGGATCTCACCGTCCACTTCTATATACTTGAATGACGATAAGTGGCTTACCAGTATATCATCTTCACCGCATACGGTGACAATGCTGCCACCGACCATATACTTCAACTTTTGATGGAGTGTAGACGTCACGGCCCCCACTGCATGAATCCAGGGCCGACCCAACAGAAAACTGTAGGCAGGCTGTATATCCATTATGTAGAACACAGTATTGAAAACTTCAGGTCCCACTTGGATGGGTAAGGTCAGCTCTCCGAACACTGAACGGCGCGTACCATCGAAAGCGTGCACCACCAGGTCACTAGGCGTACAAATGATACCTCGGGTATCCAACTTCATTAGGGCCTTCTTGGGTAGAACATTCAGGGAAGATCCAGTGTCAACCAACACATGGGACATGACTGTGCCCCTACATTCAACCGAAATATGAAGTGCACTGTTATGATTACGGCCTTTAGGTGTCAGATCAAGATTTGTAAAGCCGAGCCCGTGCCCCGCATTCACGTGGGCCATCACCCCCTCAAGTTGATTGACCGAGATCTCTTGGGGTACATATGAGGTGTCAAGGATTTTCTGTAAGGCGTTCCTGTGGGCCTCAGAACATAGTAGTAATGACAATATAGAGATTTTAGACAGCGTCTGCTGCAAGTGCTCGACTATCTTGTAGTCGCTTTTCCGGATTAATCTCATGAATTCCTCCACGTCTTTCGCCAAAGACTCTTTTTCCTTCCCCTGAGGATTGCTTTCTTCCGTAACCCTACTCTTCCCTTTTGCAGCTCTCTCAGCCTCTACTTCTAGTGACGCAAAGATCCTGTCGCTGCGGGTCATGCCACCTATACCCACCAGATTATCCACTGAGTCTGCTGAAGAACTTTTCAACTCCACCTTCTCCCCATTACAAAAGACTTCTGCTCCGTAATTCCACGGAATCGCCTTAGTACTCTCATACGGGACTGGCCCAACTTTAGTTATGATGACGGTGAGCCTTTTGGGAGGCACTGGTATTATGATCGTTTTGTAAGGGATTGAAATTGTCGCGACTTCATCCTGCTCCTCTGTCACTTCCTCAACAGGTCTATCTTCCATAGTACGGTCAAACTGTAACGTTCCTTCGTCTATCAAAGCCTGAATATGTATCTTCAGATCTTCGCACTCTTCTGGATGGTCCACATAATTAGCACAAGTTTCAGAACAACCAGGGAACACTCCCCCTCTCAGCAATTCTTTCTTCACCTGACCCAGCGGAGTCTTCAACTCTTCAACCCTCGTCACTAGATTCAAGCTTTCCTCTTCCAGAATGGCACTAACTCCTGCTGGTCCGTGATTCGGCGTGGGACTTTTCACAATGTTGGGCGCTTCATGCGAGAAGTCTATGGCTTTACTGTGAATTAAATCTTGCAGCTTGTGCTTAAAAGCCTTACAATCGTCAATGTTATGCCCGGGTGCCCCCGAGTGGAATTCGCAGCGGGCATTTGCATCATAGCCAGGTGGTGGTTGGCCTGTCAGAGGGGCCAAGGTTCTCTTCTGAATTAACTGCAGTTGTAGTAACGTCTGAAGCATCTGGGAGTACGACATTGGCGGCATATCGAATACTCTATTTTCTCCCCTCGAATTTTGGTACTTCCTATAGCCCTGTTGATTCTGCTGCTGTTGTGGTTGTTGTTGTGGTGGTGGTATCAGAATGATAACACATGCAGTCTGATGATGATGACACTGATCTTGATATCTACCTCTGCCTCTTCCCCGAGAGCTTGACACAGAATTAGCGTCGCCTTCACGCTTTTTATTTCCGAACACTTTCTTTCCTCCACCTGACGAAGGTATTTCTACGGCCTGAATTTTCCCAATCTTGATGCCGTTTTCTATATGCTCACCAGTGATGACAAGGTCAGAGAAACTCCCGGACATACAGTTGACGAGCTTTTCATAGTACATCCCAGATAACGTCGATACAAACAAGTCAATCAACTCTCTCTCTACCATTGGGGGTTGCACTCTGGCTGCCAGCTCACGCCACCTCTGGGTGTACTCTTTGAAAGATTCCCCGTTCTTCTGGACGACATTTTGAAGTTGGACCCTGTTGGGAGCAAGGTCACTATTGTACTGGTAATGCTTCACAAATGCTTCGGCCAAACCCTTCCAACTGCGAACTTGAGAGGGTTCCAAACCCATATACCATTCGAGCGACGGCCCTGACAGGCTATCCTGGAAAAAGTGCATGAGCATCTTCTCATCATTTGAATAGGCTGACATTTTTCTTTAGTATGAACGTATGTGCACCTTTGGGCAAGTGACACCTTTGTATTTATCGAAGGTAGGAACTTTGAACTTGTGCGGCACTCGTAAATCAGGGATCAGCCCTAAATTGTCCATGTCGAGCCCTATGGAGTCCTGATTTGTTATGTTCCTCATCTGTTCCTCCAGCATTCTGAATCTACGATCAGCTTCAGCAGGTAACTCAACGCCTACATCCCTCATAGAGAACACGTCGTCCTGATGATCTTCATTCCATCGTTGGTCCCTATTGCCATACCCTGCGTAGGCACCCTCCGGACCATAGACGTTTCGATTGACGGTGTAACCATACCCAGCGTTACCAAGACCGTGGTTAGCAGCACCATGTCCAAACCCAGCATTATGAGTACCATTACCACAACCCAAGTTAACAGTATTACCAAGACCTGCGTTACCAGGATTACCCAAACCTGCATTACCAGCGGCATTACCCAGACCAGCGTGGCGGACGCCAACATCACTACCATTCCCGACCCCTGCAGCAGTTGGGGTGCATCCGGTAGGCACAACAGTGGCGTTAGGAATTTATGTATCGTTGCGGGGAGTATTAGCAGCAATACCTCCGGAATAACTCCATTAAGATCAACCCTAGCTACCAGGGGCTGGACCATTGTTCTCAGTTGCTCCTGTCCTTGAGCCATACCTTGCATGACTTCCATGAGCTGAGTCATGCGCTCCCTCATCTCTTGCATCTCAGTCTGAACGTGATCCATGGCTTTCTTGAGATTGTTTCTAGTAGGATACCGGTGAAGTCTCTGGTCAACAATCCTGAAACAACTCTGAAAAGACAACAAAACATAAGAACGAGGCTTAAGAAGGTACCTGCAAACACAAAGAAAAATATGCAAAATGCTAACAATGTATATATGCATATGGAATATTTCCCTTGATTCTAGTTCCGGGTGAAACACATGACAATGGAAACCCCTCAGACAGCAATAGTAAAAAACTCCTCATATACAGATGGAAGACCGCATAGGTAGTTACAAGCACAAGTATCTGAGCACGAATAACGGCAAGCGAGATAGATAGAATCAAAGGGAATATGCATCTGCAATGTTAATGCAATGTCATGTAATCAATGCAGATGAGAAATGAAAAAATGCAAGGATGCTATAGGGGATCAAGGTAGCTGTGTTGTGCTGTAGCAATAATAATCAGAAGCTGATTATACTGTAGCTTGAGAATAACCAGAGCTTCGCCTTTGCATAACATATATCACTGCATGACATAGATCGCTGATACTGAAGACCTCTGATATCAAACCCAAAAGTTCACACTGTAGAGAAAACCGGGTGATCTGGAGCTATGGTTTCCTGCATAACCCAATCCCTCTCACATGTATGGACCTATCCACTGATAAGGTACGACATCCTATGCGTTCATCAGCGTCACAGACTTTCAAGAGCGATGATACGATACCTAGAAGGTGTGGCATCATCATCCCTTGAAGCGGCCTCACTTAGCTGAATCCCAATTGATAGGTCCCTAGAGTCGACAATCCTCGGGTCAGACAACTTGTCGAGCCCTAAGGGCCAGGCAAGAAGCATCAAAGAGAATCTCGTCCGAGCGCAGATTTCGCGGCTAGCTGGTGCGAGCTAAGCAAGCAGGCTAACCACTACTCTCTACTTCTAAGTCTATGTGCAAACTCAAGCCCAGGTCCGACTTATCTCTCATCAGAATCAGTCCCCTCCCACAACAGCATAATAAGAATATAATATAATGTTGAAAATAAACTGCGGAAAATAAAATGCGTAAAAGTAAAGCTAAGATACAACAGGTATGTACAAAACCCACAAGATAAACAAACAAGTGCTAGGACTGACTCGCCTAGGGGATGGGAAACGGTCCCAGCGTAGGGGATGGGAAAATTCCCCTACAGCTATAAAGTATCCCCAGCAGAGTCGCCAGCTGTCTCTACTGCGAAAATCGGCGCCGGCATAACACAAGAGTCGCCACCGTGCGTTATTTATCCCAAAGGAGGGAAATGAAATGCTCAGAGAAAACCTAGCGAAAAGGGAAAGGAATGGTCATCGCAACCAAGTCCTGGATTCGGGAGTCGGTTACGCAAGGGGAAGGTATTAGCACCCCTCACGTCCATCGTACTCGATGGGATCCACGCTTGTTGTTTATCTTGAAGGGTTGATTAATACTATCTAGCTAAAGGCTTAGGGACAAAAGAAAAGAAAAGTGACTCGGCAAAGTATCGCACTTTATGCCTACGTATTCCCGTCTGAAACGAGAAATCAGAGTCAACGTAGTTCGCCTAACTACGACCTAAGAAAAGGGGAAAGTTTGCTCGCCAAGATATCGCATCTTGTGCCTACGTACTTTCATCTGGTATAAAAGATCAGAGCAGCCGTAGTTCGGCTAACTAGACCACAGGTTTGGTTCAAGTTGTTTTTTACCCGAGTGGGGTTAACAAACGGTTCTCGCAGTTTGGTGTATGCAGCTCGACCATTGGAGACTTAGGCGTTACCGTTTGCGGGAGAACCGAGAGTTAACGAAACTCTCATTACGAAAATGGTTTTCCTGATTAAGGTCTAAGAGGACAAAAAAGGAGTTGAATGTTGGTTTTGTGTCTTGTAAGAAGAAGTGTTTTGAGTTTCATTTGTAACTCGTGTCGCACTAAAGACTTGGACTTAAGAGTGAATGCGTCGCATGTCACCCAAAGGGTACCATACTAAACATTCAAATTATGTGAGGGAAACCATCCCATAATTCTTTCTCAAGTAGCTTAAGGCTTGTAACGCATGACACGCGTTATCCTTTATTAAGTATTTTCGAATGTTTGAAGAAAGGAAGAGAAAGAGACTCTCTAAAGGAACCTACACAACCCTAAATGTTAGCATGCGATGTTCGTCCTATGGTTGAAGTTTGCGAAAGGGAAGACTACCCTAATGTTGTCATACATGGTTGAAAAGCCTAGTGTCTATCACATTCTACCTTGAACAAGGAAGAATGGAGATCCTAAGGGAAAGGCAAAGGAAGCAACAGAAAACAGATGAAATAAACAACATACAGGAAATGCGGATTCATAACAGTAAACATGGAATGCAAGTGAGGGAGCAAGTCATCTCAACCTCAAGCCCATAATGAATGGAAAATGGCCTATTTTAAACATACAATCTTGGCCACAAGTGAATATAAAGAGATACAAGGCAACAGAAACCTATGAATGACGTACGTATACTACGATTAGGAATCATAACGCATTATCATTGAAATATGGAACCTAATGGGCAATTCATGTATGATAAAACCAGCCAATCAATGATATACATATACTATATAATGTCTATAACAAGCAATAAGAACCCTAGCGTTCACCACACAAACAATTCGAGGCCGTTGGAGCCGAAAGAAAACCAAATTCCGTTCGAAAGTCCATATTACAAGTCCGAATACAAAAATATAAGAAAAATAACAAAAGGTGCTAAAAAATTCAAATAAAAATCTCCAATGCCCTACATCAAGCCACAAACCAGGGGTGAGAGATACCACAAAAATATCCAAAGAGAAATGGTCAAATAAGATGAAAATCTTGCAAGATGTCTCATGTATACCAAAGGAAAAGTTAAAATGGAGCATGTTAAAGAAAGCATCCAAAACCAATCAAAATGGTACAATAAAATTCCCACAAAAATATATCACAATACCTGAACATGTGTATGAGATACCTGCAAAAGGATAGGCCAAAATATGTAATTTTGATGGGTTCAAAGAAAATTCACAACATGATAGCACCAGCATTGCTATTTTTTTGACAACTAAAATATAAAAAATCCAAAGAAAATGTCAGAAAATGGTAAAATTATAATTCCAGTTCTATAAAATTCTAGACATTTCAAAGATTAAACATAAAGAAATGGGGATTAAAAATACTAATTTTCCTATTTTTTATGATTATTTGAATTCACCATGTAAAACAGAAAAATAAAAGAACATGGAAGAACATGAATACAAGGTGATAACATAAGAAATAAGTGAGAATAAATAAAAGTGGCAGGGGGAGGGATCGAACCCACGTTCTCCCAGCCCCCTGCGTGACCAAAACGACCGTGTTTAGAACGTGGCGCGTGCTGCACTCTTGGATATGAGGACTAAGTCACGATTTTGAGCATGATCGGACGGTGGAGGAGTTGTCTTCTACCTTTGAACATTTGAATGAGAAAACTCAGCCATGAACACGTGAAACCGAATGCTTCAACATCCACCTTCCTCAATCTCTAACTCTCTCAATTCTTTACCAAATGCAATGATCTTTAGATGAATCTTGTGGGATTTTTCGAGAGGAATCCAAATATACCATTATTTTCCCTTGAAATGGCCTCTAACTCAAAAATCGTATATGAATCTCAAACTTTCAAGAACACCAAATTGTCATAAAAACCATCTTTTTTTACTATAATCCATGTAGGAGATGAGAGCAATGTAATGCAACAACAATAATACAAGAAAGACTCATAAATCATGAGTTATGGTGAATTCTTTATACCTCCGAAAATGACTCTTTTGAGCTTCAATGGAGCACGACTTTCTTTGGAAAATTATGTAGAAACATTCAACAATCCATGGTAGAGGTATTAGGATGAAGGAGAATGCTTGAATTGGTGAAGAAATGAAAATCAATTTTCACTTGGAGCTTACTTTTCATGTTACTACAACCATGGTGTTGCACTAAAAACTTCTCAAAAATTGGTGGAAAAATTCTATGGAGTATATTGAATGTATTTGCAATGAAAAAGGATCAAAAAAGTGGAAAGAAAAAGGAATTGAAAAATCAATTTTTCAAATGTAGAAAATTGTGGGAAAATGAAAAAAATGGTGGAAGAAGATCATGGAAGAGGATTTTTTGCCTTGGCTCCATTTGGTTTTATATCTTGCATCATAAGGAAGGTTTAAGGCCCACAATAGTTCCTTGTTTCTAAGCCCAAGCCCAAGATCCATTATGCTACTTAGTTGTGAAGAAAACTTGGAATAGGTCATGATAAAAGCTCCAAATCAAAAAAGTAATATTGCCATTATTCTTAAAACATGATTTCCACTCAAAATAAGCACAAACATGGTCCTATTTGATTTAATTTTGAAGAAATACCAAACTATGCCTTTTCACATGTTTTCACCAAAGTGACTTTTATCAAACTTCCACCATGAGCTAACCCATTAAAACCTTGAGGTTTAGTTGACCAAATGACCCCATTTGGAGCAACTTTCACGTTGGAAAAAGTCCATTTGAGTTATGCAAAGTAGTGAACTGGGCCTATAATTTTATGACCTGTAATCATAGTTTCCCAACTCATTGATAATCTTCAGTTGGCCTCTAAGTCAGGGGATGCACCCAACAGAAGCATCTGAACTTCTCAAGGGCATGAACCACTTCCTGGTGACTTTAGTGACTCCTCAAGCTCGAATAAAACCTCTAGATAGGCCTCTCTTGATGTATATCACACTTGATCCCCTGCATAAATGCTAATGCAATGCTATGATAATGCTATGATGATGTTATGCTAATGCAAAAACAAGTAGGAAAATGTTGGGAAAATTTTGGGGTGCAACATGTCCTCACTCCTTTCACGAAATTGGGTGCCCTTTAGGGCCCAACCCAATTGACCAAGTTGGAATATATAAACACTACTAATATTTCCATTCCCTTCAATGTGGGACTAAAATGAATCTTTTCAAATTCACTTCTATATTAGTTCTTACTTGTGTTCATTTATTGCTCATTAATTGTCAACAAATGTTTCCAATTCCCACTCTAATTAATTAAAGTTCCAACATTCCCCCACTTGAATTTAAAAGTGATTTCAGACGTTTCTAAGGTTGAGCATAAGCAAAGGTGTCTACGACTTGAACCTTAGCGTAGCGAGTAGGATTCTGATTCAACAAGAGTGACACCATTGTCTTGAACTCTATCTCGGACATCATACCCGCACATAACCTTTCCGTAAGGTGTATTCTTGTAGCCCGTGCTTTAGTGGCCCTGCACGTGTATCCCGGTTTAGTGAATGCTCTAGGAATTCTGGCTCGAAATTCCATAGGAACCGGCCTTAGTTCCACAGTCACATAGGTGAATCTATCAAGAGTACTCCTGTAGCCTAGGTACTCCCTCATACAGAGTATAGATCTCATTAAGAGTTTCTATTATCTCATCCTCTCATTACTTCAGGATTCATGCTTTACTTGCATGATCATTTCTATATTACTCACAACTTGTTATTACCCATTGAACCTAAGTCTTGGGATCTCCAATCATTTAGGTCGGGTTACCATCATGAGTAACTAATTGCTTTATAGGCATTAGTCCCATCTTTTTAGAAGTATTATGGACTTTCTCTCTAGCTAATCCTTTCGTCAAAGGATCTGCTAAGTTCTCATCAGTGCGTACATGATCCACTCTCAAAGCTCCTTTAGAGATACAATCTCAAACAGTGCTATGTTTTCTTCTAATTTGACGTCTTTTACCATTATAATAACGATTCTCAACTTTTGCAATAGTCGCGGTACTATCGCAGTGGATCAACACAGCTGGTATAGGTTTTTCCCATAGAGGAATCTCAGCTAGCAGGCACCTTAACCAACTTGCTTCTTCACTAGCTGTAGCTAATGCTATCATTTCAGACTCCATTGTGGACTGTGCCAGAATGGTCTGTTTCTTTGATTTCCAAGATACATCTCCTCCGGCTATACTAAATATATAACCACTAGTAGCTTTGGAATCATCCGATAAGGTGTTCCAATCTGCATCACTATACCCTTCTAGTACAGCAGGAAATTTCTGATAGTGTAGGCCGAGGTCCATAGTCCTTTTAAGGTACCTCATTACTCGCTCAATAGCTTGCCAATGTTTGTTACTCGGCCTACTTGTAAATCTGCACAACAATCCTACGACATATGCAATGTCGGGTCAAGTACAATCAGTGGCATACCTAAGACTGCCAATGATGCTCGCATATTCTGCTTGTTTGACACTTTCTCCAGTGTTCTTAAACAGTTTCACACTTGGATCATACGGAGTGCATAAAGGTTTATAATCAAAGTATTTATATTTCTTTAAGATCTTCTCCATATAGTGAGATTGATCCAAACAAATTCCTTGGTCGGATCTCGTGATCTTGATACCCAGGATCACGCTTGCTTCTCCTAGTTCTTTCATATCAAAGTTGTTGCATAACAATGATTTCATATCATTAATGGCCTGAATGTTTGATCCAAATATAAGTAGATCGTTTACACATAGACATATGATAGTACAGATGCGATTCTCAGATTTGTAATAAACGCACTTGTCACTTTCATTCACTTTGTACCCATTAATTATCATTAGGTTATCAAACTTTTCATGCCATTGTTTAGGGGATTTTTTTAGTCCATACAGAGACTTATCTAACTTACAGACCTTGCTTTCTTGTCCTTGGATCACAAACCCTTCTGGTTGTTCCATATAGATTTCTTCTTCTAAGTCACCATTTAAAAAAGTTGTTTTAACATCCATTTGGTGTACTATTAAGTTATAAATGGCTGCTATTGAAATGAGTACCCTAATGGATGTAATTCTAGTGACCGGAGAAAAGGTGTCGAAGAAATCTATATTTTCTCTTTGTCTAAAACCCTTGGCTACAAGGCGAGCCTTGTATTTCTCAATCGTTCCATCAGGTTTTAGTTTCTTTTTCAAAACCCATTTACAACCAATTGGTTTGCAACCCGGAGGTAAGTCTACTAAGTGCCAGGTCTTGTTAGATTCTAGAGAATCTATCTCATCATTAATGGCTTCTTGCCATAAGTCTGCATCCATAGATGACATTGCTTCTTGAAGATTTATTGGATTTTCTTCTACATTATAGGCCGCATAATCGGGCCCATAGTCTTTAGCAACTCTTTCTCTTTTACTTCTTCAAAGTTCTGTTTCTACATTGTCGCTGCTTTCAGTGCTTTTTATCACAGGAATGTGACTCGATTGTGTGCCCCCACTATTTCTCGATTTGAAAGGAAATTTGTGTTCAAAGAATTCAACATCGTTTGATTCTATAATTACTCTGGCATTTAGGTCATAAAACCTGTATGCCTTACTGTTTGCTGCATACCCAATGAATACGCATTCATAGGCTCTACTAGCGAGTTTAACTCGTTTCGGATCTGGAATTCTGACATAAGCCAGACAACCCCAAGTTCTTAAATAAGACAAATTTGGTTGTCTTTTCTTTGATATCTCATAAGGTGGGATCTTACTTTTTGACTTGGGAACTTTATTCAGAACATAGCCAACAGTCAATAAAATTTCCCCCCACCAGTGAGGTGCAGCACCAGAATTCAACATGATTGCAACTACAAGTTCAGTAAGAGTCCTATTCTTTCTTTCTGCTTTACCATTCATTTCAGGAGAGTATGGAGCAGTCGTTTCATGTATAATACCATGTTCAGCATAAAAATCATTAAACAAGCTAGAGTCATATTCGGTTTCCCTATCACTGCAAAGTCTCTTAATCTTCTTGTTAAATTGATTCTCAATTTCAGTTACATACACCTTAAACATGTCAAGCGCTTCACTTTTATTCTTCATTAGATATACATAAGTATATTCAGAGCAATCGTCAATAAAAGTGATAAAATAACGTTTATTATTTCTAGTTAAACTTCCATCTAATTCACATATATCAGAGTGTATAAGATCTAGGGGGTCAGATTCTTTTATAATTGACTTATGTGAAGTTTGTGTTATTTTAGCTTGACTGCAAAATTCACATTTATTGGAATCATTAACATTTAGTTTAGGGATTAGGCCTATGTTGCTTGCATTAGAAATGATTGTTTATTAACGTGACAAAGTCTACCATGCCAAATATTGAAGTCACACATAGAGTAAACAGAAGGAGAAATTTTATTCAAATCAACATTCAACTTAAACATGCCATCAGTGGCGTACCCTTTTCCAACAAAAATACCATTCTTAGTGATGGTGTACAAATCTGCCCCTAAAGTTTGACTAAACCCAGCTTTATTTAAAAGAAAACCAGAAACAAGATTCTTCCTAATTTCAGGAACATGCATGACGTCCTTCAAGATCAAAGTCTTTCCTGAAGTGAACTTCAGCTCAACATCTCCAATTCCAGCAACATTAGTGGTGTGAGCATCTCCCAACAACACTTTCTTATCTTCAGCATTCTTGTATTTCTTGAACATAGCACGACCATAGAAGACATGACGAGTGGCGCCAGTGTCTATCCACCAACCATCACTTCCACCAACCATGTTGATTTCAGTGATCATGGCAATAAGTTGCTCATCAGTCAGGTTGACCTGGGCATTTGAGCCAGCTGCAGGTTTAGGCCTGCTCCTACATTTCTTTGCCATATGGCCCGGTTTCCCACAGTTGTAGCAAGAGAAAACTGGAGCATCATTTCTTTGAGGTGGTGGCTGTTGCTTAGCAAACGGAGCCGATGGGGCCCTAGAGGGATTCCCATTCTTAGTTCGGTTCATAGCATTGCGGTTCTGATTCTTTAAAGGTTTGCCCGTAGGCTTCAGAACCGCACCGAATTTCTTTTTGTTGTTAGACACAACTAAGACTTCTTCTTTCTGATCTTGTTTTCGAGCCTCCTCTTCAATTCGGAGGCGAGTTATCAGACTCTCGATTGAAAATTCTTTTGTTTTGCGACGAAGCACATTTTTGAAATCTTTCCAACCAGGGGGCAGTTTGTCAATAATTACAGCAATTTGAAATTGTTCATTGAGGGGCATACCTTCTGTAATAATCTCATGATCAATCTTCTGAATTTCGTGGCTTTGAGCTTCCACCGACTTCTCATCCACCATTTTGTAGTTCAAGTAGTGGCTGACAGCAAATTTCTTCGCACCTGCTTCTTCAGTATCGTATTTTCTTTGCAGAGCCTCCCAAACCTGTTTAGCAGTTCTGTAGATACTGTAGTAGTCGTACAGATCATCAGCAAGGCTGTTCAGAATGTGATTTTTGCACAGATAATCATTCTCGTGCCATAAGGCGATTTCTTTTCGAATCTGTAGATCATCTGCTGTAGCCTTAGCTTTTGCAGCATCTGCTGCAGCCTTAGCTTTTGCAGCATCTGAGTCAGACATTTTGGAAATCCCATCTGAATCTGCAAGTGAGTTACCATTAGGTAGTTCAGATGATGCAGAAGGGACAACCAGGATATCCTCAGTCAGAATGTGGGCAACCTTATTCAGAGTTAAGAAAAATTTCATCTTAGCTTGCCAACGTTTGAAATTGGAACCCTCAAACCTGAAAGGTTTGTCAGAGACCGAAGCGGCCGCAGTAGTACCGATAATTTCCTCAGTTGCCATGGAAGGTATTCAAACGTCTTAAAATTGTTGTTTTCGGATTTAAAAAATTGAGTTTGGCACAAGGAAATTATCAGGACGAGTCGCGTACTAGGTCGCTTTCTTTAAGACGTTTCGCCGTACTGCCAAATTATGCAAAGCAGTCGATTTACGACGACGCCTCCAGGATAAAACAGCCCGTTTAAAAAACTTATGATTATCAGTTGCACACTGATAAATCGCTCTAGAAATACACCTTTCTAAGTTAGTATCTGGCGCAAATAACTAGTCAAGAAAAGAAAAAAAATTTAGATGAAGAGAATTTGAGGGAGAGAAGAAGGAAATCAAAATTCTTGTGAACTTGTGAAATCTGATGTATTCACTACTGAATTTCTACCCTGTATTTATAGGCAACTACCTGCACTTGAGTGGGGAGAAATTCGTGGTGAGTGGAGAAAATGGTGGGAGAATGAGAAATTCGTGGAGGACTGGATCTGGCAGTTACTGACCAATTATTTCCTTAATTAATTAATATTTATTATTAATTAATTTTCCACCGAATTATATTAATTAATTAATGATAATTAAATTATATAAGTTCGGGTCCAAAAAACAATTCATCTAGACCGGACCGAACCGAACCGAGCCGAGCCAAGCCGAGCCAGCCGGACAGACGGCGGCGGCGGCGGCGCGCGCGCGTGTTTGTCTTGTTGGTCATGGGTGTGTCCTCACTCCTTTCAAAAAATTGGGTTCCCTTTAGGGCCCAACCCAATTGACCAAGTTGGAATATATAAACACTACTAATATTTCCATTCTCTTCAATGTGGGACTAAAATGAATCTTTTCAAATTCACTTCTATATTAGTTCTTACTTGTGTTCATTTATTGCTCATTAATTGTCAACAAATGTTTCCAATTCCCACTCTAATTAATTAAAGTTCCAACATTCCCCCACTTGAATTTAAAAGAGATTTTAGAAGTACGTCAGACGTTTCTAAGGTTGATCATAAGCAAAGGTGTCTACGACTTGAACCTTAGCGTAGCGAGTAGGATTCTGATTCAACAAGAGTGACACCATTGTCTTGAACTCTATCTCGGACATCAGACCCGCACACAACCTTTCCGTAAGGTGTATTTGTGTAGCCCATGCTTTAATGGCCCTGCACGTGTATCCCGGTTTAGTGAATGCTCTAGGAATTCTGCCTCGAAATTCCATAGGAAATGGCCTCAGTTCCACAGTCACATAGGTGAATCTATCAAGAGTACTCCTGTAGCCTAGGTACTCCCTCATACAAAGTATAGATCTCATTAAGAGTTTCTATTATCTCATCCTCTCATTACTTCAGGATTCATGCTTTACTTGCATGATCATTTCTATATTACTCACAACTTGTTATTACCCATTGAACCTAAGTCTTGGGATCTCCAGTGATTTAGGTCGGGTTATGTTGCGGTGAGAATCGTGATACGCAACTATTGGATTAACTTGAATCTTTAATTCTTAAATTCACAACCAGACTTTAATTCATCCAAAGGAAAGGTCTAAAGAAAGAAAAACCCTTTTCGCGATGTAACAACAACGCTAAGAGATTCGGGGATCGGGGGTTGGTTATGCATAGGGTAGGTTTTTCACATCCTAAACATCTGTAGTACTCTACAGGAACCTCTTGTTTATTTGCATGCTAAGTTTGTTAAATGTTTGCTATGGATTGGGATTGGGTAAAAGGTTTAGGTTAAGACCTAAAGATAGTTTCTAGGTCTGCTTGTAAAGACATCGCGTCCTCTGCCTACGTATCCTTACTAAGATAGAATCAGAGCAATCGTAGTTCACCTCACTAGGGGTTGAAGAACACTTGATTATGATCAAGGTTCAAAGGGGAACAAACATAACAATGTTTGTATAGAGTTTCACAAAACTCTCTAGATCTATGTTGAACTCTCAAGAAAGGGAAATAAGTAATCATTGCTATGATTCTTATATAGAGTTAACAAACTCTATCCTAGGGTCCTAATTGAAGAGTAATCCTAGTAAAGGTGGGTCTTTTAGACTTGCAGCAAAGTCAAATGGCTTATGTGTCCTAACTTAACTAAGATAGGGTTCAAGATGACTTTACAAGGTCAAGGGAGGGGGTAATGAGCTATCCATGACACGAGGATCAATGGAAAGACTTTTCCTTTGGAAGGAGAGAGAAGGGAGGCAACTGGGATGAGAACTAGAGAGTTCCATCACTTGGGGAAGAAATAAATTGACGAAGAAGTAAGCATGATAAACATAATGAATATAAGAGATATGATTTCAATCAAAGATGAGCAAGCATATTACAATGAGCAAGTATTTCAAGTGAGGTTGATGGTAACTACCATGGTATATAAGCATGTTACAACAAGCATATCTTGACAAAGATGAAGGCATGTCTTAAAAAATGGAAAGCCTAATCTTGACAAGGATTGGGGACATGATAAAGGTGACAACCATGTAATCAAATAACAATTTGAAAACAATCATATTATAAACTTAAAGTGAAACAAAAGCGACAACAAAGTGTATAGATGACAATCACACATAAATAAATCAGTTTAACCTCATAATTTAGGAGGACAATCTACTTAACAAAGTAAAGATAGAGAAGAACACATGATAACAATCAAGATGGAAATAACTTGAAAGATGGGAGAAGTATGGATAACAATCAAAATGAAGATAGCAAAACAAGAATCATAACGATGAATCGCACACTAAGATAACAATGATAACATGAGATCTTTATGGTAACTACCAAAGATTAGGTTCCTAGAATGTTCATTAACATGTATGGGCATGGATTCAAATAAGTTTCAAGAAAAATATTGAGTGGAATCCCATGAACATTTATCCGCAATCACATAAACGGTCGTGAAATGCGTACATTTGCACATAGACAAACTAAGTGATAAAATGAGAAAACATCAAAAGTAAAAACACAGCATGAAATTAGACATTAATACGAACACAACAAAAAATGAACGGGCGAAAAATGATGAAAAACGAGTGAGATATGAATTTCCGAAGTTTGTACGAAAAATCACAAAATAAAATAAAAGAGTTGCCCTCCTCAGGAGTCGAACTCAGGATCAATGGGTGAAAGGGCGCATGGTCATACCACTGGGGTGGCTATACATCCGTTGATGAAGCCACCCCTAATTAATTATAAGGGTAACTTAATGACTATGGCTAGGCAAGAAAACATAATATCCGGCATTTACGTTTTGCGTCGTATCTCACTAACCGCTCATCCTTTTTTCACAAACTTTATATGGATTTGGGGTAGAATTGAATGAGGAATCCAATGGTGGTCTTAATTTTCTCAAATTTCTATCCTAGTAAAAAACCCGATAGTGTCTTTGTTTTTGACTCAAAATTGCATTTTTACATGTGCAGCCCCAAATACACATACTCAAACCAAAATAAACATGTGCACACCTTAGGTACTAGGTAATGAATGAATGCAAAGCAAACTTGGGACTGAAACTGGCCTGTTATGAAAAATCACACACAAGATGTAAAGGCTACATAGAGTGATGTGCATGAAATCAAATACTTCAAGTTTTTGGCAAGCATTGATCATAAAAACCTTTTGTACACCTCTAATATAAGCTAAAGAATGAGTTTTGATGAAAAACAAGTGGCTGTTATGACAGTTTTGAAGTTTGGTGATTCAAAGTGCACTTTGTGTATGATCATGCATTTCAATGTGTGATTCTTGGTTCCAACCAGTTTCATCTTCAAATGACAATGCAAACATACCATAAATAACAAATGTAAGCTGTTGGATCATGCATTTCTATTCAGAACAAGCTAATGCAAAGAATGGTAACTTGATGTGTCACTTTATGGAGAAAAAAGCATTTTAAAAGTGAATTTCCATGGCAGTGAGATTTAGTGTCAAGTGAGCATACCAACATGTTATAAATGATTAATATAAGGTGTGTGTGGATTGGTTTTAGTGAAAAAGCAAGTAGGTGCAAAAAGTACCATTTGAGTGACTTGTGTATTTGTGAAAAATGCACTTTGAAACATGGATCTTGTGGTAATGTGTGTTTTGATTGTGTAATGATGCAAACAGCTCAAGGATGATGATTATGAAGTGTATATGAGATGATTTGGGTGAAAACTAGTCTGATGCAAAAAGTAGCATTGTGAGTGCTTGAGTGTTTGTGAAATAGGCACTTTGAAGGTCAAAACTTATGCCAGCCAGCTTTTGGGATAGAAACTCATATCAACAGCTTTAGAATGATGATTAAGTGGTGTACAAGTATGAGTTTGAGTGGAAAATAGTTTAATGCAAAAAAAAGACATTTGTGTAGCTTTATGTGATCATGTTATGCAAGCCAATGGTGAAAATGAGCAGTAGGCCTAGAACTGATCAAGTGAGCATCTAGACACCTTTCAAACACATATACAATCATGTATGACGGATCAAAAACTAAATTGCAAAACTTGAATCAAGAGAGGCATGCTAAACTGTTTTGACAGCATATGGTGTTTTGATGTTTATCCACAATTCAATCAACATCCAAAATTCAATAAGATCAAACAAAAACCTAAACTATTGGCTATCATATTCTAGCAGTAGCTTGATAAAAGAATGGTATGCACAAACATGCACCTCATCAAAACAGGATCAGATTAAGAAATCAAAACAAAAATGAACTTAGCAAAATAACTGCCTCTAGCAGTAATTGGCACAGAACCAAAGGTGTTAATCTCAACTGCTCCTATTCTTCTTAACTTCCTCAGCATGATATGAATACTAATAATGGAATGCAAGATGAATATCATACACCAGTGAGTGAAAACTCAACTGCCACAGTTGGGGAAATTCAAACCAGTTCTCAACTTCAGATTTCAGCCAACAGTACTAGGAATATTTTGCAAGAACCAGAAGCTACCAATTCAGGTTGTACCAATACCACGATGATTTTAGACTGATCAAGCCAAATCCACCAAATTAAACCTCATGATAACTCTCTTTTGTGTACCAGATTCTCAGGCCTGCTACTACTGCTGTCACATAGATTCTTGCCAGCCTCAATGGTAGCTCCTCCAAACCCTGACATCTAATGATCATCTACTAACCAAACTATCCTCAATGAATTAGCAAACAGTATTGACTGAGCTAAAACATTCAAGAGCTCCTCTTGAGCCAAAGTAAAATATGCAAATAACTCAACAATTCCAAATTGAAATAATACAAGCAGACAATGATGTGCATAGCACTCTAGCAGCAGGTTCCACATCAAAATTCTTTCCATTCTCCTGAACTGTCTTGAGCCAAAAGGACTGAGGTTAACAACCACCTTGGTAGTGAATTTCCAACTAGCAGGCTCAAGCTTAAATTTGATGCAATATTGAATGAAGTATATGTTTGGGGAACAAGGAATAATGGACTGAAGTTTCTATATGCCACACAGGTTCAAAAATGCTTTGGTACTTGATTCAAATTGCTACCAATCTGTGTCAACAGTCCATACTAGTTGGGATAACTCAAACTGAATCTTCATCCTTTGAGTCCTAGAGCAAATCAGAACTGAAACAAGGATGCAAACCTAAACTGCTAAACACAAAACTGATAGTGCTAGGTTGTTGGTTTGAGGGTTGGCATAATGGTTTCTCTTTTAAAATTTTGATCAACATTCGTGATGGCACAATTTCAAAACATTATGTTTACCACTGATTAGCAAGAGTCTAGGCAACCAACTTTTTCCTCTAAAAAACAACAAAACTGCTAGGAGTCCAATCTTGATAATTCCAAATGAGGGTTCAAAATAAGGAAGGAAGCTAAAATGCACTAGGGTTTATTCATGAAAATTCGAGTCAGTCACAACCAAAACCAACAGCAAGATTTTTAATAGCAATATTACAAACTTATCTTACTAAACATCATCTAATGATCTATTCCAAAAAGATGTCTATCCTACTGCTTCAAAACAAGGAAGGACACAAACCTACCAAACATTCATAACAGCATAATGATACAACTCTAGTCAAAATAACACACTATCATGATCATTCTCAAAATTAACTCCAACTCACATTCTGAACAGTTTTTTTTTCTTCTTTTCTTTTTTTTTAGTTGTGAAAACAAGAATTGTAGCAACATACATACATTGGACCAAAACAGATTGGAGAACACATATGCGCATGAGTGTATCATCAAAGGGTTTGGTTCTCAAATTATTTTAACAGTGGCAATAAGTTCATTCTCTCAACCATAAGAACAAATCCATCACATGTTCTAAGTTTCACTATAAACCAACAAATATCAAGTAAATCATCAATCAAACCACAAACTTAAATTTCACACAAGTATGCCAAAATATGATAATGGTGCAAAAAGTTAAGGGGGATTAATCACTTACCTCTTGGAGATCTTTTCAAACAAGCTGGAGCAGTTGAGAAAACCAGAGATTTACACTTCACCCCTTGCCTTGAGCTTTTTCTTCACCTTTAAGTAACAACTCACTTTTGGTGCCAAATATCAAAATATGCTTTTCCAATGATTTCTAGGAGTTTGGACAGCTGAGAAATGATAAGGTTGAGGTGTATGAATGATCAAAACCTTAAGGAAGTGTTTAGAACAAGGTTTAGTGGTTTTTGTAGCTTTTGGTCAAAGTATGGTGAGGAGAAAGTTGACTTTTTAATTTTTTGAGTTTTTTGATGGTTTGATGTATCATACACCTTCCATATGTCATTTAGAAGATGTATGGATGGTCGTGGGAGTGTTGGAACTATTAGAAATGAAAATGGTGTGAAAGTTGCAAAATGACCAACTTTGTTGTTTTTTTTGGAATTCACTTACAAGCAAAGAGAGAAAGGGGAGGAGAGCTATGATACTTGGATGTTCTGAATAGCTCTGGTGTGGTTTGCAGATGGTGAGAATTCCTCTATTTATAGGAGGAATGAGAGTGAGGAAAACTTGGTAACTTGCCACTTTTGGAGGGAGTTTCATGAGTTTTCTTTGAAAAATCTTGCAAAATCTTCTCATATCAACTCCATGGTTCAATGAAGATCAGAAAACTCAAGTGGATATGGGTATGAAATGACTGAGGTGAGCTTAGAGTGTGTAGAATGCCTGCTGCAACAGTTTAGAGTGAAAAAGTTTCTCTCTCCTTCTTACACATTTCAATATTATATTGCATAATCCTTGCAACTTGCCTCTCTCTCTTCACATCTCATTTTTTCTGTCATTCTCTTTCTCTACACATCTAAATATCATAATGCATCATGATCCAAGGGTGGAGAGTGGTTAGAGATGAAAAATTATGATTTTGAGAAGTTGGTTCAAGTGGATTTTTAGGTGTGACAGACCCAACTTCAAGGAACCATAACTCCTAGCTCATAAATCTCCTTGGGGAGTTCTTGAACTTTTTAGAAATCCCTTGTGTAGCTCTACAACTTTCATGTTTTAGGAATTTCCAAATTCTTTATGGAACTAGGTTGAAAAACCTTTCAAAGTTCTGAAAAAAAGTGGTTTGTATGGCCAGAATTTGGGAAATTTCACTAAGTCCTTTACCCTTGAAAAATGATTTTTGCTATAACTCCAATTCCATGCATTTTTTAAATATGGACCACTGTGGGACTTTTGTAGGGTTTGTCAAGACCTTTCAAACAAGCTTAGAACCACCTCAATTGGATGTGTGGTTGAGGAGTTATGGTTTTGCCCCTTTCGAAATCCTAATTCCTGATTTTTGCAATTACTTCCTAACCCTTGATCCAATGGTCATGAAATTTTATGGGGAGGTGTAATATGATATAAGGAACATTTTTCGTTCACACCTTGAAGTCAAATTCCTTATTGTTGGAGAGTTGACTTTTTGGTCAACTTTTAGATCGATTGGTGTCTACCGAGTCGCCCGTTGGTGATCCGGACATCCTAAGGACTTGAAACTCTTTGGAAGGACTTTACTAAGCCATAGGAGCTTAATGGACCTTGATCCCATCATTGAAATACTCTTTGAATCAAAAGTCAAACTTCAGTTGACTTTTTCCAGTCAAAAACCCTAATCGGGCATCTCAAATTGCACTGTTCTCGAATCCTGGGTGACCGCCTCAAATTGCGCTCATTCTTTGCCCAATGTATCATTCTTGATCTTGTTTGAAGTTGGATCAATCCAAAACATTGATTGATCAAACCCTCGAAGTTTCGGTTTTAACGGTACGGAAACCTAATTCATCTGCATCTTGACAGAGATAAACTTGAACTGGATCAAGGTTAGTTAAACGAACGAATATGATCCTACAATGGTGGTGAGGATCTAAGGGGTCAAAATTTGGGGTGCAACAGATGCCCCTATTTAAATATCTTCACTAGATGGTAATGAGAGATGACAATCCTCATGGAATCGCAGTGAAAGGTATTTAAATATAGCAAACCATAAATTTTGTCCCTTAGATCCGATGGTATGCAAAAGGACAAATGCAAATATGCCATGATTCTAAATGACGTTATATGATGCTTGAATGCCAAACAGATGCAAACACACGAACAAATATGAAAGAACGGCAAAACGACGAGTAACCACTCACGGGGACCCAACACACTAGGGAAAGATTCCAAGCGAAGTAAGCAAGATAGCTCAAACATGACTAAGGACGCTTGTTCAAGGAAATATTTCATGCAGGGGACACAAATTCCACTAGGGAAGACACATCTTCATTGGGGAAAGGAGATATGAATCTCACTGGGGATAACCAGATGATGAAGCCCGTCGGGGAAGATGACAATTCTTCACTGGGGAAACGAAAGAAAAGAAATGCAAACCACACTGGGGAAAGAAAACCCAATGGGGAAAACATTGTTGGGGAACAAATCCACTGGGGAAGCAAAGCTTCACCGGGGAAAAGACGGAACGAAGACACGAATCTCATTGGGGATAACCAGATTGAGAAAAATTTCCTATAACGAAGAGTTCAAACGGGATCTTCAGGAAGAGGTTAGAAATAAGACCGGACGTGCCGGGGAAACTAGTATCCACTAGTTCTCCGGCACTCGACTGGAAAAGCAAAAGCTTCAACTGGGGAGACTGATGACGACCAGAATGACAATTACCTTCAAACAGTGCTAGTTTCCACTAGACTTACTGGGGATATGGTGACGACCAAATCGAATTTCCAATTACAATTGGGAAATTCCAAGCAATGTTGTCAAAACAACAGGCCCCTGGCTGGGGAAGTTGGTAACAATCAACTTTCGGTACTAATAATGATTAGTTTTCAAGCAATGTCAGTAACCACTGGTCTTAGAGGAGACTGGTGATGACCAAATCAAGATATACCAATAACAATTGGTTCTGGACAATGCTAGTAACCACCAGCCTTAACTGGGGCTTTCGGTGACGACTGAGTCCAGGGAGACCAATGACCATTGGTTCCTTCTTTTACAAAGTTTGGTAACGACCAAAGGATAACGACCTGCTTCAAGCGATGCCAATAACTATTGGACTTAGGTCAATTGGTGACGACCGAACTAAGCATACCAATAACAATTGGTTCTGGATAGTGCTAGTAACCACTAGATTTTCCCAACAAGGCTAGTGACCTCTAGACTTATAGAGATTGGTAATAACTGAATCAAGGGGTACCAATGACAATTGGATTTGAAGGTGATGCCAATAATCATTGGACTTTTAGGGAATTTTGGTGACGACCAACTCCAATGTTAATGATCATTGGTTTTTTAGAGGGCAATACTAGTAACCACTAGATTTTTAGCCAAATTGGTGAAAACCGAATCAGAGGGACTCCAATAACAATTGGTTTGCTTTATAACAGAATCAATATCAACTGGGTTTGAAAAACAGTTGGTGACGACCGAATTACTGTACCGAATGTAATTAGTTCTGAACATGTGCTAGTGACCACTAGTCTTTCAAAGTTTGTTGGTGACAACCAAATCGAAGGTGAAAATTTGTAATAACCCCCTGTTTGTGTAAATTAGACATTGCTAGTCACCACTAGCTTCCCAAAGCAGATAAGGAAACCCCAGGATGTCAACTTTGAAGCGAACTTGTAACAACAAAACAAAGATAAAGGTAACGACCAAAGGATCTCGACGGCGGGAATGCAAACAAATGCGTATGTTGGCATGATGCTGTATGCAAGACGCAGAACGACCCGTAGGAACAAAGGAAAACCAAATAAAGAGAGAACTCGTCACGCTGAGTTTCAAAATGCCTCAAGTCAGGTGACACTTCCTTCTTTGGTGAAGATAACGATCTTTTCTCAGTAATATCTTCGCAATTCTGCAGAGAAGGAGTCTTAGCTTAAGAGCTAGAATTGTTGTCGGACACATCTATCTCGGTCAAAGGTAACAGCGATTTCCACAACTTCGAGAACTGTGTAATATCATCATATTACCTCTAGAACTCTTCAATCATTTTGTCAAATCGAGCTTTCTTTTTAAAACAAGACTTAAATTTTTCAAAACACTTTGCTTTCATGAAAATTCTTATTAACACATAAGTTAGATTGCATAACAAAAATAGCGGATCATAACAATGATTCAGCCAAAAAACTGATTTTATTGATAGACAAGAACTTTACAAAAGGCAAAGCCTTGGGAATTTTATATGTTTTGAAAAATGGCAACAGAAAAGGTTACAGAATCCCATAATAATCTGGTCCTTCCGACTGCCAGTTCACTTGCTTTGCCGCTTCTGACGAGAACAACAAGCGTTGACCTTTCTTCTAATATTCTACACAGGAGTCCGCCCCAGCGTCTATCATCTTTCAAACATTGGGCTTTCATCTCGTCGAGGCACTGGAATCCTCCTTCTATGTATTTTGTTTCAAGCGTAGTATTTTCTTACTGCGTCTGAGTTGATGGGATACTTGAGTGGTTCGCCATCCATAGTCTCGAGAATCAGAGATCCTCCGGAGAAAACAGTCTTCACAACGAAAGGGTCGTCATAGTTGGGCATCCACTTGCCACGCATGTCTTTTTGTGTAGGTAGAATTTTTCTAAGCACAAGCTATCCTTCCCTATACTCTTTGGGACGAACCTTCTTGTTGAACGCCCGGGCCATCCTTTGTTGATAGATTTGACTGTGACACATGGCCGTCATTCTTTTCTCGTCGATGAGATTCAACGAATTGAATCTTTCTTTTATCCACTCGTCTTCATCCAGCTTGGATTCCGCCAGGATCTTAAAGGAAGGTATTTTGACTTCAATGGGTAGCACAGCGTCCATCCCGTATACTAAGGAAAAGGGAGTTGCCCCTGTTGAAGTGCGTACTGATGTTCGGTAGCCGTGCAAAGCAAATGGTAACATCTCATGCCAATCTTTGTATGTTACGACCATTTTTTGTATTATCTTTTTGATGTTTTTGTTTGCAGCTTCAACTGCACCATTCATCTTAGGTCTGTAAGGGGACGAGTTGTGATGTTTGATCTTAAAATCGTCACAAAGTTCCTTCATTGTTTTGTTGTTCAGATTCGACCCGTTGTCAGTGATGATCTGATTAGGGATACCATATCGGTAGACGATCTCCTTTTTAATGAAGCGTGCAACCACTTGCTTCGTCACATTTGCATATGACGTTGCTTCCACCCATTTGGTGAAATAATCGATTGCAACAAGGATGAAGCGATGGCCATTAGAAGCTTTTGGCTCTATTGCTCCGATCATATCTATGCCCCACATTGCAAAAGGCCAAGGTGATGTCATCACATTGAGAGGATGTGGAGGGACATGCACTTTATCAGCATAAACTTGACATTTATGACACTTTCGAGCGAAGAGTATGCAATCCGTCTCCAAAGTTAACCAGAAGTAACCCGCTCTTAAGATTTTCTTAGCCATGGCATGGCCATTTGCATGGGTGCCGAAGGTTCCTTCGTGTACTTCGGTCATTATGAGATTCGCCTCGTTTTCATCGACGCATCGGAGTAAGACCATGTCATGGTTTCTTTTGTACAAGATGCCGTTGCTGATGAAGAATTTAGATGACAACCTTCGTATTGCTCTTCTGTCAATTGTGGACGCGTTAGCGGGATACTCTTGGTTTTGAAGGAAATTCTTGATATCATGAAACCATGGCTTCTCCCCGGATTCTTCGTCTATTGCCATGACGTATGCGGGTACTGTCCTTCTTTCGATGCAGATCAGAGGTGCCTCGTTGACAAATTGGACTTTCCACATGGATGCCATCATGGCTAACACATCAGCAATGTGATTTTCTGCCCTTGGTACGTGCTTGAAGGTAATTTCATCAAAATATCCAGCCATCTCTAAGATGTGGGTCTTATAAGGAATCAATTTTTCATCCCTGGTTTCCCATTCTCCTTTGAGTTGGTATATCACCAAAGCAGAATCACCAATTACTTCCAAGATTTTGATACGGAGGTCAATGGCAGCCTCCAATCCTAGGATGCAGGCTTCATACCCTGGTTTCTCATTTTTTCTGTCATTCTCTTTCTCTACACATCTAAATATCATAATGCATCATGATCCAAGGGTGGAGAGTGGTTAGAGATGAAAAATTCTGATTTTGAGAAGTTGGTTCAAGTGGATTTTTAGGTGTGACATACCCAACTTCAAGGAACCATAACTCCTAGCTCATAAATCTCCTTGGGGATTTCTTGCACTTTTTAGAAAGCCCTTGTGTAGCTCTACAACTTTCATGTTTTAGGAATTTCCAAATTCTTGATGGAACTAGGTTGAAAAACCTTTCAAAGTTCTGAAAAAAAGTGGTTTGTATGGCCAGAATTTGGGAAATTTCACCAAGTCCTTTACCCTTGAAAAATGATTTTTGCTATAACTCCAATTCCATGCATTTTTTGAATATAGACCACTGTGGGACTTTTGTAGGGTTTGTCAAGACCTTTCAAACAAGCTTAGAACCACCTCAATTGGATGTGTGGTTGAGGAGTTATGGTTTTGCCCCTTTCGAAACCCTAATTCCCGACTTTTGCAATTACTTCCTAACCCTTGATCCAATGGTCATGAAATTTTATGGGGAGGTGTAATATGATATAAGTAACATTTTTCATTCACACCTTGAAGTCAAATTCCTTATTGTTGGAGAGTTGACTTTTTGGTCAACTTTTCGATCGATCGGTGTCTACCGAGTCGCCCGTTGGTGATCCGGACATCCTGAGGACATGAAACTCTTTGGACGGACTTTACTAAGCCATAGGAGCTTAATGGACCTTGATCCCATCATTGAAATACTCTTTGAATCAAAAGTCAAACTACAGTTGACTTTTTCCAGTCAAAAACCCTAATCGGGCATCTCAAATTCCACTGTTCTTGAATCCTGGGTGACCGCCTCAAATTGTGCTCATTCATGGCCCAATGTTTCATTCTTGATCTTGTTTGAAGTTGGATCAATCCAAAACATTGATTGATCAAACCCTCGAAGTTTCGGTTTTAACGGTACGGAAACCTAATTCATCTGCATCTTGACAGAGATAAACTTGAACTGGATCAAGGTTAGTTAAACGAACGAATATGATCCTACAATGGTGGTGAGGATCTAAGGGGTCAAAATTTGGGGTGCAACAGGTTACCATCATGAGTAACTAATTGCTTTATAGGCATTAGTCCCATCTTTTTAGAAGTATTATGGACTTTCTCTCTAGCTAATCCTTTCGTCAAAGGATCTGCTAAGTTCTCATTAGTGCGTACATGATCCACTCTCACAGATCCTTTAGAGATACAATCTCTAACAGTGCTATGTTTTCTTCTAATTTGACGTCTTTTACCATTATAATAACGATTCTCATCTTTTGCAATAGCCGCGGTACTATCGCAGTGGATCAACACAGCTGGTATAGGTTTTTCCCATAGAGGAATCTCAGCTAGCAGGCACCTTAACCAACTTGCTTCTTCACTAGCTGTAGCTAATGCTATCATTTCAGACTCCATTGTGGACTGTGCCAGAATGGTCTGTTTCTTTGATTTCCAAGATACAGCTCCTCCGGCTATACTAAATATATAACCACTAGTAGCTTTGGAATCATCCGATAAGGTGTTCCAATCTGCATCACTATACCCTTCTAGGACAGCAGGAAATTTCTGATAGTGTAGGCCGAGGTCCATAGTCCTTTTAAGGTACCTCATTACTCGCTCAATAGCTTGCCAATGTTCGTTACTCGGACTACTTGTAAATCTGCACAACAATCCTACGACATATGCAATGTCGGGTCTAGTACAATCAGTGGCATACCTAAGACTGCCAATGATGCTCGCATATTCTGCTTGTTTGACACTTTCTCCAGTGTTCTTAAACAGTTTCACACTTGGATCATACGAAGTGCATGAAGGTTTACAATCAAAGTATTTATATTTCTTTAAGATCTTCTCCACATAGTGAGATTGATCCAAAGAAATTCCTTGGTCGGATCTCGTGATCTTGAAACCCAGGATCACGCTTGCTTCTCCGAGGTCTTTCATATCAAAGTTGTTGCATAACAATGATTTCATATCATTAATGGCCTGAATGTTTGATCCAAATATAAGTAGATCGTCTACACATAGACATATGATAGTACAAATGCGATTCTCAGATTTGTAATAAACGCACTTGTCACTTTCATTCACTTTGTACCCATTAATTATCGTTAGGTTATCAAACTTTTCATGCCATTGTTTAGGGGCTTGTTTTAGTCCATACAGAGACTTATCTAACTTACAGACCTTGCTTTCTTGTCCTTGGATCACAAACCCTTCTGGTTGTTCCATATAGATTTCTTCTTCTAAGTCACCGTTTAAAAAAGTTGTTTTAACATCCATTTGGTGTACTATTAAGTTATAAATGGCTGCTATTGAAATGAGTACCCTAATGGATGTAATTCTAGTGACCGGAGAAAAGGTGTCGAAGAAATTTATATTCTCTCTTTGTCTAAAACCCTTGGCTACAAGGCGAGCCTTGTATTTCTCAATCGTTCCATCAGGTTTTAGTTTCTTTTTCAAAACCCATTTACAACCAATTGGTTTGTAACCCAGAGGTAAGTCTACTAAGTGCGTCTTGTTAGATTCTAGAGAATCTATCTCATCATTAATGGCTTCTTGCCATAAGTCTACATCCATAGATGACAGTGCTTCTTGAAGATTTATTGGATCTTCTTCTACATTATAGGCCGCATAATCGGGCCCATAGTCTTTAGCAACTCTTGCTCTTTTACTTCTTCAAAGTTCTGTTTCTACATTGTCGCTGCTTTCAGTGCTTTTTATCACAGGAATGTGACTCGATTGTGTGCCCCCACTATTTCTCAATTTGAAAGGAAATTTGTCTTCAAAGAATTCAACATCGTTTGATTCTATAATTACTCTGGCATTTAGGTCATAAAACCTGTATGCCTTACTGTTTGCTGCATACCCAGTGAATACGCATTCATAGGCTCTACTAGCGAGTTTAACTCGTTTCGGATCCGGAATTCTGACATAAGCCAGACAGCCCCAAGTTCTTAAATAAGACAAATTTGGTTGTCTTTTCTTTAATATCTCATAAGGTGAGATCTTACTTTTTGACTTGGGAACTTTATTCAGAACATAATAAACAGTCAATAAAATTTCCCCCCACCAGTGAGGTGCAGCACCAGAATTCAACATGATTGCAACTACAAGTTCAGTAAGAGTCCTATTCTTTCTTTCTGCTTTACCATTCATTTCAGGAGAGTATGGAGCAGTCGTTTCATGTATAATACCATGTTCAGCATAAAAATCATTAAACAAGCTAGAGTCATATTCGGTTCCCCTATCACTGTGAAGTCTCTTAATCTTCTTGTTAAATTGATTCTCAATTTCAGTTACATACACCTTAAACATGTCAAGCGATTCACTTTTATTCTTCATTAGATATACATAAGTATAATCATAGCAATCGTCAATAAAAGTGATAAAATAACGTTTATTATTTCTAGTTAAACTTCCATCTAATTCACATATATCAGAGTGTATAAAATCTAGGGGGTCAGATTCTTTTATAATTGACTTATGTGAAGTTTTTGTTATTTTAGCTTGACTGCAAAATTCACATTTATTGGAATCATTAACATTTAATTTAGGTATTAGGCCTATGTTGCTTGCATTAGAAATGATTCGTTTATTAACGTGACAAAGTCTACCATGCCAAATATTAAAGTCACACACAGAGTAAACAGAAGGAGAAATTTTATTCAAATCAACATTCAACTTAAACATGCCATCAGTGGCGTACCCTTTTCCAACAAAAATACCATTCTTAGTGATGGTGTACAAATCTGCCCCTAAAGTTTGACTAAACCCTGCCTTATTTAAAAGAAAACCAGAAACAAGATTCTTCCTAATTTCAGGAACATGCATGACGTCCTTCAAGATCAAAGTCTTTCCTGAAGTGAACTTCAGCTCAACATCTCCAATTCCAGCAACATCATTGCTGTGAGCATCTCCTAACAACACTTTCTTATCTTCAGCATTCATGTTTGTCTTGAACATAACACGATCATAGCAGACATGACGAGTGGCGCCAGTGTCTATCCATCAACCATCACTTCCACCAACCATGTTGATTTCAGTGATCATGGCAATAAGTTGCTCATCAGTCAGGTTGACCTGAGCATTTGAGCCAGCTGCAGGTTTAGGCCTGCTCCTACATTTCTTTTCCATATGGCCCGGTTTCCCACAGTTGTAGCAAGAGAAAACCGGAACATCATTTCTTTGAGGTGGTGGTTGTTGCTTAGCAAACGGAGCCGATGGGGCCCTAGAGGGATTCCCATTCTTAGTTCGGTTCATAGCATTGCGGTTCTGATTTTTTAAAGGTTTGCCCGTAGGCTTCAGAACCGCACCGAATTTCTTTTTGTTGTTAGACACAACTATGACTTCTTCTTTCTGATCTTGTTTTCGAGCCTCCTCTTCAATTCGGAGGCGAGTTATCAGACTCTCGATTGAAAATTATTTTGTTTTGTGACGAAGAACATTTTTGAAATCTTTCCAACCAGGGGGCAGTTTGTCAACAATTACAGCAATTTGAAATTGTTCATTGAGGGGCATACCTTCTGTAATAATCTCATGAGCTATCTTCTGAATTTCGTGGCTTTGAGCTTCCACCGACTTCTCATCAACCATCTTGTAGTTCAAGTAGCGGCTGACAGCAAATTTCTTCGCACCTGCTTCTTCAGTATCGTATTTTCTTTGCAGAGCCTCCCAAACCTGTTTAGCAGTTCTGTAGCTACTGTAGTAGTCGTACAGATCATCAGCAAGGCTGTTCAGAATGTGATTTTTGCACAGATAATCATTCTCGTGCCATAAGGCGATTTCTTTTCGGAGCTGTAGATTATCTGCTGCAGCCTTAGCTTTTGCAGCATCTGCTGTAGCCTTAGCTTTTGCAACATCTGAGTCAGACATTTTGGAAATCCCGTCTGAATCTGCAAGTGAGTTACCAGTAGGTAGTTCAGATGATGCAGAAGGGACAACCGAGATATCCTCGGTCAGAACGTGGGCAACCTTATTCAGAGTTAAGAAAAATTTCATCTTAGCTTGCCAACGTTTGAAATTGGAACCCTCAAACCTGAAAGGTTTGTCAGAGACCGAAGCGGCCGCAGTAGTACCGATAATTTCCTCAGTTGCCATGGGAGTTATTCAAATGTCATAAAATTGTTGTTTTCGGATTTAAAAAATTGAGTTTGGCACAAGGAAATTATCAGGACGAGTCGCGTACTAGGTCGCTTTCTTTATGACGTTTCGCCGTACTGCCAAATTATGCAAAGCAGTCGATTTACGACGACGCCTCCAGGATAAAACAGCGCGTTCAAAAAACTTACGATTATCAGTTGCACACTGATAAATCGCTCTAGAAATACACCTTTCTAAGTTAGTATCTGGCGCAAATAACCAGTCAAGAAAAGAAAAATAATTTATATGAAGAGAATTTGAGGGAGAGAAGAAGGAAATAAAAATTCTTGTGAACTTGTGAAATCCGATGTATTCACTACTGAATTTCTACCCTGTATTTATAGGCAGCTACCTGCACTTGAGTGGGGAGAAATTCGTGGTGAGTGGAGAAAATGGTGGGAGAATGAGAAATTCGTGGAGGACTCGATCTGGCAGTTACTGAACAATTATTTCCTTAATTAATTAATATTTATTATTAATTAATTTTCCACCGAATTATATTAATTAATTAATGATAATTAAATTATATAAGTTCGGGTCCAAAAAATAATTCATCTAGACCGGACCGGACCGAGCCGAGCCGAGCCGGCGGGCGGCGCGCGCGCGTGTGTCTTGTTGGTCATGGGTGTGTCCTCACTCCTTTCACAAAATTGGGTGCCCTTTAGGGCCCAACCCAATTGACCAAGTTGGAATATATAAACACTACTAATATTTCCATTCCCTTCAATGTGGGACTAAAATGAATCTTTTCAAATTCACTTCTATATTAGTTCTTACTTGTGTTCATTTATTGCTCATTAATTGTCAACAAATGTTTCCAATTCCCACTCTAATTAATTAAAGTTCCAACAGTATATAACAACTTTTTGATTTTTAATATATATATATATATATATATATATATATATATATATATATATATATATATATATATATATATATATATATATATATATATATATATATATATATATATATATATATATATATATATATATATATATATATATATATATATATATATATATATATGTTAATATTATTGTTTATTTATTTATTTATTTAGTTATTCATTATTATTATTTTTTAGATTTTTCGGATCGAATCATGTCGATACGTTATTCACATATTTGTATGCATGATGCGTGACATTTATGTTAAGTTCGATCCGGTTGCGATGACCGTATTTTTTGCGTTATCAACATTGTTGTTTTTTCTTAGCACGTTTAAAATTTTTTTTTGTTATATTTAGATCCGCACGATTTCGGTCCCTCTTGCAATGATCACGTTAAATATAACAAACTATTGATTGATTTTATCGGTTTATGTGCAATTTTTTATTTTACTCTTTTAAATTGATTATTGATGCGTTTCGATGTAGTGGACACATTCAATGGTTTGGCCTAGTGGCAATCCACTTGTTACGCGCCAGCCAATTCGTGTCTCGATTTGCAATTTGTGATTTTCTTTAAATATCTTGTTGTTTCTTGATTCGACTTGCGGGGACCACTTATGCGATAGCAATTTATCTCTTTTTTTAATTTGTGCTAATTTTTGAAAATCCAACCTCGTTATGTTCAGATCTTATCTAATTTATTGTGGTAGCCTTTGCGCGTTTTTGCGTATGCGACCTTGATTTGTGTATTTGCGTCATGATTTTAATTTGTGCACTTTTATTTTCAATTTTCGTTATGATCCATTTGTTGTGTGATGTTAGTATTGTGTATGCATCTTATTCCCCTTCATCCTAACTTTAGGACAATCATCGCATGACAACATTAAGTTAGTTCCCTTATAACCTCAATTATAGGACGATTTGACATGACAACATCTAGGACCAAGTCTCCCTTAGACCTTCTGTTTTTCTCTTCTCTCTCTTAACACAAGTAAAATACTTAATAACTACAATGTGTATTGTGCACTGTGAGTTTAGCATCGCTCATAAAAGAAACCAACCAACCGTGGTAGGTCGAACTACGAGCACTCTGACTTCTTCATTCCCGCCCGAATAAAGATACGTAGGCACAAGACAACGAAGTCTTGGCAAGCATAATGCCCCCATTCACCCGTAGTCCTTCGAACTACGTTGACTCTGACTTTCCCATTGCACGAGGGAATACGTAGGCATAATTGAGTTACCTTTTGTTCAATTTTCATTTAGCAAATAGGCTTTAGTTAAACACATCATTCGATTAGAACATCAAGAGTGGATCCCGTTGAGTACAACGGACGCGAGGGGGTGCTAATACCTTCCTCTTGCGTAATTGACTGCCAAACTAAGGATTTGGTTGCGAGACCATGTCTTCTCCCTTTTGAGGTTTCTTCGATTGTTTCTCTTTTGAGGTTTCTCTGAAAGATCTAAAAGAGAAGAAAGAGGAGAGATCAACTAATTAAAATAAAGTTTCAATTAATTAATCGAAGGGCAAATATGTGCTAACAATTTTCCAAAGGAGATGAAAAATCATTAAAGAAAAAGGGTGAATTATTGATTATACAAGTTTAACCTCATTCCTTGAAGAACAAACTTAATTCAAACATGAATGAAAGTGAAAAACAGTACCAAATGTCATTTAGTATGCATCACAAATCATGTAGCATGTGATCAAAGAATGCAATAATTAACATGATCATACATTGCCAAAAATGTGAACAAATACATAATCGATAAAATCGAGTATCAAAAAGTTTACAAGCATGCTTCAAATAGAAGTTTAATGACTCATAAAACATCCATAAAAATCAATCATATCAATCCATAGGAGTTGAATAAGATAAGAATGTCAAACACACTTGAAAAAGCACAAAAATGGCATTCTGGAGCATGGTTAATCGATTAACCATTGGCAGTGCAAAGTGGTTAATCGATTAAATTTTGAAAAAAGGAAGATTTTGCTAAAAAAACATAGTGTTAATCGATTAACACTTTTGCACTGGCAAAGTGTTAATCGATTAACACTCAAGCAGTGGATGAAAATTGATATTTCAAAAGCACTTTTGGCCACTTATGATTTGTGCAATCACTCACATGTTAGGGCAAACATTTATGCACGAAAATCAAGTCCAAAAACAGCAAATAATCATCAATTGAATCAATTAACTCATCAAGATCAAGGATCAAGCAATGGCATAATCAATTCGCACACAATAATTATCAAAACTACATTGCAAACGATACAAAAACAACCGAAATAGTAAATGAGTAAGAAATTCCAACGTACAAGGCGAAGGATTGCTTTGGTGATTGTTATTATGGATATGTGATGAAGATAATCAAAGAAAACCAGAGGAATCTTCACTTGTAGCCGAACCGTATCGAAACCGAGCAAAATGCGACAAAAGCTCTAAAATCAAATTTGTACCGAAGGAACTTGAGATAATCACTTGTGGTGAAGCAAAAGCCAACACAAATCCAGAAAACCAAGTAAAATTACAAGATGATGATGGTTAAGCTCAAGAGAAAATCACTTCTAATGTAGAAGTTACTACTCTTTAATGGTGAATTTGAGCTCTAGTGTGGTTTGGGAAGAAAATGAAGATAAATGTGAGAAAAAGTTGCAGAAATTTCAGAGGGAATGTGAGAGAATTGAAAGTGAAGAAAGAAGAAATTGAGAAAATGATTAAGGGTCCTTTGTAAAATGGTGGAGCTTTGTTTATATAGAGTTTTGCTTTGGAGTTGCTAGGTTTGGAATGTGCTTTAGAACTAGCTTTGGAACTAGCCTTGGAGTTTGTTGGACTCAACTCACTGAGTCGGAAGTTAACTCAGTTAGTTAGGTAGTTAACTCGGTAGCAATCCCAATGCAAGTTCAAATCAAAGGGTTAGCATGCTTACAAATGAAGTTACATGGTAGTATTTATCCAAATTGATGTAGTGAAGTAAAGGTTTTCAACTGTTTAGAAAAGTCATGAGATGTCTAGAGATGTCTAGAATGTTCCACACAATGCTAAAAATAAGTAGACCTCAAAATAGTATAAGGAAAGTTGCTGTCGTGAGAATACAGTCGAATCTACATATTTTTACAAGGGTTAATTGATTAAGCCATTTGCACTAGCAAATGGTTAATCGATTAACCAGACCAAGATTTTCCCAATTTGCTTGAAAAAAAGGTGTTATGGCCATCGCATCAATTTTCGAACTTTTGCTTTGATGAATAGGCATATAAACCCTTGTTGTGTGCTTGTAATGATGATGTGATGACCTTGTGAGGATGTAATTAATCGGGCTTAGAAAGCCTGAATATTCCTGCAATAAAAACCACAGAGAAAAAGTGCTAATGCATATGCCAGCGATACAAATGTAAATGCTTATGCAAAGTAAAATGGGAGGTCAAATTTCAGGTTACGACATAAGCGAGTGGAGAAGATTAATCTACTTTACGCTTTTATTGTGTCGACGTCTGCTCTGATATATAACATCAGGGGGAAAGAACTCTTGTTTCTTTATTTTATGTTTGGTGGAGATTATTATGTGAATCTCCTATGTTTGATATTTCCTTATAATTACATTGTATTATGTTAATGTTTGAAAAGTTAAGCTATCCAGTTTGTCCAATGTTATTTTGCTGCTAATAAAATGTTGAAATTCAGACTTGTATTATAATTCCTATTATTTGGAACTTTCTTATGGAGACTAGCGGGATTATACTTGAGTGAATTGCACACTCAGAGATACAACAAATTTGCCACCGAATTTTATTTAACCCCAAAGGACAGGGAAAATATCAATAAAACCCAAGGGAAGAGAAACGAGAAAGGGGGTCGGTTATGCGAAAGGAAGGTACTAGCACCTCACGCATCTGTCTTACCAGATGGGAACCATTTCGCTTGCTTCTAGGCTTGGATGGGTTATCTATCTAAAGGCTTTTATCTAAAAAAAGAATAAAAGAGAAAAGAAAGAGAGAGAGAGAGAACGTGCTCGCAGAGGATTGGGGCCCTCGTGCCTACATATATTCATAGTGCAATGAGGAATTCAGAGCTCTGTAGTTCATGGAACTAGGAAAGAAAAGAAGATTTGGGTGGACCAGAGAGAAAGAAGAATGTAAGAAGGTGGCTCGCCAAGATTTCACAATCTCATGCCTACATACCCTTATAGTGCAATGAGGAAATCTGAGCCTACGTAGTTTGGGGAACCAGGACAGAGAAAGAAAAGGAAATGGAGACGATATCAAAACCAACAGAAAAAGAAGATAGCTAGACCCTACTGGGGATGCAAAAGGAATGGTGTCAAAACCAAGAAAGAAAGAAAGACAAAGGAAAACTCTGTTGAGGAACGAAGAAAGGAAGTGATAACTCCACTTGGGATAAAAAAAAGGAATGGTGTCGAAACCAGGAAAATAAAGATAAGAATCAAGGTAAAGGTAAGTTCCACAGGGGACTCGGTGTATTAACTGGCAGGCAGTGATCAACCAAAGAGAGATAAGAGAAAAATATGTGGGGAAAGCAAGAAGTTGGTGTTAACAGACAGACTATGATAAACCAGAATGAGAGTAATGAATCAAAGGATGGTGTTTAACTCTCGGGAGAACTCGGTGTGTTAACAGGTGAACAGTGGTTAACCAAAAAGAGAAAGGAGTTGGCTTTAACCGATACACGGTGATCAACCAAAAGGATGGGTGTGGAACCAAGTAAAGGTTGTGACCTAAAGGACGGTACACTGACTAAACAAGAAGTACTTGATCGAAGGAAAAGGTATTTGAACCAAACAAACTTTACTAACACAAAAGTGTGAGTGTTTAAACTAAAGAAAGGTTACAAACTCCTTTAGGGACTCGGTATTTGACCGGAAGACTGTGCTTAACCGAAGAAAGGATTGACTTTGATGGGAAGAAGAGAACTTGGCTTTAACCAAAGAGTGGTTGACTAGCCAAAGAAAGGACTGATTAAAAATCTTCTGGGAAAATCAAATAATAGATTGGCCAAAAGTGATAGGAATGTCGAATCGTAAGGAGGAACTTCAACCAAGAGACAAAGATTAGGGTGTAAGTGATCAAGGATCGACTCGACTGGGAAGAAAAAGGCGCTACAGTAAGAAGATAGAGATGATTATTCCAGGCGCAGGTTCATTCGTCCCCTACCTAAAATAATAATAATGAGTGTAGGAATTCTCCACTCTCATTCCTTCCCTAACACCAAAGTGTAGTACAGAAAAAGAAATCGACAGAATAATGACACAAATTTGTACAGAGCTCCAACGTATCGCAAAACTTCAACTCCACGGGGGAACAAGAGAATAAGGCTAAAAAAGGTCGAAAAGAGAAGAAAAATGGGAGATCAACTAATCAAAACAAGGTTTCGATCAATTAATCAAAAGGGAATGAAGTGCTAACTATTTTCCAAAAGAGATGAAAAATCAATAAAGCAACACCGTGAATTATTGATTATACAAGATTAAGCTCATTCCTTGAAGAAGAAACTTAATTCAAACATTAATGGAAGTGAAAAATAGTACCAAATGTCATTTAGAATGCGTCACAAATCATGTAGCATGTGATCAAATAATGCAAGAATGATCATGATCATTGTTGTATCGCTGTGAAGAGGGGCTAGCAAAGACAGAAGAGTCTCCACCGTTCGTTATTTATCCCAAAAGAGGGAAAGAAAACGAGCATAGAAAACCTAACGGAAATGGGAAAAGACAGGTCATCGCAACCATGTATCGGGTTCGAGAGTCGGTTACGCAAGGGGAAGGTATGAGCACCCCTCACGTCCGTCGTACTCGATGGGATCCACGCTTTGTTGTCTATCTAAAAGGGTGTTTACTATCTAAGCTACGGCTCAGGGACAAAAGAAAAGAAAAGAGACTCGATAGAGCATCGCCGCTCTATGCCTACGTATTCCCTCGTGCAATGGGAAAGTCAGAGTCAACATAGTTTGGCTAACTACAAGTGAAGATGAGGAAGGTTGCTCGCCAAGACATCGCCTCTTGTGCCTAAGTATTCTCATCTGGTATGAGAAATCAGATCAAACGTAGTTCGGGCTAACAAGAAAACCAGTTGGTTCAAAATGTTTTAGACCCGAGTAGGGTTAAAACTTAGTTCTAGCAGTTAGGTGTATGCAGCTCGACCATCGGAGACTTAGGCGTTACCTGTTTGCAGTAGAACCAAGAGTTAACAAAACTCTCCTTATGAAAAAGGTTTTCCAAATTAGGATCCCGAAGGATAAAAAGATTTGAAGTTTATTTTTGTGTGTTTTAGAGAAGAAGTGCATTGATTGCTGTTTGTAATTCATGTTGCACTAAAGACTATGACTTAGGAGCGAATGCGTTGCATATCGTCCAAAGGACATACGCTAAACACTCTAGACAATTGAGAGGAGGCCCCCAATCACCATTTCCCAAGTACTTAAGGCTCGTAACATACAATAATCCTTATCCTTTATTATATGTTTTGAGAAAGTTTGAAGATGAGAAGAGAATGACACTCTAAGGGAGACTAGGACTTAACCTAAAGTTATCATACAAAGTGCACCTATGATTGGGATAAAAGGGAGTTCTACCTAATGTTATCATGCATGGGTTCAAGCCTAAGGTCTATCATAATCAACCTTGAATAAGGAAGATTAGAGATCGTAAGGGAACATGGCAAAGAAGAAAGAAGAAGAAGAAGGAAACATGAAATAAGAAAGATGCAAGTATGCAAACATGTAATGCACAATTAGAAGGAAAGTGAGGGAGGAAAAAAGTGTGGGGCAGTATCCTCCACAAGCACATTTCAAACTCAATCATGCATATGAGATATGCTAAGAAGGGAGAAGAAAGAATGCACACACAAGATATCAAACAAGTGCACACAAGTGGATGAAATGGGAGAAAATGAATCCTACAACCATTTGTCATCAACCACAAGCCCTAAGGCAAACCAAATAGAAAGGGATGAAGACAAGATTAAATGGGAGAATGGGAGGAAATGTGAGGACATCAAGGAACTCACATGGTAACTCAACCATAAACATCACCAAAGTATGCAAAACACACCAAAAGAAGTCCTCAAAGAACCAGCATTCAAGGCATGCTTCAAGTACCTCCAAAGGAGGGACTAAGCCATCTCAAATGGGATTCTATAGTCATGGGACAGAAGAAAAGATGAGAGGAAAAGATGCACAAAACAAAAAGCACACACATCAAAAGAGAATGCAAGCAAAGGCATGGAAGAAGACCTAAGTCATTCAACACATTCAACATTTGAAGCTCAAATGGAAAGCCTAAAAGGAATGCAAACTTCAACAATCAATGAACAAATTTATGACCTAAAAATGAACATCCAAACACCTCAATATGTTAACAATATTAATCAACAAGAGTTAGGAGCTCAAGGGATCCATAGAAGTCATTTCCCAATCAAACTAGGTCAAGTACTTGTATGAGCATCCCTTAGAAGTAACTTGACTTGCAAGTCACCTCAAAAATAGGAAAAAGGCTCAAAAATAGCCAAATAAAATCTCAAATGAACATTAAAAGAGTTGGAAACCAAAGGCCAAAAGATCACAACCAAGTTCATCTCAAATCATCACCAAAGAATTTAGTTCACAAGGACGCACCAATTTGAGAAAGGGTTGTCGAGGGTCAACAAAATACCATCAAAGTCAAACCAAAATGACTTAAACCAGGGGCAAAATGGTCCTAAAAAATAATTCAACTCATTATTGAAATGAGGAATGATTTTCATTTATTGGACCAAAAGGATGGATCAAAAACAAAGCAAAAGCAAGCAAGAAGTAAGAAATAATCCAATTAAAACACTTCCAAAGAATAAATCCATTTTTAATTGAAAAATAATCCAAAAAATAAAATAAAAATTCCCTAAAAATAAAGGACATCCTAAAATGTCCTAAAAATATTTTTGTAGGATTTTATCACTTTTGGAAGTATTTAAATTGAATTAAAATCAAAACAGAATAAAAAATAAAATGAAATAAGGGAGGCGTGGCAAATAGCAATTCTCACAGGCCAAAACAATGGGCCTCAATTGCAGGGGGTGTGTAACACCCCCTTTCTATACCTCAAAATAATCACAAAATCATTTAGCCACATATAAAAAAAAATTCATCAGAGAATAATTCTAAACATGGTATAAAAGAGGCGCGTCACATTACGCATGAAATTAAAACACACAACACCGGCTCAACAAAAGATATGCAACAGTGGGGTAGCTTCGCAACAGAGGAACTTAATCCTTACACCCACATCTCAATATTTAGAATAAAAGCAGAAAATCTAAACATTGAATAACATCAAACATACACACACACACACAAATATATATATATATATATATATATATATATATATATATATATATATATATATATATATATATATATATATATATATATATATATATATATATATATATATATATATATATATATATATATATATATATATATATATATATTATCAACCAGTAAGATTCCACAACAAAGTCATGTTTACAGAAACATCCAATAGCAACATATACAAATGTATCA